>JAWRVZ010000032.1:4665000-5247931 GCA_037043235.1 Rhodeus uyekii
CCTCTGTTCCACAACAATTTTTCCAGCAACTCTCCTCCGTCCCAACTCCTCACTCTCGATTATTCCTATCCTAGCTAGGGGGGTGAGTGCTGTGGGTTCGGGCCTAATTCTAAACTCAGAAACCTCTCCTTAGACTGCATGCCAAGTCCGCATATTTTATACTATCTTATCTGATGTAAGTGAAAACTTGTGAATTTACTTTGTTATGGGTCCTATTGACAGGCTGCATCTCATGAAACATGCCAACTGTATAGTAGGTCGAAAAACCATATGTGAATTCAGAATGAGTGTGTCCCTGTCACTGTCACAGTCACAGTCTTGTCACATCTGTTCACATCCGGGTCCCTTCTGTGTATGTCGTGTCATCGTTTCACTCCCTGCACTTGTCATCTAATCGTTAGTCTCAACACCTGTTCTTAATCCCCTGTCCTCCTATAAATGCCCTCCTGTGTTCCCATGTCTTTGTCTCTTGTTGACGTTACGTGGGATGTTTTCACGTGTGTGGATGCCCTCTCCTCCCGTGTCTCCTAGTTCTGCACGAAGTGCCAGTTTGATTTTATATTTAAAGTCTTTGTTTTCACACGCACAGCAGAGCTGACAGTCCCTCAGTGCTTTTTGCAGACTAAAGACTTGTTCACACCAAGAACAATAACTATCTATAAAGTGTGACGGGTGGAGCCAACGACAGACACAGTGGGAGTGGTGATAAGCCCCAGAGAGGCGTTTTATTAAACCAAGCATAAGTGTCGAAACACGAAATGAAAGTAAAATAAAGTGTCCAAATAAACAGGGGACCTGGTGTCCTCGTTGTTCACTCGTTTTTGAAGGAGGGGAAGTAAAAAGGAGGATGGGTCCAGGAGAGGGGCGGGGGTCCGGCGGTTGCGGGTGTTTCCTTCGCATCCGATGCGCGGAGGACGGCGGCTTATCCTCTCCTAACCAGCAGCCATATCACCCTGTAGCCTAAGACTGGTTGCCCACTGAAGCTAAGCAGGGTTGAGCCTGGTCAGTACCTGGATGGGAGACCTCCTGGGAAAAACCAGGTTGCTGCTGGAAGTGGTGTTAGGAGGCCAGCAGGGGGTGCTCACCCTGTGGTCTATGTGGGTCCTAACGCCCCAGTATAGTGACGGGGACACTGCACTGCAACAAGCACCGTCTTTCGGATGAGACGTTAAACCGAGGCCCTGACTCTCTGTGGTCATTAAAAATCCCAGGATGTCCTTCGCAAGAGTAGGGGTTTAACCCCGGCATCCTGGCCAAATTTGCCCATTGGCCTTGGTCCATCATGGCCTACTAATCCCCCCCATACTCTAATTGGCTTCCTCACTCTGTCTCCTCTCCACCAATTAAGCTGATGTGTGGTGAGCGTTCTGGCGCAATATGGCTACCGTCGCATCATCCAGGTGGATGCTGCACATTGGTGGTGGTTGAGGAGATTCCCCCGTACTATGTGAAGCGTTTTGAGCTCTGGAAAAGCGCTATATAAATGTAACATTTCTTCTTCTTCTCCTGACGCTGAACTCCGGGGAATGAGCGGCCCGTCAGCCAGGCCATTAGACGCTCCGACTCCCTTCCTGAGCCCACGAAGACACCAGCGAGGACCCACCTCCTGAGGAGAGGCGCGCTCGACATATATCAGCGGCGGTGATAAGGCTTCATGCATCTCAGGTGTGCCCCACCACACGGCGCCAATTCTCCTCATTACCGCGCCCCTCCTCTCTTCACACCCACTCCAGTCGGGAGCCTGGCAAAGGGCGGCGATACGAGTGACGGGGCGGCGTCGAGATCAGGGGGAGGCAGCCGTTCTGTCACATTCCCCTCCCCTAAGCGTCGTTCCCGTCCTCCAGAGGCCACCCACCCGGGAGTGCTACCTCCTCAACCAGGCCCCATACGGTCGAAGTGGGCGGGTCAAGGAACCTCTCCGGGGCCACCCTCGCTCACGCGCCGCATCTTATTTTTGATTATTTTATCATCTTGCATTTTATTTTTGAGGGGGCCCAGCTTAAAATAAGGGGGCCTGAGCATAACGTAGTCGCCAGGATTCGAATCTGCGCGGGGAAACCTCAATGGATTTCTAGTCCATCGCCTTAACCTCTCAGCCAAGACTAGTTATGATGTGACGCGCAGCGCGCTATTCTTGACTTTGGGGGGTGCGTTGCGATCGTCTTGTGCGGCAGACGATATGTGTTTTCACTTTAGTTTTCACAGTCGCGATTTTAAACAATTGAAAATCTGAGGGGGCCGCACATGTAAATGAGGGGGCCCAGGCCCACCCAGGCCCCCCCGTGGCTACACCACTGCCAACACACAATAATGTTCAACATCTGCTGCATTAATTTCTTGAGCTCTTAAAAGCAAGATGGATTCTGATTGGCAAATGGATTCTGATACAATGTTTTTATTGTTTATCAGCTGGAAAAATTGGCTCTGAAAGAGAAATCATTCCTCTGCGCTGTTATTATTAGCCTAGTTGTGGACTATTCTTTTCAATTTAGAAGGACTTTTAAAGCCCCCATAATAAAACATTTATGTGCCTCATAGTTTTTTTTTTTATCAAAATGACTCTCCTTCCTGACAAGAATTGTTAGTCGGGGCAGGACAAGACTTCGGCATGAGGAGATGGGAGTGTGAGAGTTATATAGTTTGCAAGAGTGCTATCAGGTGGAAGGGTAATCAGAGTCCAGCAAGGGTTTATGGGAAATGGAGTCCTGAGGGTTTAGTATTCGGGTGAGGGAGCCCTCTGGTGGTGATCGGAGGGGACCACAGAGACCATATTTGTGACAATATGCAAGTGTATTTTTAACACTGTTCCTGAACGTCATAACCCCATTGTTTACCTGTGTGCTTTACATTTTATGGAGAACAGCTTCCAGAACCTAAGAGAGTACAATGCTGACTATGCACGTCTGCTGATAGACGGAGAAGTTCCCACTTTGTTGCATCTTTTATGGATCATAACCTGTAGTGTTTTTATGTTGTTGCTACGATGTAAACAAAGGGAAAAGTTGTTTGGCTCTGCTAGCCTCTTACTTTTGCATGACTGATCCTTAGGAGCTTACCACTCTGAAACGTCCTGTAAAATCCATGCTTGCAACGCCTCACAATCCTTTTGTTCGTAAACATTTGAGTCTGAATCAGGTTCGAATTGGTGTGGAAAAATTGATGGTGGCGTTAATATTTACACCTGAGCAGAAGAAACCTGCAGTTATGGTAGAAGGCATGACATTTCCAGAACACACTCTAAGGCGTTCACCAATCACAACACACTGGGCCAGCTGACCACATTTCGTATTTCGGAAGGAGGGGCTTCATCAAAGCAGGAAACTACACAGAGTGTTACTGACAGAATGGGAAAAGAGGTGCTGCAATAATGTAAAATATCTGAAAAATAATGCGTTTTTTGAATAACCAAGCATGAAAACCTATTCCAGTACACCTTAAAAGCAAAATCAAGACTTTGTAAAAGGCCATAATAGGACCTTTTAATGGTTCTCAAGAGTACAGATCCTCTCTTTCCCACACAATTTGGTTACATTCTCCACACACCTTTGTGGGTGTATAATAATTCCTATTTGGGATAGAAATCATGAAAATATTTCAGTGGTGTTCCCAATGCTGTCTAAGGGACTGTAGAGTATTATGATCTGTTTGCCTGGAGGCAGAGAAATGGTCAGGGAAAATGGTGACAAAAGAGACGTTAAAACACAGAGAGCCTACTGTTTGTAGTTACTTTCCCCACACACATAGAATGAGAGAGAAACAAACAAAACGAGAGGCTAAGGAGCCAGACAAAAGAAACAGCTCAGGGAATGGTGGGAATTTTATTCTGCTGAAGACTTAAAAGATGGGAATAGTGATTTCTCATGCATGTGCTAAAAGAATGAAGCAGAAATTATAATGCTGTGAGATGGGAGAGAAATAACACTGTGGAGGCCCACCTCATTTGAACGCCCACTGGTCAGCCAAGCTTCTGCTGGAATCAGTGTTTCTTCATTTATAGACACTCCTCTGTAATTTTTCTGTTTTATCTGCAACCTCACATCACAAAAGCAATCTGATCATCGTAAAATCAAGAGTTAATCATTACTTCACCATCTACCGTACCGTTTTCATAATTTTAGCTGACGGGCAAACCTGACGAGTGATCTGGTCCAGGATTACAGATGACTCTTGGTTGATTGGGAACTGTACTTCAATGGGCCATGTTCAGCTCTTAAGATAAATCCCACCATTCCCTCAGCAACATTCGTCTCACATTCTCTAATTAGTTTTCAATGCGCTAGAAGAAGATGGATTATTATCTAAAATCTCCCCTCAAAAATTACAATATGACTTAAACAAGCCTCTGTCTTAGAGAGAGAAAAGTTAATGTTAGATGTTAGGCTGAAACTGTTTATTAGACTCCATATTGTCTCAATGAGCTACACATTTTTTTATTTTGATACTCAGGTCAATTTGGTGATTGTATATTTTGTTGTAGATTGATGATGATGACATTCATATTGTTTTATGTCATTACATTGAAACTACATTGAAAGTATTGTGAAAAATGATGTTTATGACAAGAGAGGGCTCTTGTCTGAGCATCTATATATAGGCCTAATGAACCCTTTTTTTGAATATAATGAATGTTGGAGTATATTTTGGACTGATTTTGAGATTTGCATCCATTTCTCAATTCTAGTCGGATGTTAACCTGTGTCCTGACCACAGTTTCAGAAATAGACCATTGTATGCTGCTCTAGGACAGTGGGGGGCATCATCTCTTCAGCAGCCTGGTATTTGGCACTTTTTGGCCCTGCAGATTTTCATAAAATCCTAAAACATTGCAACATGGCTGTTTCAGTAAAGACATGGGTGTTAGATCCAGATGCACTTTGACATTTATTAAAAATCAAAACAAAAGTTCAGTCTGAGAATAAAATGAAACCAGGCAAAGAACAATCCAAATCCTACAACCCAAACACTATAAACAAACGAGGACAGTACACACATGTAGGACAACACCAGACAAGGAACATGAGAAACACTGGGGTTTAAACACACAGGTAAACAACTGAAGAACAAAAGGTGAAAACTAATCTGTGAGACTAACAAGGGACAGAGAAAACAGGAACAATACGAACAGAAAACACTTCAAAATAAAAGTCCTTAAACACAAGACAGGAGGATACAGGCTAGAAGAGTTCACACTCTCATTTAATTAGTCCACTAACTCAAAATCAAGCATTCTGCCTTAATTCAGGCAGGCCTCAAAGTCAAGCACCGCTATCAGCTGACAGGCAAAATTCCAACCCAGCCCATATCAGCTGATCCGATTCTTACGCATTCATTTGGCAACACTTAAACTCGCAAAAATCCTTGCTTAAATGCTTAAATGCTTCAGTCTGCCCGCTTGACAGCTTTCACTACATGATACTTTGCAACCCCGCTCCTCCTTAAACTTGTTTTTAACTTAATCACTGTCAGTCTGTTGTCATTGCTGCATGCTCTACTGTCACTGGGGGATTTTGCGTTGCTCTCCCAGGCATAAAATGGCAGTTTCGTCCCCAGAAGCTGCTCCCTGTCTTAGTCATGGAGCTCATAAAAAGGACAGGGAATTTAGAACAGAGTCATACCGCCAAATGTAACTTTAGCAAACCATGCCAAATAAAGTTGACTTTTGACTTAAGTGGTCCAGACGGAAAAAATATTTGAATACTTTTGAACAATTACACCATGATTAGAAATGACATAAAAAAATCTTCATTTTAACTTAACTTTTCTTTGTTTTCTTTCTTCTTTAATTCATATTTTTATATACTCACCTAAAGGATTATTAGGAACAACCTGTTCAGTTTCTCATTAATGCAATTATCTAATCACCCAATCACATGGCAGTTGCTTCAATGCATTTAGGGGTTGGTCCTGGTCAAGACAATCTCCTGAACTCCAAACTGAATGTCAGAATGGGAAAGAAAGGTGATTTAAGCAATTTTGTGCGTGACATGGTTGTTGGTGCCAGACGGGCCGGTCTGAGTATTCACAATCTGCTCAGTTACTGGGATTTTCACACATAACCATTTCTTGGGTTTACAAAGAATGGTGTGAAAAGGGAAAAACATCCAGTATGCGGCAGTGCTGTGGGCGACTGATTCAAGCTGATAGAAGAGCAACTTTGACTGAAATAACCACTCGTTACAGCCGAGGTATGCAGCAAAGCATTTGTGAAGCTACAACACGCACAACCTTGAGGCGGATGGGCTACAACAGCAGAAGACCCCACCAGGTACCACTCATCTCCACTACAAATAGGAAAAAGAGGCTACAATTTGCACAAGCTCACAATATTGGACAGTTGAAGACTGGAAAAATGTTGCCTGGTCTGATGAGTCTCGATTTCTGTTGAGACATTCAGATGGTAGAGTCAGAATTTGGCTTAAACAGAATGAGAACATGGATCCATCATGCCTTGTTCCCACTGTGCAGGCTGGTGGTGGTGGTGTAATGGTGTGGGGGATTTTTACTTGGCACAATATATATATCTATATAATTTTTTTTTCTATACACAAAAGCCATTTGGGAGGCATGTTGAATTTTTTTCTAATTGTTGTCCAAGACAAATCACCAAATTACAGATTATTTTACTCACCTTCGATTTGATCCTTTTTTGTTTTATGTATATTTATGTTTATATGTTTTTAAAGAAGCACTTTGATATCACATTCAAAATTTATTGCTGCATTCAAAGCATTAAAATGCAGTTCCCAAATCTTTTCAGTGCACTAGCCTCCATTTCTTTGTCAGTTTTAGAGGACCATTTGTTTGCCGCTGCCTGTGAGTGTTGAGGATGTGGTATTTACCATATTTACACACAACAGCGCTCATCTCTGCTCGGGCCTCTGGGTGGCATTTAAACCCCTCGGTCCTTCAGAATTAAATCGTCCTCTGTCCTTCATGAAGGACCTGAGGGACAGACCCATCCTGGACCTCTCATTTCTCTGTCATTTTCCTCTTAATTACTTCATACATCCTTGTTTGTAATATCCAACTTTTCCTCTGTTCTGCAAAAAGTGTAATTTGTTTGGAAGAGACCCTCACCTCAGTCTGTACGCTATTAGGATTTCTTACACCTTAAAATAACAAGGAGTTTATTGAACCTAATAATGCATTCCACTTTTCTCCCCTTCACATGGTACTCATGGCCAAGCATCTTCATAATAACTCTCTTTCATAAGAGATCAAAGGATGAATCAGATCTTTAACAACATTTTTGTCATAAAACAGTGTTTTACACTGAACTTCAGAACTTTGAATTTTTTAATAACAGAGAACGTGTGAAGTGATGCATATGGTGTGGGGATTGTTGTTTTAATGCCGTTGTTGGCAAAGGCTTGATAAAAAGCCTTCATCCTGCATGTTTTGAGCAATAATCAAAAGCCAGCGAGAGAAAACAGGTGTATTAAGTCTCTTGAATGTGTGTATTTGTAGGTTGCTATGGCAGCTCCAGCTAACAGTCTTTTGTGCTCGTAATTTTCTATAAAGGAAAAGCCTAACAATTCTGGAGGTGGAGAGGTAATTATTAAGTGAATGAATGAATGACGTGTATGGTTTAGTTAAAATATTTGTTGTGTATAATTAGACATAGCCCCTATAATTGAAATATTTTTAAAGTATTTTTTAGGTATTATATTTGTCGTATATTGTATGTGTGACATTATAAAGGTGACAGAAATAAAAAAAATTTCAGTCATGATTAACTCTTTGTAACTGTGAAGTAAAAAAAATTTTTATTTCAGTAATACTGTAATATATATTATTTTATTCTGGATGAACCCCGTCAACTTTAACATTTCTTTTCAATTAATTTGACAGCTACCACAGTTGATTCCAGTGTGTGTGTGTGGTCATTAACCCAATGTTATTGAGACAAAATGTCTCTATAAGGATGGCAAAACCCCAAATCCCTGTTGGGGATATTTTTTTGTCCCCATGAAGAAAACAGCTTATAAATCATCCAAAGTGATGCCTTTTTGAAAGCGTAAAAATGCAGAAATTTTTCTGTGATTGATAGGTTTAAGGTTAGGGGATATAATATACAGTTTGTACAGTATAATATTCATTATGGCTATGAAAGGTCCCCGTAAAACATGACAACACAATGTCTGTGTGTGTATTTGTGTATTTGTAAAACTATCTTTGCAAGGACCGGTTTGAGTTTTAAACCATTGGAGTGAGGGCAAAGAAAATAAGATGAGGACATTTTGGCTGGTCCCTTTAAAGAGCCCTTTAAAGGTCTATTTGAGGGTCAAGACTTGGTTTTAGGGATACACCCAGATTAGGGTGGGGCTTTAGGGTAAGAATTCGGGTTAGACACTTAGTTGAGATGGGTAGGGTTAGGGCAAGGAGCAAGAGATTGCATTGTGTCAATGAATGTCCTCACAGAGATAGATGTACAAGAATATGTGTGTGTGTGTGTGTATGAGAGAGAGAGAGAGAGAGAGAGAGAGAGAGAGAGAGAGAGAGCGCACGCACGCTTTAATTGGCCTTATGGGGGAGGTGATCTTGCACAGAGATCAGGTTAATGAGGATGTTAATATAGACGTAATGGACATGTCCCACAGGAAACAATGTGCTGTTGTTCTGGACATGAAAATTAAGGCATTGTGGGATTGTGGACGAGTCAATTAGAAGAATGTGAAACTGTACTTACATTCTCACATTATAAAATGTGTCAGTCATTTTGTTCGTTTGGCATTAACTTTGTCGGATTTTATATTTATATATATATATATATATATATATATATATTCACATATTTCTGCTTCAGTCCAAACTGTTTTGAAAAAAGCTCTAAATTAGAAAAATGTTCTGCATGTCTTTAAACACATAAAGTGAAAAAAGGGGTTTGGCATTAAAAGCATAGAGGCTATTAACAAGTGTGCTCAAGAGTTGTTATCACAAGTATGAGAAATCTATTAGCAAGTGCTTGTTTGTGTAGATGCAGCTTTTCGTTTGAAAGTGAAGACTGTAGCTAGAAGGAAATGGATCAGGCAGGGTAAGAAAGGGATAATAAAAGAACACCAAAAAAAAAAGGATTTTAAACATTACTTTGCTAGACCTGGTGTTTTCAGGCAGCCTTTCCTTCGCATAATCAATTATCAGTTGTCATTCCAATCAGAATTTGTATATTGTATATTGAACATTCATGGTAATATGCGCCAGCATAGCCGTGTAAAACATTTCTTTGTGCTTGGAGCACTGCGGTATTAATTGTTGAATTTTTGGCCTTTCACAGTACACCATGTAAGGAAATGTGCTCTGTAACTGATAGTGAGTTAGCACTCCTTCCTCCTAATCAGCCCCCAGCTCACCTCTTCCTACCAGGGTATAATCCTGAGCAGCCCACCCCCAAATCCCCTTTATAAAACCTAATTAAATCATGCTAATGCCCATATTCCCTGGATATGACTGGCTTGGCAGATTTGAAACCAGCCAATTATGGGGTTAATCAGACCCTTGGTAATAAAGTTTCCCTCTCTCTTATACATTTGAAATGAAGCCAAAATCCTGAACAGAGGAGAATGGGAAAGAGAGAGAGTGAGTGTGAGAGAGAGAGTGTGAGTGTGAGAGAGAGAGGGAGATTGAGAGAGTGTGTGTGTGTGTGTAAGAGAGAGAGAGTGAGTGTGTGTGTGTAAGAGAGAGAGAGTGAGTGTGTGTGTGAGTGAGTGAGTGTGTGAGAGAGAGAGAGAGAGTGTGTGTGTGGGAGAGAGAGGGTGAGAGAGTGTGTGTTTATGTGTGTGTGTATGTGAGAGAGAGAGAGAAAGAGAGAGTGTGTGTGTGTGTGTGAGAGAGACTTTTTGACTTTAGAATGTTCTTTATTTATACATCACAAAATAGCTTTTTTGTTTTATGGGGAAACCACATAAGTTTATACATTCCCAAGCTATAAAAACATGAATAAATAAATAAAAACAAACAAACGATAAAAGACCATAAACACTCAATTACAAACCTTCTCAAAAAATGTTAATTTTAAATCCTTCAATACCATCAGGTTCACATAAAAAGCCATCAGCTCCCCAAAAATGGTAAAAATACATCACATTATTAGTAAGTTTATAAAAAGCATATTCCAACGTTAGTCTTTTTTTGATAAAACAATTAACCATAAAAACAGGATCTGTTACGCCCCCCTTTGCTTCCACTTTATTTTTCCTTGTAACCCAAATAGCAAGCTCGATTAAACCATACAAAAAATTTAAAATAATCACTTTCTTCTTTTTCTCAGCGGAGTACTTTGGACCATAAATAAGCAGATTAAAACTAAAACAACCCAACAGTTTTAAACTCCAACATTTTGCAGTTTCTAAAATATTTTTTAAACGAGAACATTGCATAAAAACATGTAAAACACTCTCAGACTCACCACAGAACGGACATCCCTCCCCAACTAAAGGATCTAACCGTGCGATGTGTCTGTTCGTAGCTAATATCCCGTGTACAATTCTCCATTGAAGATCTCCTACTCTCTTCTCGATGGGTCTTTTGAACAGGGACCTCCAGCTTCCTCTCGGGGAAGAGTCTGACTCCAACACTGAAGTCCATTTTGTTCCTTTAAAATCTTTAAAAACGTTATAGTTGCAGTTTTTGACACACACTCTGTACAGGGTTTTCCTGGTGAGCGTTCTAAAACAACTCAGCTCAGGGATTTTCATAGTCACTATGTTTCCATGGGTTTCCTCCCAATCTTCATCTTTTAAGGAGATTTTAAAATCAGGGAAAACATACGGCTCTTTTGGGGTTTTTGGAGCAGTAACATTTAAAAAGTCTCTCACTGCCTTTGGGAGTGCCGAATCCAGTTCGTCCAGCAACCGTTGGGTCGTCCTTACGGATCTGAAGCCCACCATATCAGCCAGTTCTTTTGCCTCCATCCATTGATATCCTCTTCTGAGGTCGGATACCCTCGATATTCCAGCAGCAGTCAGTGCGACTCTGATGGCATCAGAGGACAAACAAACACTGTGTAAAAGATCGTTAAAAAATAAGGGCTCTTCAAGGATCCAGGCATCAGGACTCTCCCATTCTCTGGAGAAATTAAAAGTTTGCCACAGCTCCAATATATTACTATAAAATGGTGTAAGTCCTCCGAGTGCAGTTCCATTAAAATTCATTAAAAACACTTGCCTGTCCAAGCCCATTCTTCTGGTCTTGAGGACCAGAGCACACGCAACATCCATCCACACGTGAGGCTGGTGATAGAGGAGGCGCTGGACCGCCATCAATCGAAAGGTTGCCAGCCTCGCCTTTATGTCGATGAGTCCTTGTCCGCCTTCATGCACCGGCAGGTAGAGCATCGCTGGCTTTAGCCAATGTTGTCCAGACCAGAAGAAGTCCACCAGCATCTTCTGAATCTCTTTGATTAAAACCATCGGTGGGTCGAGGACCGTGAACTTATGCCAGAGTGTTGAGGCGATCAGATTGTTGGCGATCAGAACTCTTCCCCTATACGAAAGCTGGGGCAGCAACCATTTCCATTTAGACAACTTCACACGGACCCTATCTACTAATCCCTCCCAATTTTTCTTTTCAAAGTCGTCGTTACCTAAAAACACCCCTAAATATTTAAAACCTGTAAAATTCCATTTAACATTTTTTGGAAGTTTAGGTAAGTTAAAAGTATCATTACTTTTGGATCCAAACCATAAGGCTTCTGTTTTTTCCCAATTTAGTTTAGCAGAAGAGAGTTTTCCGTACATTTCTAAGCTTTCTTCTAAACATTGCACATCTTCGTTATTTTTAATTACAACGGCAACATCATCAGCATAAGCAGAGAGAACAAAAGCTTCTTTTCTTAAACCTCCTGTTATAATTATGCCATTTAATTTCTTCCTTATCATGCAAAGTAAAGGTTCTATTGCTAAACTATAAAGCTGTCCTGACATCGGGCATCCCTGCCGAATACCTTTCTCCATTTTTACAGGAACGCTTAACCCTCCTCCCACTTTTATCAAACATGAAGCATCATGGTACAACACCTTAATCCAAGATAAAAACTTTTCATTAAAACCATAACATTTAAGAACATAAAAGAGATACTGGTGATCTACACGATCAAAAGCTTTCTCCTGATCAAGAGAAACAATCCCACAGTCCACATTGTACAGTTTTGTGTACCTTAAAACATCCCTCATTAAAAACAGGTTATCATAAATAGATTTCTTGGGAATACAGTAAGCTTGGTCTTCGAATATCAATTTATCTAACACTTTTTTGAGTCTGTTAACAATGCACTTGGACAGTATTTTGTAGTCTGTGGTGAGTACAGACACAGGCCTCCAATTTTTTAACAAAGCAAATCTCCTTTTTTGGGGATTAGAGAGAGAACGGCCCGCTGACAACTTTTAGGGAGTGTACTCAGATTAAAACTTTCCTTTAAAACACAAAACAAATCTTGTCCAATAATTTCCCAAAATGACTTATAAAACTCTGCCGGCAGACCATCAATGCCTGGAGCTTTGCCTTTGTTGAGCTGTTGAACTGCTTCCGTCACTTCTCCGAAATACAGGTCACTTTCAAGAGTTTGTGCAGTTTGTTCATCCAGTACTGGAAGATCATTAAAAAAGTCATTTGATGGATAAAAAACAGTCTCTTCTTTTGCATATAAATTAGTATAAAAGTCCACAGCAAGCCTTCTCATCTCCTGAGGATCTGAGGTGACTGTCCCGTTTGCTTTACGAATGCCATGCATAACGTTGGATTGAGAGTGTTTTTTCTCCAGGTTGAAGAAGAAGGTTGTGGGAGCGTCCATATCCTGTACTTTTAAAAACCGTGCTCTGACCAGAGCGGCTTTGACCCTCTCTTGAAGAATGTCCCTTAGTTCCTGTTTTTTGGTCTTTAAGTGTTCTTGTACACAAGGATCATTTTGGTTCATCAGTCCATTTTGAATTTCACATATTTCTTTTTCTAAAACATATAAAGTGTGTTTGAGCTCGTTTCTTGTATGTGATAAAAATTGTTGGCTAAAAAGTTTAATCTGAGTTTTCCCCACTTCCCACCACTGCAGGAGATTGCTAAAATCACTTTTTTGGGTTACCCAATAACTCCAAAACTGTTTAAAATTTTCACAGAAGTCGTGATCTAAAAGAAGTTTGGTGTCAAATCTCCAATAATAAAAACGAGGGGTTGTATTTGACAATAAAACATTTAAAATGATCATATGATGGTCTGAGATAACATTTGGGATTATTTGTGTGTCCATTGCTCTATTATACATAGTTTTCCTCATATAAAATCTATCGAGACGGGCAGCACTAAACCTGTTGTCAAAAACTCTAATCCATGTGTACTGTTTTACTCCTTCATTCTTTGATCTCCAAACATCAATAAGTTCTGCTTGTTTTAAAACGTTTTTTAGGCAGATGACGGATGAGGTTCTTCACCGTTCCTGTCATTAGTAAAATCTACAGTGCAGTTCCAATCCCCTCCCACAATTAAAAAATCATCTTGGTCTAAATCATGAAGGACATTCTTAAGTTTCTGAAATAGTTGGATTCTACTACTTCCTACTGTGGGAGCATAAATATTAATAAAAACAAAAACCCTACTGTTTATTTCTACTTTTAAAACAAGGAGTCTTCCTTTTTCTACTTCCTGTTTTGATAAAATATTGATCTTTGTTTTTGAAGAAAAAAGAATTGCCACCCCTGCACTTATATTAGTGCCATGACTTAAAACACACTCCCCATCCCACCTCAAACCCCAATCCGTTTCATTCGCTTCATCACTGTGTGTTTCTTGAAGAAACATCACATTAATTTCTTTAGGTCTAATGTACTCCTTTAACAATGCTAATTTATTTCCATCCCTAGCCCCATTTATGTTCAAAGATCCTACTCTTAGGATATCCATAGAAATAAAATAGGGAAGAGAATCAAATAAAATCAGAAAAGTGAAAAGAAACCCGAAAGAGTTGTAGACACCCATGTGATCTTTATTTTAATTTACTTCTCTTGGTTTGCCCTTTCTTTGAACGTTGTCTAATTGCCGTTATGTGTTTCTTTAGTCTAAATCTCTTTTGTTGGGACAGAACATCATTACTGCACTCACTGCGTATTTTGATCACTGATTCAATGAACTTGTTTAAATCGGGGAAAAACTCTACAAGTTCAACACTTTTGCCTTTGGTTTCATCCAAGAAATTGTTAATCTGCTCAACAGAATACAAATCTCCCTCATAGGCCTTATCCATATCCACATCAAAACAGGATTCATCATCTCTGATGCTTCCTTCAGTGACTACAGACTGTCCATCCACCTCATCATCACTGCTCTCCACACTCCTCTTACTCAACGCCTCTTCAGCATCATTGCTTACAACATTACTCTCACACAAAGCCTCATCAGTATCAGCACCATCAGTACTCTGCTGAGCACTCACAGCACTGACGCCACTGACACTAGGCCTTTGGCTATCGTTGACAACATTAACCGCTTTCCTTACCTCAGCGTTGATCACTTCGACCGTCTCTGCCTGTACACTGCCTTCCACCGCTACACTTTGTTGCTCGTCTGTCCGCGGGCCCTGGTTCTCCTCGGCGCGTTGTTTATGCGGACAGACGAAGCGTTTGTGACCGATGTCTCCGCACTCAAAACAGCGCAAACTGTCTGTACTCGCGTACAGCATGTAAGAACTCTCTCCGTGAGACACACGGAAAGAGACATCGAGTGTTTTGTCCGGTGATGTTAAAAACATATACACTTGTCTTCTAAAAGACAACACGTGTTTCAGCGATGCATTTTTGCATCCGAGCGGAATCATTTTCACTCCTCCAGCAATTTTCCCGAATCTAGTTAACTCTTTCACAATTAAATCATTGGAAATGAAAGGCGGTACATTAGAAACCGTGACTTTTGTAGCCGGGGCAGACAAGGGTGTGACGGGCACGTACGTTTCTTTCACCCAAATTCCGTTTTCAATCATTGTTTTTACAAAGTTTTCGTTTTTAAGAAACACCACAACTGCTTTGTTCATCCTAGACGCCGAGTTTATGTTATCATGACCGATTTGGTCAGCGACGGCAAGGAGAACGTCTTCTATCGTTGCGCCTGCTTCTGGCGCACACCTGAACCCATTCCTGAGAGAGAGAGGCGACGCTCCCCGCTCCGGGGCAGACGCCATTACAGCCTCACACTCCCCACTCACTCAAACACACTCAACTACACTAACTAACACTAATACAAATAAAAAGAAAAAAATGCCCAAAGAATTGGGGGGAAAAAGGAAAGAAAAAAGACAAACAAAAAAAACGGTTAAATCAGAAAAAATCTTGAAAAACCGTGCGCTCTCCCACATGCAACCCAAACGCCACACTCACTCCCAGCGCGAACCGGAAGAGAGAGAGAGAGAGAGAAGGAGAGAGAGAGAGAGAGTGTGTGCGTGTGTGTGTTTGTGAGAGAGAGAGAGTGTGTGTGTGTGTGTGAGAGAGAGAGAGAGAGAGAGAGAAGGATTGAGAGTGTGTGTGAGAGAGAGAGAGAGAGAGAGTGTGTGTGTGTGTGTGTGTGTGAGAGAGAGAGAGAGAGAGAGAAGGAAAGAGAGAGTGTGTGTGGGAGAGAGAGGGTGAGAGAGTGTGTGTTTGTGTGTGTGTATGTGAGAGAAAGAGAGAGTGTGTGTGTGTGAGAGAGAGAGAGAGAAGGAGAGAGAGAGAGAGTGTGTGCGTGTGTGTGTTTGTGAGTGAGAGAGAGAGTGTGTGTGTGTGTGTGTGTGTGTGTGTGTGTGTGTGTGTGTGTGTGTGTGTGTGTGTGTGTGTGTGTGTGTGTGTGTGTGTGTGTGTGTGTGTGTGAGAGAGGATTTTATATGGGTGATTGTGTTGCCCCAAAATATTGAGATCAGCCAATATGGGTTTTTTAAAGGTTGATATGTGTTGATATGTGGTTGAATGTGTCCAAAACGTTTCAAATTTGCAGCATTTGAAGTGCTCAAGAAGTAAAGAGACAAAACAGTCTTGATTGGAAATCATGGGTTCAGGTCTCAAATGATTGCTCCATCAGAGCATTTCTGCTACTATGTTATTATTCTTATTGGAACACAGATATTCCGACAGATGACTATCCAAAATTTTGGAAAAAGGATTTTTCCTTTATATTCTTTTCATTTCATATCTATCTGTCCTTTGAGTGATTGGAGCATGCACAGATGACAAGTACAACTGTTCTTACCCTCCTCGTCACACACACACGACAGATCCACTCACAGAAAGTGACAGATTGAACGGAAAGCAGCACTTAATCTCTTCTAAGAGCCTCTGATCTAAAGATGTCACTTACAACCTAAAAAGAACAAGAAAAGTGACAGATCTATTAAAAAAAAAAATCTTTTTTTCCTGACATATTAGATCTATTTCTCAGAACAGACACAGAAAGATGCAAAGGTCCAGTTCCCGCAGATGAGCTGATCAAATGTGATGCTCTCAGCTTGAAGTCGTGTTTTTGGAGTCTGATACAACAGAGAGGGAGGGGGGGGGGGGGGGTCTCTTCTGTACTGCACACCCCTAATGAGAGCTTCCCTGTTTAATTAATGTCTCAAGAATATTAATTCTGACCAAATCAATTAAGTAAGGGGTTAAGTAGGGGTGATTTTTCTCAAAGCTATTCTCTGTGTTAGAGGAAGCAAACACAAACAGGAGAGTGAGCCGGATACTTATTATTGTGCATGCATCATTTCACCAGGCCCTGCATTCCCTGCTGACTCTGGCTAATTCTAATTAAGACTAATGAAAGTCTCATTTATGAGAAAGCCTTAGACAGGTATGAAAACATTCAGGGTGGCTATGGCTCGCATGATAATGACCTCAGTACCACTTGTTAATTTAAGACCTGCCTCCTTAGCAATTAGGGCTGCCTGACACACCACAATTCTCTCTGTGTGTGTGTGTGTGTGCGCGTATGTCTGTGGGGGGATGATGCCTGAGATCTTTATTCTGTTTCCCCAGTAACACACCTTAAATCCAAATGATCCAACTGAAAAATATTTGAATTTTGATATCTCTCTTTCACACACTCATTGGCCTACATTGCATAATTTTGGCGTAGTCTATGTAGGCTAGATAAGAACAACTCTTTGTGTGCAGTAAGACAATAAATAAAACCACATTACAATGGAAAAATGTGACACTGTGCCAAGTATTTTTGAACGGTGTTGATTTAACGTCATGTAATTGTGCAGCCGTATCTGGTTTTCTGAGGCTTGATATCGCTAACGCGCGCACGCGTCTCTATCCGGTTCTCGTGACGTCTTGCCCCCTCCTACAATTATTATTCCAGTCATTATGGTTAAATGTTGCTAATAATAGTGAGACACCTATGGCTGTTTCTTAAGGGTGGTTTATAGGCCTAGTTCACTCATTTTGAGTTAAACGTCTAGTGATTTGGGCAACATAATAAAAACACACTGCCATATTTTTCTATATATAATATTTTCTTGATTTCTTGAATTGTTGTTTCATGATAGCTTTACGGTTTGAATTGCTGAACAGCTATAAAAAGTGTATAACAGGCTTCAAATTCAGATCCAAATTCTGTGGAATAAAAACAAAAAATATATTCTTATCAAATTGTTGTAATAACTACATAATGTGACAACATGCCCCACTATGAGATTAACCTGTCATATGAGCAATTCTTTATATTTTTCCCTTGCCATAATGCTGGAAATGTTACATAGCTTTTATGGCAGGACTGTTTTTTACTTAATGTTTTTTATTGCAAAATCGCATGATATTGTAGGGGAATTACAGTTAAGACCCGTGGACCAGATATGTTGAATGAAGATATGCTTCTGCTCTTGTGTGGAAAATTACTAGATTTGTTTATCTTTCTTTCTTTCTTAGCCAATCAGAATCATTTAACAGTCATCATTGACGTAGTTAGCACCCTCTGTTAGAGTATAATTGCTGTAACAATGTTATTGTATGTGAGGCGGCCTACGAACTCCTTGTGAGACCTGAAGCTTCTGCTGATGAAACGGCAAACTAAACTTCACTAAAATTTCTTCTATTGACTGCACTTCTGACTCCTGGTCTTCATTTAACATATCTGGTCCCGGGTCTTAACTGTAATTCCCCTACAGTATTCTTTACATTGTCATAGAAAAAATGCATGAGATGAGATGCATAAATGTGTTCCTGAAACTAAAATAATCCGTATATCATTCAAGATATTCAAATTGCACAACATAAACGATCAAATGCGGCATGTTGAAATTGGGTTTCTATGAAATTATTATTTTTATTAACCGCTTGCTTGTTTGTTTTTTCCTCCTTTCCTTTTTATTTTTACGCGGTTAGTTTGTCAATGGCTTTGCACTGGTATTGTTCTCAGACCCCATGTGAATTGCTTTAATATCATAAGAGCTGGCAATATAAAAGACCTTTGCTTTTATGAGTTGTAGTGTGCAATGTGTTCTCTCAAGCCTCCAAATATCTCCAGTCTGTTCTTGCTTGTAGAAAAAAAAGGGCCACGTATATATTTCCTAAAGGCCTTTACTTTATGTAGCCTTGATATTATCAACATTATCAGTGTCCTCATATTCTTTAGTGAACTCATCTGTTCTGGTTTCCCATCGTGTAGGTTTCATTACACCCGTCCTAATCCTCTCACACTCTTGCCACAGCACAGGGCACCGGGTCGCATGTCAGCAAGATTTGTACCAGATTATTTTCCACAATTAATGGCTGTTCGGGCCGGAGGGGTCGGCGAAAGGCAGACAACCCCACAAAGCTACGGCAAACACTGGAAATTAGGAGCAGAGGATTTTAACGCTGCCACTCATATCTCCAGTCAGATGACCTTTAGTGAGGCTCGGTTTCTTCTCCTCTATTCGCGGGAATGGAGGAAAAGGTCTAATTGGTTTTTCATCCCATTTTTTAAGGTTGGAAAGTGCTGTCAGCTGGGTCAATCAGCATCATTGTAGGTAGACAACAGGCAGGACTTGAACTGGACTACAACTGTCCCGTCCTGGAATTAAACTCTATTATTTTCATATTAACATGATGGGTTCAAAGGACCTAGATAAAGTTAATCAGGTTCATTAAGGTCAATTAGATATGACTTTTTAAAGATATTAGAAAATGTGTTTCTATTGCTGTTTCTATAAATGTGTGTTTAACCTGTATGTACACTACCAGTCAAAATGATTTTTTTTAGTGCTTTTGAGTCTCTTATGCTCACCAAAGCTGCATTTATTAGATAAAAAATCCATAAAACATTAATAATGAGAAGTAACCGTTTACTATTTGATTTGATATATTTACTTTTTTAATATCATTTATTCCTGTAATCACATTATTCACATCTGAAATCATTCTAATATGCTTATTTGGTGCTGAATGTTGTTTTATTATTATTATCAAGGCTGAAAACAGTTGTGCTGCTGAGTCCGTTATACACTGCCATTCAAAAGTTTTATTTATTCAAAATAAATAAATTAATCCTTTTATATTTTAAGACTTTTGCTTAAAAGTAACAGAAATATATTTATAATGTCACACAAGATTTCTATTTCAAATAAATGGTCTTTATTATCTATTCATTAACAAAGTTTGAAAAACATTATCAAGGTTTCTACAAAAAATTAAGCAGCAAAAACGATTTTCAACATTGATTTAGTCAGCACCAATAAAACCAATAAATAAATAAATATAATTATAATTATATTAGAATGATTTCTGAAGGATCGTGTGAAATAGTGCTTAAAATACAGATTTAACATCACATTTAAAAATGTATTAAAAAATAAATTTCAAATTTAATAATATTTCCCAATATTACTATTTTACTATATTTTTTATGAAATAAATGCAGCTTTGGTGGGCATATAGAGATCTTTCGAAAACATTTTGAATGATTCCAAACTTTTGACCGGTGTGTGTTATTATAAAAACAATATTTTAGTGTAAAAGGTGTATGTGCATATCAGAGCACTGGAGTAAGGTATATGTGTGTGTGTGTGTCATATCTGTGTCAGCACTGTATGCAGTGTGGGGGTGTTGCAGACAGGGGGGTGTGCCTGGCTATTGGGATTGTTGACAATTGACCTTTAGTGCAGTCAGTGTGCTTTCAGCTGCATACAGAGAAACAGCATGACAGCACACTGTCTCTGCTCTGGATGCCAAAGCCTCTGTGAGCGTGTGAGTAAATGTGTGTGTGTGTGTGTGGTCCAGGTAAACCCTATGTTATGAGGACAAAATGTCCCCACAAAGGTGGCAATATCCAAAATCCTTGTCCACGTAGGGACATTTTTTGATCCCCATCATAAAAACTATCTAAGCTCTCAAATCTCGTTTGTGTTTGTGCATTGTCAGGCATCAATCATCAATTCTTGCATAGCAAAATACAATTTTAAATATTAATTGTATTTCTTTTTAATATTAATTACTATTTTAAGCAGAAAATGAAATTTAAAAGCAAATGCAGAGAGCTAGATTTGAAATTTTATCATAAATATAAATAATATCAAATTTCACTGTCCTGTTTCACTGTTCACAATATGAAAAAGTGCAACGTAGGCATCCTGCAAAATGTCTCCTTTTGTGTTCCAATAAAAAAATTAAGTCATGAAAATTTGTCACAACATGAGGGTGAATGAATGACTTTAATTTATTTTACTGTCCAAAGGTGTGGGGTCGGTAAGATTTTAAATGCTTTTGAAAGATATGGTCAGCATAGCTATTTGTTTAATTATTATTATCAACATTGAAAACAGTTGTGGTGCTTAATATTTGGAAAGAGTGGTACATTGTTTTGATGAATAGAAAGTTCAAAAGAACAGCATATTTTTCAAACAGAAACCTTTTGTAAAATTAGCATAACTTGGTAGCATGGTAGTATAACTTCAAAACTTATTACAATGCCAAAATAAATGTACCATCTAATAGAGTCAATCAATGTTTTAAATATTTACACACTTAATAACATGAACACTATATTGGATATTTTATCTGACCCCATTAGAAATTACACAATTAATTTGTCAACATAATAGTTCTTCTCAACTTTCTTTAGATGTAAAATGAGTACTTCCACCAAACAAAACAAAAAAATGTATTCACATTGTGATGGAATAATTTTTTCTCTCTCACGCAGTGCATGTGGGTTTGATGACTGTCTGACTCATCAGCCTCAAACCTGGGACACCAATATCCATTCACAGCGCAACCAAAACAACACAGAGACCTTGCATTGACAGCAGAGCAACACAAAGATGTCTCTAGCAAAATCTTGGAAAGAGCTGCAAATTCCTCCACATCCCACAATGCTTTGTTTCATTGTTGTGCTGTGCATCACCTCGTTGGCATGCCGACAAAGGGAATCCTCCAGTCACAGCCAGTAACAGGGCACCTCCGCAGTCACATTACAGTGGCAATAAACACAGTATTCTATCATGCAAACCTTTTTTCACATTGTTAAAAAAAAGCTGAAACTCCATACATTTGGGTCACACTTTATATTAAGTGTCTTTAACTATTTTCATATATTAAAATATTTTTTAGACTAAACACAGAATACGCATGTTCTGTTTTTACTTGGTTTTAAAACGCCTTTATTTTAAGGTGCCCTTGTTACAGTGTAATTATATATTTCAGTACTGAGTAATATTAATTAGCTACATGTACTTATAACAAGGTTACGGTCTGTTTATTTCAAGAATGACAATTGTAAAGATAACTATAACAGTAACTACATTGGCATCACACCAGTGGACAATAACGATCTGTTTATTAAGTGCATGCTGAGTTTTGTCATCTGCAGTTCTAAATGCTTGAGCTTTATAAATTCTGTTTGGCTGTCATCGGTTTTATCGTTAATCAGCTGAAAGTGATTCCAACGTTATCATTCCTCTGTACCGTTATCGTTCCAGTTGTGTTTAGATGATTTTTTAGAACGATATCTTTATCTCTAGTTATCGTTCTAGGTTTGAACAGGCCTTTAGGATTAGGATTAGGTTTGGTTTAGGGCTAAATGCATGTGTTACAGTTACACTTACAGTTGCAGTGTAACAAGGACACAGTAAAGTGTAACCCAAAACATTTTTGCTGTTATTAAGGTGAGATACGGGTACGGTTATGGACAGGTTAGATGGTAAAGTCATCGTTTACTCACCTTTATGTGGTTCCAAACCTGCATACATTTCTTTTTTTCCTGCAGAACACAAAAAGAAGATATTTTGAAGAAGGTTGGTAACCAAATAGTTTTTCCCCCATTGACTTCCATTATATATTTTTAGATAACCAGTGACCCCTGAGCTCCAGCATAATAGTACACCCCCTACCCCAGATAAAAATGTCACTAGGCAATTAGTCTTAAGATAGATCAAGGATGGGAAACTTCAGTCCTGGAAGGCCACTGTCCGGTGGAGTTTAGCTAATCAATCTATTCAGGATGACTAGAAAACTACTTGCAGGTTGGGTGCGTTTCAGATATCACACAAACACCGAATTGATTCCTCTTTAGCGTACTTTTTTCTAATGTACAGAGTTATACCTGTAACATGGACTCAGGCTGGTTAAGATCCATCTGCAGTTTATTAGAGACAGACAGAAACATGGTACAAACAGGCTCAGGTCGGATCACCAGGCAGAATAACGATGTCAGAGGCAAAGCAAAGAGAGTGGTGAAAACAGGCACTAATTCAGGGTAGGCAGCAAAAAATCAAAGTCCAGAATCCAGATAAACAGTGAACAGTAGGCAGACAGCACAGAGTCGAGAACGAGGAACTAGGCAGAATCAGTACACAGGGTAGATAACGCTCAGAGATGTAGCCGGGGCAAACAAGACTTCGCAGTGAGCTGCTGAGTAACCAGGGTTTAAATGGTGTGTGAAGATGCATGACAGGTGTGTGGTAATCTGTCTAGGAAAGTGGGTGCATGGCAATTGTAGTCCAACTGAGTTAGTAGTCTGGGGAGTGCAACCTCCGGTGGGAACTTCACTGGCGTTTGTGACAATACCAAAATACTCATCTTGGCAAGTATTCTCTTGGTTATGTCTTCAATGAATATAAACAGTCGAGAAATAAACCAGATGTGTTTCATGTGTTGTCTTAAAGTGACAGCAGCCTATTATTCCTGCTGCTGCCTGTGTCATTAAGGTTAAAATCAATATTTAATTTCTACAGTGAACACAACTTTTACATTTAAGCCTAATTATTACATATCTGTAGCTGAATACAACTGTGACTTTGTTATGTAGTAGCCTATTCATCTTTGCTCACACTTAGTGTATTTCTTCTCACCTTATTACCGCCTGGTCAATTCTCCTTAATAATGTTTAAACTTTTTTAGTTAGGCTAGTAAATATATGCTTTTTGTTCTTCTTCTTTTTTGCTGATGTGAAAATGATCCTAATTGATCTGAAGAGTGAGTTCTGTGATCTGTTGCACCACTATTTTATGACCGTGCAAAGGGAACTGAGTAACTGAAGTAATATCAAAGATGGCGGCGTAAATTCTTATCACATTTGAAACGACAAACGTCGAGGTGCCAGTTCATCCATCCAATTAAACGACAGCAGTGAGAGAGGAATATTTGAGTCGCGTGCAGACCACAGAACTCAAGACAACAGGTCCGATGTTAAGGGCCAGTCACACAGCCGATCACGCACGAATCACTCACAAAACACGCACAGATTGAGTTTGTGCGTGCTTGTGCGTCGAGAAATTGACCAAAGTATTCCACGAACATTCGACGCACGTCCGACGCATAAATCACTGACGGAGCGCGTCCAAACAACGAACAAGCACTTTCAGAATCCACATTGTCAGTGGAATGAACATGATACATGCGCAGTTCATGAGTGATATGAAGGTGGGGCGTCAATGGACGTGCGCGGTTTCGAACAAGTTCCGACGCATAAGTACTGACGGCCGACGCGTGTCCCGCGCATAGTCACGCATACTCGACGCATAAACTACGCACGCCGACTCATGTATAACGCACACCATTTTGAACCGTTCAAAACTCAAAATCACACACAAACCACCTTCGACGCACATCCACTTACAATCACTGATGGTCCACCTTCGTTCCACCGACGAAATACGCATACGACGCACGCTCCGCGCAGATGTGCGTGATTCATGCGTTTTCGCTGTGTGACTGGTCCTTAAATGTGTACTGTGTCTGACTCATCAAAGTATCGCGAGAGCGATTGGAAAGGCTGCTCTATGATCGTTCTCGCGATACTTTGATGTCGAACTCTGGTCAGTCTGTGCAGTGCCGCTTCAAGTCGAACACACACAGTAACTGGATTCAAAACCTTCAGAATACATGGAGATTATATCCAGACCTTTTGTAAATTACAGAATCCTCGTTCAGCAAAGAAAACTAGTTGTCCAGTCTGGGTAAGTTCGCAAAGCAGGGCTTCTCCAAAAATCATGAGAGTCATGAAAATTTAAAGAATATTATTTTTGTGCAGCCAATAATAGATCCCTCCCCAGTGTAGTCCCATGGAAGATCGTGTGTCAGTGTCACCCTGAATATAATGGATATCAAAGGAAACTGAAACATTCTTCAAAATATTTTCTTTTATGTTCCAGTCAATGAAAGGAAGGTTTGGAATGGCACAAGGGTGTGTAAATGACAAAAAAAGTAATATATATATATATATATAATTATTACTTTTTTTTGGTTTTTGGGTGGCCTATCCCTTTAAGGTACTTAACCAGGACCTCTGCTTGGTTTAATATGCATGCAGTGTAATTATATGGGATTCAGAGGGCTATTCCGACAGCATCTGAAATGAGGATTAGACATAGCTGTAGACCTGGGATGCTAGTTTAATTGCATTTTGCAAGGTACTGATCACACAGGAATGGGCCCCACTCATCTCACACTGTCAAATAGTCTATACAGGGATTATTAGGCAGGCGTATGACAAGATGCCCTGCTCCTGAAAGGCCTTCCTGGCTCAGACACCTATTAATCAGCTATTTTACAGACACATAGGGGTGGCTTTAGAGTCAATTAGTTGACATCTTCCATTAAAATTAAAGGCTGGAGGAAAGGAAACAGTGTATGTGCATGCTTACGTGAGAAGGAAGGAGACATCAGACATC
Source organism: Rhodeus uyekii (assembly GCA_037043235.1). Lineage (NCBI taxonomy): Eukaryota > Metazoa > Chordata > Actinopteri > Cypriniformes > Acheilognathidae > Rhodeus > Rhodeus uyekii. Next base: position 4,690,085 of record JAWRVZ010000032.1, read on the forward strand.
ACATGCTTCAACTACCACAAACATTATGCAAGAAACATGAAGTCACTGAGCATAATGCCAGCCACTCACATGATAAAGGCACGTCCAAACAATGCAGAAGCAACGAGATACATTTAATTACAGATACATTGTGTTTTTCAGGCATTGCAGGTTGATTTACTGTAATTTTTGTTCATACAAAATGAATTTCTTTTCATCAGGATTAGGCTGAAATTACATCCTATCGGGACAAACAAATAAATTTGTTTAACTGCTCCAGCTCTCATATGCAAAAGCTGACAAACAACACTGATCCTAGAAGATCTAAGATTATCTATGTATTGGAGAGTGTAGTGAAAAAAACCTCACACAACAAACATACCATGATGGATTTTAGTGAGTTCATTAAATGGTGATAATAAACCAAAACAGATACATTGTACAAAACATTTCTTTTAAATCAAGCTTAAAGTATTCAAATTCATTTAAAAGCAATTTCCATCTTCTGAAAGTCTGAACATAAAGAATCTAAATACAAAAACACATGATCACTTTAAAGCACAAAAATACAGTCAAGTAAAACATTGCACTCTATTAGTGTCGGATTGTGCGTGTCGACGTGCGAAGTTTAAGTGTCTTTTTAAGGGATAGTCAAGCCTGTATGCCTTTCTTTCTTCTGTGGAACATGGCAAATATTTTGAGAAATGTTTCTATTCCATACAGTGGAAGTCAATGGGAACTGAAACTATTTGGTTACCAACATTCTTTAAAATGCCTTCTTTTGTGTTCCGCAGAAAACAGAAAATCACAGGACTGGAACAACACGAGGGCGAGTAAATGACAGAATTGTCATTTTGGGTGAACTATCCCTTTAAGAAGAAAGGCACATTAAGTACATTCCCTGTTATCTTCCAAGTTTACAGATATAATATGTTCATGTTATTTAACGATAAATGGGAGAACCGGTTACTTTTACAGGCAAGGTTTTATAAGAAGAATTCTGAAGTGGAGTTTCAACCGTTCACTAATTTAAATAAGGGATAAAACTTAAGTATTTCATTATCATCTGTAAAAACCCTCTTCTTGAACCAGAGCCAATACAAAGTCTCAAAACACAGTACACAACCTGGTTAAGACTGAGCGGTACAATTGAGTACATTCAACATAAGTCTCATTAATTAAAAACGTTGGAGATGGTATTTATGGAAATTATGGATTTCAAATGAGTGAAATAACACAAAATAATCACTGCAAATCAGAATAAAGAAATTAAGCAATATGCAGTGTAAAATAGCAAAATTAACAAATAGTGCATTATACACCTCAGAAGACACCAGGAAGCCCTGAATATCACGGTGTTCAGTAACAAATAATCTGCATTAATAAAAATTAAATGGCACAACAGAAGCTCACAGAATAAAGCTGCTCAGAGAAATATTCATGCTTTCCAGTTCACACAACATGGCACTGCATGCATTAGATAAAAATATATACTCTTAATATATACCCTTTGAAATATTTTTAAAGAATATATTCTGCTTTAATAATATCTTTTTCATTCGAATACATTTACATAAGCATGCTTAAACAAAAGCTTTACACGATTTTTTTTTTAAACGAGTGTAGTCAAAGGCAGCCAGACGGTCGGGTGAGTTAAGGACTTGAGAGGATGTGCTTGTGATCTAACCGGCGTGGGCACACAGCGGTCAGAATTTTTTGGTGTTTATCCAACTTTGTGGTGGGAGTTGTGGTCTGTCTGGTGAATCTTTTGGTTTGTAGTTGGGATTCAAACGCCGCCTCCACTGCGGTCAACCGTGACAGGTCCTCTCAGATCCAGCCCCTCCTCGACAGTCTTCATCAGGATAGCCAGACGACTGTCAGAGATTTGGCCTCTCTGGACAGCACTCATGAGCTGAGAGCAAAACAGAGGAATAATCAAGGTGATGGTAGCATAATGGTTACAGAAAGAGACATATGAACGATTTTAGCTAAAGAGGCACGATTTATGATAGCATTACTGATTTAAAAAACTTTTTTTAATGTTTTTGAAAGAACTCTTTAAAGTTCACCAAGGCTGAATTTATTCGTTCAAAAATTACTTTGAAGTTGCCATGAAATCAAAGCTGATCTTACTTTTCTATGGAATATTCCAGTATTTATTATAAATGATTTATCCATGCACGTAATAAAAAAAACAATTTATTCACATGCTCTTGTAATCTTTTCTCAAAATAACTTCTTGCAGCGACATCTTTTCTCTTTTCTGATGACGTTTACTGACGTGAGGGCGGGGAAACATTTCACTCACTTGAGATCACAGCAATAGCAAACCACAACCATCCAATCAATTCCAGATACAACAATAGGGAAGAAAATACTCACCTTTCATTTCATTCCGACTAATGCTCAAAACATTTTGAAATTATATACAATAACTGAATTTTCAGCAGCATTACTCCAGTCTTTAGTAGGGATGAGCGAGTACAGCATTATCGGTATCTGTAAACCATATGAATTATCTGTATCTGTAGCTGTACTCAGACTGGGTGGGCCTAGTGGGCGGGTTGTATTGAAATGGGTGGGTCTCTAACCGGTATGTTATTTTTAATCATGCAATTGATATGGGTTGATCAGAAATTGTTATATTTATTGCTGATTAGAAAAATATTTACACGACAGCATCAGCATTGAGCTTCAGATCAATAGTTTTGATCACGATAAACTATATACAGAACAAGTTTTTCAACAATGAATACATCACATGCGGTTGCAATTATGAAGAAATACAAAAATTTAAATCATTATTTTTTGCGTGAAGTCAAAATACTGGTTAGAGCCAGTAGACGGTTAAAAAAAATAAAAAATCTCCAACAGGCAGAGACGCAACGCTAGTCGCATTCTACCAAGCACCACATCTAAACAAACCCCACGTTTACCAGAACTCTACTGGCTAATAAGTACTACAAACAAACTGACATAAAAAACAAACCTGAAGCTGAAGAAACCCTACACGTTAACAGAAAAGACCAACGAACCTGAGTGACTGAGCGAGAGACAGAGAAAGAAAGAGAGCTGTTCTTTTCTCAGCGTTCTGCGTGAGTGAGCAGGGCGGGACACAGCAAATCTGCATGTGTAGGGGAGGGGCGCTGTGACTAGCCTATCACAGAACGCAGACACAGTCAGCTACCCAATGAGGATTTTTATTCAATCCGAGCAAAGATATTGACTCGTATTACTCGTAAGATACTCATATTCGGCAAAAGTGCTTTATCCGTACCGGATACTCGTTTCAGCAGAGTATCCGGCTCAACTCTAGTCTTTACATTTACATTTGCATTTATGCATTTGGCAGACGCTTTTATCCAAAGCGACTTACATTGCATTCAAGGAACACATTGAAACAGTTCTTGCTTTCCCTGGGTTCAAACCCATGACCCCATGACTGATTGAGCTACAGAAAAGCTTTAGTGTCACATGATCCTTCAGAAATTATTCTGATATACTGGTTTGGTGCTCAAGAAACTGAATGAGAGTTAGTAAGTGATAAGTACAAAGTGACCCATTTTTGGGTCAATTGTCCCTTTAAAGGTTACTGGTTCAATCCCCAGAAAGGGTGTTTATTACCTTTAACACTTTTCTCCCGAACCATACATGTTAAACTAGTTGATGTTTCACTGTGGTAGAAAGTACAGAAAGGTGCTGCTCATTATTAATTAACTGAAACTCTACAGACACCAGATCAACTCAGTTCATACTTTTTCTGACAAATGTATGACATTTCACAGCTACTAACCACTGCGAATCCGTCAGTTTATGACAAAACATGGATGTAGTGACATGTAGATAACAAGCACTTTTATTTTTGAGGATTTCACACCTACCACTACAAATCCTGCCTGAAAACCAGAATAAAATAAAAAAATCAAGACAACCTATAGTCTATAAATAGCTATTACTAGAGATTCTAAGGATTCATACCTGTAAGAACTCATCCAGTTCCACTTGTCCGTTTTTATTGAGGTCCACCTCGTTGAGGATCTCGTGGAGGGCGTTCTCATCAATCTGAACGTTAAGTTTCTATAAGAACACAAATCAGTGATAGAATCAGTACCTAAATAACATCAGAGTCAGGCTTAATGAGAGAACCAGAGACAATGAGAATAACGGCTAATAAGCAATCTATGAGAAGAATGAGTTAAAATCGTATTCTTTGGTGATAAATACAAGCATTTGCTTCAGTTCTCTAGCAGCATTCCAGTGAAACTGTTGTTCTCCGTTCCACCCACCACTCACAGTGAAGATGACGTTTTATCAAGTGGAAGATGTTTAAATAAAGGCTATCTAGTAGTTTAAATGCATATGTGGAGGGTTTTTTTGTTGCAGATTTTAAGCAGTTTTCTGCTTCATATTTCTTTGGAGATGTGATACATTTTTTAGAATACTTTGATGCAGTGTAATTTTGACAGCAAATTTAGATTTCGTTTTAGTCATAGTCGTTTGACTAAAATGCCATTTATTTGTATTCATATTTTATTTAGCATTTGTTTATTAATCATTTATTTCAAATCAAAACATTTGAATGGTTTTAGTTGTAGACTAAATCTACAATAGTAAATAAGAAAAAAAAACACAAAAAAACGTCTCAGGTTACTATCGTAACCATAGTTCCCTTAGAGGGAACGAGACACTGCGTCGATGACGCGATTGGGAACGCTTTAGCGTGTATGTCTCTTGAAGCACAATAAAACCAACGTGCGGGCGTGTACGACGCCGAGATGACGTCATTACGTCATGACCCAGGAGTATAAAGGCACGTCACGACCCGGAAGCGGGTTAGCTTTGAACCGTGTCTGAACAGGCCGGCATGCGTAGGAGCTGAGGCTGCGAGACGCAGTGTCTCGTTCCCTCTAAGGGAACTATGGTTACGATAGTAACCTGAGACGTTCCCTGTCAAGGGAACTCGCACTGCGTCGATGACGCGATTGGGAACGAGGAATACCCACGCCGCCTCAGCGTACGGGAGTATGCCAAGCGAAACGTAGCTCACTACGACAACGCCAGAGTTCCCAAGGCGGGGTTTAGGTCTAACTGGTAGAACCTAATAAAGGTATGCGGTGAGGACCAGCCAGCCGCATCACAAATGTCCGCGAGGGAAGCCCCTGCGAAAAAGGTCTTAGATGCAGCCATGCTCCTGGTAGAATGAGCTCGAACAGACAGTGGACACTGCTGTCCTGCCAGCTCATAAGCTAAAGAAATAGACTCCGAAATCCATCTGCTCATAGTAGGCTTAGAAGCAGGGGAGCCTCTGGGGGCCCCAAAACAGACAAAGATTTGGTCTGACCTACGCCACGTGGCAGTTCTGTGGACGTAGGCGTCCAGTGCTCGCACTGGACAAACCTTGTTTTTTAACTCCTGGTCATGATCAGTGAACGGAGGAGGACATAGGGCCTGCAGTACTATGTGGCGCATAGGACTAGACAGCACCTTAGGCACATAACCCGGCCTGGGGTAAAGGAATGCTTTAGCCAAACCGGGTGCAAACTCTAAACATGAAGGGGCCACGGAGAGGGCCTGAAGGTCACCAATCCTCTTGAGGGAAGAAATGGCGAGCAAAAAGAGTGTTTTCAGGGTAAGATGCTTATCTGAGATCTCCTCCAGCGGTTCAAAGGGAGCCTGGGACAAGGCCTGGAGCACCAGGGACAGGTCCCAGGGAGGCACCCTTGAACGTACCGCAGGCCTCAGCCTCTGAGTGCCACGAAGGAAACGAACCATGAGGGGGTCCCTGCCCAAAGAGGCGCCACTCAAAGGTACGTGGTAAGCGGCTATGGCAGCCACGTAAACCTTTAGTGTGGAGGGGGACAACCCTGCAGCGAACCTTTCTTGCAGGAACTCCAGCACGGTGCCAATCTGGCAGGTAACTGGGTTCAGCCGCTTTTCGCTGCACCAAGAAGTGAAGATCCTCCACTTCTGGGCGTAGAGTTTCCTCGTGGAGGGGGCTCTGGAGTGGAGAATGGTCTCCTCAACCTCGGTTGAGAGACCAGAGTCTATGAGCTGGGCCCCCTCAGGGGCCAGACCCATAGTTTCCATAGTTCTGGGTGAGGATGGAAGATCCTCCCCTGAGCCTGGGACAGAAGGTCCGAAAACCACACCCTGCCCGGCCAGCGCGGGGCAACCAATGTGAGACGGACCTTCTCCCGGCGAACTTTCTCCAGAACCCCTGGGAGCAGAGCTACGGGGGGAAAAGCATACAGGGGTAGATTTGGCCACCCCTGTCTCATGGCATCCAGGCCCAGAGGCGCTGGAAGATAGAGGGAGAACCAGAGCGGACAGTGAGTCGTTTCTTGAGACGCAAACAGATCCACTTGAGCCTGGCCGAATCTCTCCCAAATCTGCTCCACTACCTCGGTGTGGAGCCGCCATTCCCCGGGCCTCGGCCCCTGCCTCGACAGGAAGTCTGCCCCCAAATTCTGAGCCCCCGGGATATAGACTGCTCGAAGAGAGAGCAGTCTCCCCCGGGCCCAGAGGAGGATCCTGCCCGCCAACTTGGATAGTCGACGGGAGCGGAGACCTCCTTGGTGGTTCACGTAGGAGACCACCGACATATTGTCGGTCCGGACTACTACATGATGGCCTCTGAGGTCGGGAAAGAACGCTCGTAGCGCCATCCAGACAGCCATCATCTCCAAAGCGTTGATATGCCAGGAGAGGTGGTGCCTGTCCCATAGACCTTGGGCCGAGCGGTCCCTCAGGACCGCCCCCCAGCCCGTGCGGGAAGCATCTGTCGACAGCATTACGCGGTGACAGATGGGTCCCAGTGCGAGCTTCTGGGAAAGAAACCAGTTCTCCTTCCACGGATGCAAGGCTCGAAGGCATCGCCTTGATACCTTGATCAGACGGAAGGGGTTGCCCCTCGGGGAAAACCCTCTGGTTCTGAGCCACCATTGAAAGGGCCTCATGTGGAGCAGGCTGAGTGGAACAACACTGGACGCTGCTGCCATGAGACCCAGCACTCTCTGAAAGTGCCTGACGGTGACTAACTGGCCTAGCTTGATATTCTGGACTGTGGACAGAACAGTAGCAATGCGCACGGGGGAGAGCCGTGCGGACATTGACGTCGAGTCCCATACAACGCCTAGGAAGGTCGTACTCTGAACAGGAGAGAGGACGCTCTTCTTGGCATTGAGCCTCAGCCCTAGCTCCTTCATGTGCGCGAGGACAACATCTCGATGTCGAACCGCTAATTCTCGTGACTGAGCTAGAATCAACCAATCGTTGATGTAGTTCAGTACACGGATGCCAATGGACCGCAGCGGGGCTAGCGCTGCGTCCATGCATTTGGTGAAGGTGCGAGGGGATAACGCTAGGCCGAATGGAAGTACTCGATACTGGTACGCCTTGCCCCCAAAGGCGAACCTGAGAAACTTCCGATGTTGAGGAAGGATGGAGATATGGAAGCGTCCTTGAGATCTATTGTGACAAACCAGTCCTCGGACTTGATTTGCGACACGATCTGATTTAATGTCAACATCTTGAATTTCAATCGCCTGACTGTTTTGTTCAACAGGCGAAGGTCTAGAATAGGACGCATACCCCCACCCTTCTTCGGAACAATGAAGTAACGGCTGTAAAAGCCTGAACCTATGGCTGAGAGAGGTACATACTCTATGGCCTCTTTCCTCAGCAGTGATTCGACTTCTTTTTCCAAAACCAGAGCCTGCCCAGGGTCTACCACCGTCGAAAGAACCCCCGCGAATTTGGGAGGGCTCGACCGAAATTGGATGGTATAACCTAAGTGAATGGTGCGCAGGACCCATTGAGAAATGCCTGGCAGACGTGCCCACGCTGCCAGAAACTCCTCTAGGGGTACCAGTCTCTCGAGACCAGCCTCTGGAATTTGGGTTTCCACCCCAGGCCCCGGGAAACTGCCCGAGAGAACCTGGAGTGGATGCTCTAGGACCCTCCTTGGAGGGGGTGATCTGCCCAGCGCACCCTGCCGGGGTGACGACTGGGACAGACCCCCTAACCCCTGCTTGGTCTGGCTCCCTCGGGATACCAGATCCGCAGGCACGCCTGCAGGGCGTTGGTCTGATGGTAAACCAACGAGGGGCTCCCTGCGAGGCCAGACACGGTAGTTGTCAGGGCCGCTTGCTCTTAGCCTTCTTGCCCTGCAGAACGACCCTCAGGTCGGTCCGCCGGCCTGAAGGCTGAGGCTGAGCTTGCCGGCTCGGAGCTCTTTGAGGGGGCTGCCGAGTCGCAACACTCAGCTTTTGGGCGGCGCGGTGTGCGGAGATGCTGGGCTGCGGCTGGTACGCAGACTGGGAACCTTGTGAGCGGCGGGGGAGGATCTTTTTAAACGCTGCCTCCTGCTTGGCAGCCTCCTGAAACCTCTCGACCGCCATTTTTACAGCGTCGCCGAAGAGGCCAGGAGGCGTCAGAGGGGCGTCTAACAAAATATTTTTGTCTCTCTGGCTAAGGATTGTCAAATTCAGCCACAGATGCCTCTCTGTGGCTACCAGGCCTGCCATAGACCGGCCAATAGAGGCGGCCGTCTCCCTGGCAGCCCGGAGAGAGAGCTCCGTTGCCCTACGCAGCTCGGCAACCGCTTCTGGGCCAATACCCCCGCCCTCATCGAGGTCTGACAACAGCTCCGCCTGGTAGGCTTGCAGCAGCGTGGATGTGTGGAGGCATGCTGCAGCCTGACCAGCAGATGAGTACGCTCGCCCCACCAATGACGATGTCACTCTGAGAGGTTTGGTGGGCAGCGTCGGTGCCTTTAAGGGCTGCGGTGAGTGAGGAGCCAAATAGTTAGCTAACGACTCCTCCACTCTAGGCATAGACCCGTATCCGCGCTCTTTAGCTCCCACGAGGGACGCATAGACAGCGGTCTCACTGGTATGCACCCTGTGGGAGGCGGGCCTTTTCCAGGACCTCGACACCTCGGTGTGGAGGTCGGGGAAGAAAGGCAGGCACCGGCGCTGAGGTGGTGCTCTGGACGGCAGGAAGCGCTCGTCCAACCTACTCTTAGGACGAGCATCCACCCGCTCGGCCGGCCACTCGAGACCAAGCCTAGCGGTGGCACGAGTCACCACCTCGAGCAACTCATCTGACGCTGGTGAGGGGGCTGGCGGACCCACCTCATCAGCGTCGATACTGACAGCGTCCAGTTCCTCGGAACTGGATAGCTGCAGTACCGCCTCATCAGGGTCGGAAGAAGCCACCACAGGGTGTGCTTCCGATTCCTGAATGAGGACGGATCTGTCAGGTAAGGGAGGAGATAAGGCAGAGCCCGTCTCCAACCCCTCTGACAGGTCCATCTGCGATCCCCACGATTGCAGCCGCCGCTGAGCCTCAGCCACAGCGGGACCGGAACCGCGAGGACCGCGAGCCTGTGCGTTTTCCTCAAAAAACGCCAGGCGGGATCGGAGCGTTCGCAAAGGCAACTGCAAACAGTCTGCACAATCAGCACCCTCGAGCGCCGATCGTGCATGCTCCTCTCCCAGACAAGAAATACAGAACGCATGTGTATCCCTTCCCGAAAGAAAACGGGGACAGGGAGAAACACAGCGTCTGAAAACTTGCTTTTGAGCCATTTTTACTTGTATCACAAACACACGTGAAATCCCTTTTCTTTTACACTAGACTCGGGGCACGCGACCAGCAATAGATACACACACACACACACGTTGAGCTTTGAGCGCTGTGAAGACACGAAAAGCTAGTCGTGACGTGCCTTTATACTCCTGGGTCATGACGTAATGACGTCATCTCGGCGTCGTACACGCCCGCACGTTGGTTTTATTGTGCTTCAAGAGACATACACGCTAAAGCGTTCCCAATCGCGTCATCGACGCAGTGCGAGTTCCCTTGACAGGGAACTAATAAATACAACAGAAAAATAAAAATGAATTAAACAGTGTTTAAGTTTGTCAGGTAGGTTTAGACCTTAATAGAACTCAGGTAAGAAATAGTACCGACAGACACTTAATAAAGTAATCAAATGTAAAATAATAGTGCACAGTTTCCTTGAATAAACCCTTATTAAAGTTACAAAAGTTATTCAGGCAAGAGCAATGAGTGATTTTCTCTTTCTCTTTTGTTGTTTGAATTAACATTCAAAGGACTACTGTCACTTTAAGAACTTATGCACGGATCCAAATATGATTTTCTCCCAAATGTTTACTTACACTTAAGCCTGCACTTAGCCTACCCAGATTAACTACATGGATTTAAGCCAATCGTGTAAGAGGTAAAAGTCTTAAAGGAACAGTAGCAAAAACTGATCAAAGAAAGGGTGGAAAATGGTGAAGAAAAACGTAATTATAGCTTTTAGGGTGAAAAAAAACAACCTAACCTTGACTAACATTAAGGATGTTAAAAAGTAATGACTGCTTAAAACTAACAGTAACGGTGTTTTTTTTCTCCAAATATTATAATTTTAAAGAGATTATAACTCACCTCTAGCACTTGCTGGACGTCCAGTGTTGTGATAAAGCCTTTACTCTCCTTATCAAATTTGTAAAACCGCTTCTTATACCTGTTATTCATAATAATGACAATATTAGGAGAATAAAAATTTGTCTTGTATATTTTTAAACTTGTACACGCACAAACACACGACTCACACTCATCTTTGCTGGGACTCCATTGGCATACAAAATGTATTTTCTATCCCCTTACCCTAATCCTACCCATTACAGAAAACTTTCTGCCTTTTTACATTTTCGAAAAAAACAACAACAACGTAATTTTGTATGTTAATTAATCAATTTCCCTCGTGGGAACCATTGACTGGCCTCCACAATGTAGGCGATTTTAGGTTTTACAATCCTTGTGGGGATTCAAACACACACACGCACACACACACACACACACTATACCTTGCCACCTCTTGGGAAGTTAGTGAGATTTCTGTGGTCTTGCTGAGCTGCTCAGAGCGAGCTTTGTAACCCATCTCCAGGTGCAAGAACTTCTGCGCTGCCTCCAGTTCCTCCTATAAATACACAAAATCACACTGTGCATAGCTTTCCAAAGGATCAAAACCATAAACAAATGAATAAAATCTATTTTTAATAAATCATCTATTTTCCATGATCATTTCAGTCTGATTTTAACAGTTTGAGTGGCACATGTCAGCACATGGATTATAATCCATGCTTTGTAAATAGGCGGTTATAGAAGAATGGAGAAGTTAAAAACTATACAGGCCATTCGGGAGTAGAAGTCACAATTACGTCACAGCAGTTGTGTGTGGGCTTACACTCCACTATGGTGGCAGAAAAACAGTGGCAACAAGTGGAGGAAAATGGGTGAGCTCCATAGAATAAGGAAAAGAAATCGGTCTTCTTGTGGTTTTGGATGTAAGATTTGGAATGCAAAAAAAGATGGTCTTAATTTTATGGTTGCAAGCCATTAAACAACCAGACTGGACTGATGAAACTTGTGATGGTTAGTCTAATATTAAAGCATGGATTTGAAGTAAACTATAAGTCTACATAATATTCACAAACTCGTAGTATGTAGTTCATAGAGGGCATAATGTATTAAACAGTTATTAGTTACATCATGAAATATTTTAAACTATAGCATTTTACATATTTTAAACCTTTTATCTCACCATTTTTGTCAGAGAGAGGGTGGAATATGAAATGATTCGTACAAAAGTGAATTAGTTTTCTAGAAAAATGATATAAAAAATATTTCAGGTAGTAAAAATTATTCAAATTCAGTCAAGATTCATGCGTGTTTTATACAGCTGACACACTGCAACATGAACGTTCCTGCAATGCACATGCTCTTGCCTTTGCAGAGCTGCGATATACCTGCGCTGAATCAAGACTCCCAGCGGAGCATTGTGTCGGTGTCCGTTCGTGTGTGTGATGGGTGGGGTGCACCTGCATTGTGAGCAGATCTGAGCGCTGAACTCATGGGAACTGAACAGTATCAAAGTTGCACAGTGATCGGTGCTATTAATAGTGCTTCTGTTTATCAGACAGGAAACCCACGACCAATGTGCAAAAGCTGGAGTAACTCGATCACCTCCTTACAAACGCACTACACACACACGCTCCCGTGCGCACAGACGTAATAGCCATAGTCATCTAGAGGTGTTGTGCTGGGCGTTCATTGTACAATTGAATTGTGTTCTTATCCTGAAGTGGAGACTCCTTGTTAAAAAGACTATTTAAGAGTCACACTAACAATAGCTGACTATTATTAGCTGTTACCTAAATTAACCTGACTGAGACCTTTAGCTTTCGGTCACGACAAAAAAATACAATTTAGTTGGTTTACAAAATCAATTTAGGATATAAACTCCATATATCACTTTAAGTATTGCTGCAAAAATGTTCAGATGAATTTGAATTGTGACTGGAATTAATTTACACTCTAAATGTGAATTTAAAGTGGATTCTGTTTTAATAAAAAAATAAAAATAAAATAAAAATAAAAAAATCAACATGTCTGCATTCTAAAGAAATACACCACGATGTAAATGACATACTTTCTTCTTTTGCTCGGTCCACTGAAGTTCTTTGCCCATGATCTCAACGATACGTGGCAGAGCCTCGTCTGCAGCCTGTACGTTCAGAAAGCCCAGTCGTGTTCGACGAGCGATCACGTCGATGGCTGTACATGCATACTCCTTTATAGCATACTGCACCTAAATCCAGACAGAAAGCATCACTTCCATTTGAATTTCTCTCCGGTTTTCAAAATCAAATGTAAGACTTTTAACACCTATTTAAGACCTGCACAAATAAAATGAATACCCTAGTTCCATACACAACAAACACATAGAATCCCAAATCTTGTATCTTAGACCCACATTCAACTGCAAAACGATATTTTATTTAATATATACATATGTTTTGAAGTTGATGTATGTATTGAATTATTAATACATACAAATTAAATATAGATCCATACTGAACTTTTCTCATTCAATAATAATTTAAGAAAGGCAATAAATGGATTGTGCCGATACTAGTAAAATCTATACATTTAAAGGGACAAAAAAAACAGTTGTTAGTCTTTTCTTTGGCCCGAAGAGCAGCCAAAGCAATTTACATTGAACTAAAATGTCAGATACATGCCAGTATAGTGTAACAAAAATATAATTGATATCTAGAAAATATATTTTATGCATAATGCAGTGCTTTTCATTATAAACAAGCCTGAAATTCATTGAGACTCTTATTTTGAAATATCAGTATGTTACTAATCCCTGCTGCTCATTCAAAAAATTAAGGGAGTTTAAATATGCACTTACAACCATCTATAACATAATAATATATAAACGCCTTAAAGTAAATATTGTCATAATTCATTAAGAGTAGATCACAACGAAATCCCTAAATGCAAACTGCTCTGAAATCACGAGCCTATAGAACATGCATACTTAACTAACACATTGCCTATTAAAGACAATTCAAACTTCTATGTAGTTTTGGGTTGACTGCATAATCTGAAAGATTTTTGAATGTGAAGTTTAGCTATCAAACCAAGAGTAAATTTTATGGTGACAGTTACAATAAGTTACCCTTTGCTAAAATCCACCTCTCAAGATAATAAAATTGGAATAAACTAAAGATTTTTGTAAACAGCATGATTTTCAGCAAATTATGCTAATAAAGTGGTAAATTTTGATATACGGTGGAACCCGGTTATGTCGACGGCCTCGGGGGTTGCAAAAAAGCGTTGAGACAACCGATGATCGAGATAACCAAAAGCCAATATGGCGATTTGTTTGATGAAGCGATCGGCATAATCTGGGAATTCCTGGACGGTGATGGCAAACTCCTGCGCCTCTTCCACGATAACATCTGTAAGGCTTGATTTTTGCGTGAGTTCTTCTGCGGCTGCACGGCACTGCGCCGCAAGAGTGAGTGAAGCGTCACTGGAGTGAGCGACTATACGGACCGTGATGCACGTGCAACGCAAATTCAGCGCATGCGCAGTGAACTCTGTACTATCATTAGTCACGGGGATCCAGATAACCGATGTTAAGAGTTAAATTTGTCCCTCTTTTGTGCTTGAGATATTAGTGTTCGGCGACATAAAAGAATCGACATAAACGATAATAAAATGCTAAAACAATGAGGGAATTTGCCGGTTCCACTTCAAAAACGTCAACTTCATAGGTTAACCAAGCTTGAGATAAGTGGGTTCCACTGTAATATATTGATATTAAATTATTCTCATGTGAACTGGAATGAAAAATACATTGCAAAACTGCAGTTCCCTGTCAAGGGAACTCAACACTGCGTCGACAACGCATATGGGAACGCATTAGTGTAATTGTCTCTTGAAGCGCAATTGAAACCAGGTGTGCGAGTGCACGTAGCCGAGTGTGACGTCATGAGCCAGGAGTATAACTGCACGCAGCAAACTAGCAGCCTCAGCTTAGTGTCTTCAACAGCGCTCGAAGCTAACGTGTGTTTGAGTTGCTCTGCTGGCTGTAAGTCGATATCTTTCACTTACCTTTGAAGAAATGGCGGATACACAGTCCTTTAAGCGTTGTGTCCCTCCTTGCCCGCGTTTTATCACGGGTAAGGATACACACGCTCTCTGTGTTTATTGTTTGGGCGAGGAACACGCACGCTCAGCGCTTGAGGGCTCTGAGTGTGCAGAGTGTTTGCAGCTGCCGCTGCGCACTCTCCGCTCACGCTTAGCTGTCTTCGAGGAGGCAGCTCAAGCACGCGGTCCTCGTGGGTCTGGTCCCGCTGTGGCTGAGGCTCAGCGGCGGCTGCACTCGTGGGGATCGCAGCTAGATTTAGCAGCTGTGATGGAGACGGGCGATGCCTTTTCTCCTCCTTTACCTGCGGAGTCTGTTCTCACTCAGGACGCGGAAGCGCACCATGCGGTGATTACTTCCGACCTGGGTGATGACGCACTGCTCAACCTCTCCAGTTCTGAGGAGCTGGAGGTGGATGTGGTCAGTGTGGATGTGGAGGAAGCCGAGCCGCCATCGGTTTCTCCCGCATTCGAGGAGCTGCTCGAGGTGGTTACTCGGGCAACGGCAAGGCTTGGTCTCGAGTGGCCGGCCGAGCCCAGGGATGTTCGTCCTAAGAGTCAGCTCGACGAACGTTACCTGCCCGCCCGGGTACAGCCTCAGCGCCGGGGATTGCCGTTCTTTCCAGACCTCCACACTGAGGTGTCGAGGTCATGGAAGCGGCCCGCCTCCCACAGGGTTCATAGCAGCGCTGCTGCTAGCTATGCTTCCCTTGTGGGAGCCAAAGAGCGCGGTTACGGGGCGATGCCTAAGGTGGAGGAGGCGTTGGCTAACTACCTCGCCCCCCATTCATCGCCGCCCCTAAAAACCCCGACGCTGCCCACCAAACCCCTCCGGGTTACATCTACAATGGTGGGCAGAGCGTACTCCGCGGCTGGTCAGGCTGCAGCGTGTTTACACACCTCATCACTGCTGCAAGCCTATCAGGCGGACCTGCTCTCTGATCTCGACGAGGGCGGGGGTATTGGCCCTGAGGCAGTAGCCGAGCTGCGCAGGGCCACTGATCTCTCTGCCAGGGAAACGGCCAGTTCAATCGGTCGCTCTATGGCAGCCCTGGTGGCCACAGAACGGCATCTGTGGCTTAACCTCACAACCCTCAGAGAGAAGGATAAAAATATCCTGATTGACGCTCCTCTTTCGCCTCCTGGTCTCTTCGGCGATGCCGTCAAAATGGCTGTCGAGAGATTCCAGGAGGCTGCCAAACAGGAGGTAGCGTTCAGGAAAATCCTCCGCCGCCGCCCTCGTCCCGCTGGGTCTGCGAGCCAGCCGCAGCCCAGCAGCAGCTCCTCCCACCGCGCTGTTGAACGGCAGAGCGTGGCCTCACGCCAACCTCCCCAGTCGGGTGGTGGCGCAGGTCGCCGCTCTCAGCCACAGCCCTCTGGTAGGAGGACAGATCTGAGGACTGTCCTCCAGGCCAAGAAGGCCAAGAGCAAGAGGCCCTGACGGTCTTCGGTTGCGGCCTCGCAGCACTGGTCCTCCTCGAGAGGCGGATCTGTGCATGCTAAGCGCGGTGTATGGCTCTGGGTCTCGAGGGACTCGGGCCATGCTCAACGCGGGCAGTCCCGTCCAGTCACGCTCCTCTCGGGCCGTGCTGGGCAGGTTGCCCCCTCTGAGGAGGGTCCTAGAGCATCCGCCCCGGCGGCTCTCTGGTTTCGGCCAGGGCCCCGGGGTGGCAAAATATTTATGTCCAGAGGTCGGTCTCGAGAGACTGATACCCCTAGTAGACTTCCTGGCGGCGTGGCAGCGCCTCCCAGGTATCTCTCGTTGGGTCCTGCGTACCGTATCAGAAGGATACGCTGTTCAGTTCTGGGTTCATCCTCCCGGCTTCGCGGGTGTGTTACCAACAGTGGTGAACCCCGAGCAGGCTCTGGTCATGGAACAAGAAGTAGACTCACTGCTGAGGAAAGAGGCCATAGAATATGTACCCCTCTCAGCCAGAGAATCAGGTTTCTACAGCCGGTACTTCATAGTTCCCAAGAAGGGTGGAGGCTTACGCCCTATCTTAGATCTTCGCACTCTGAACGATTCTGTCAGGCGACTGAAATTCAGAATGTTAACTCTGAAGCAGATCGTAGCTCAAATCAGGTCCGAGGACTGGTTTGTCTCGATAGATCTCAAAGACGCGTATTTCCATGTCTCCAACCTTCCTCAGCATCGGAAGTTCCTCATATTCGCCTTCGGGGGGAAGGCTTATCAATATCGGGTCCTTCCGTTCGGCCTGGCTTTGTCTCCTCGCACTTTCACCAAGTGCGTGGATGCAGCTCTAGCTCCGCTCCGATCCCGAGGGATCCGGATCTTGAATTACATTGACGACTGGCTCATTCTGGCCCAGTCTCGAGATTTGGCGATTCAGCATCGAGATGTTGTTCTCGCACATATGAAGGAGCTCGGGCTGAGACTAAACGCCAAAAAGAGTGTACTCTGGCCGAGGCAGAGCACTACTTTCCTAGGCGTTGTATGGGATTCTGTGTCAATGGCTGGGATTCTGTGTCAATGGCAGCACGGCTCTCCCCCGTGTGCATTACATCAATCCTATCTTCAGTCAACGACATAAAGCTAGGCCAGCTGATCACTGTCAGACATTTCCAGAGAGTTCTGGGGCTCATGGCAGCAGCCTCTTGCGTGATACCGCTAGGTTTGCTTCACATGAGACGTTTACAGTGGTGGCTCAAGACCAGGGGGTTTTCCCTGAGGGGGAACCCTTTCCGCCTGATCAAGGTCTCAAGGCGTTGCCTGCAAGCCTTGAGTCAGTGGAAGAATCCCTGGTTTCTTGCCCAAGGACCCGTACTGGGACCAGTCTGTCACCGCGTAATGCTGTCGACAGACGCTTCCCGCTCGGGTTGGGGGGCGGTCCTGAGGGACCGCTCAGCCCAAGGTTTATGGAACGGGGCCTGCCTCTCTCTGCATATCAATGCGTTAGAGATGTTGGCAGTTTGGAAGGCGCTTCAAGCCTTTCTCCCAGACCTCCGGGGCCACCATGTGTTAGTCCAGTCCGACAACATGGCGGTGGTATCCTACATAAACCATCAGGGGGGTCTCCGCTCCCTCCGGCTTTCCAAGCTGGCCGGGCGGATCCTCCTCTGGGCTCGGAACAAACTCTGCTCCCTTCGGGCAGTTTATATTCCGGGATCCCAGAACACGGAAGCAGACTTCCTGTCGAGGCAGGGGCCGAGGCCCGGGGAATAGATGCTCCACACCGAGGTGGTGGAGCAGATATGGGAGGAATTCGGTCAAGCCCAGGTGGACCTCTTTGCGTCCCACGAGGCGACCCACTGCCCTCTGTGGTACTCCCTCTCTCCTCCAGCTCCGTTGGGACTGGACACGATGCAACAGGAGTGGCCGAGGCTACCCCTGTACGCCTTTCCCCCAGTAGCTCTGCTCCCGGGGGTTCTAGAGAAAGTTCGCCAGGACAGGGTCCGTCTCACCTTAGTTGCCCCGCGGTGGCCGGGCAGGGTGTGGTTCTCGGACTTGGTGTCCCTCCTAGACGGCACTCCTTGGAGGATTCCCGTCAGAGTGGACCTTCTGTCTCAGGCTCAGGGCAGGATCCTTCATCCCCGCCCGGAACTGTGGAATCTGTAGGTCTGGCCTCTGAGGGGGCCCGACTCGTAGACTCGGGTCTCTCGACTGAGGTCGTCGAGACCATTCTCCACTCTAGAGCCCCATCCACAAGGAAACTCTACGCTCGGAAGTGGGCTTTCTTCACTTCCTGGTGCGGTGACAAACCTGTAGACCCAGTGACCTGCCAGGTCGGTATCGTCCTGGAGTTCTTACAGGAGAGGTTCGCCGCCGGGCTGTCCCCCTCCACGCTTAAGGTGTACGTGGCTGCCATCGCGGCCTACCACGTACCCCCGAGTGGTGTACCCCTGGGTCGGGACCCCCTAGTAGCTCGTTTCCTTCGTGGCACTCTCAGGCTGAGGCCTGCGGTACGGTCCCGGGTTCCTTCCTGGGACCTGTCCCTGGTACTCCAGGCCTTGTCCCAGGAACCCTTTGAGCCACTTGAGGACATCTCAGAGAAATTTATCACTCTCAAAACGGTGTTCCTCCTAGCCATTTCCTCATTCAAGAGGGTTGGTGACCTTCAGGCCCTGTCAGTGGCCCCCTCCTGTCTGGAGTTTGCTCCTGGTCTGGCGAAAGCCTTTCTCTCTCCCAGACCAGGTTATGTTCCGAAGGTCCTCTCGAGCCCAGCTCGTCACATTGTACTGCAGGCCTTATGTCCTCCCCCCTTTGATGATCATGACCAGGAGTTCAAGAACAAGGTCTGTCCAGTGCGAGCACTGGATGCCTACGTCCGCAGAGCGGCCCCATGGCGTAGGTCGGACCAACTCTTTGTATGCTTCGGGGCTCCTAAGGGAGCCCCAGCATCTAAACCTACTTTAAGCAGGTGGATAGTCGAGACTATCTCACTAGCTTATGAACTGGCGGGTCAGCAGTGTCCTCTGCATGTCCGCGCCCATTCTACTCGGAGCATGGCTACCTCTAAAGCTTTTTGCGCAGGGGCTCCCCTTGCCGATATTTGTGATGCGGCTGGCTGGTCCTCACCGCATACCTTTATTAGGTTCTACCAGTTAGACCTTAACCCCGCTTTGGGAACCTTGGCCCTTTCGTAGTGAGCTACGTTAGCTTGGCGTACTCCGTTTGCTGAGGCAGCGTGGGTATTCTCGTTCCCATATGCGTTGTCGACGCAGTGTTGAGTTCCCTTGACAGGGAACGTCTCAGGTTACTTACGTAACCCTAGTTCCCTTAGAGGGAACGAGACACTGCGTCTCGTAGCCTCAGCTCCATCGCACGCCGGCTGTTTCAGACACTAGTTAAGCTGAGGCTGCTAGTTTGATGCGTGCAGTTATACTCCTGGCTCATGACGTCACACTCGGCTACGTGCACTCGCACACCTGGTTTCAATTGCGCTTCAAGAGACAATTACACTAATGTGTTCCCATATGCGTTGTCGACGCAGTGTCTCGTTCCCTCTAAGGGAACTAGGGTTACGTAAGTAACCTGAGACGTTTTTCTTTATAATGAAATTGAAGGGATTCGAAGAGATAGCATTAGTGAACTCTCACTACAATGACCTGAATCAATATACATTGAGTAAAGCATGAAATTTAAAAAAAATGTAAAGGTTTAGAAAATTAAACAAAATATATACCCCAATGATTACTGTCCCTCTAATACATGGAATGTCATTTACATAATAAAACAATTTAAAAGACCTTTTCAGGGTAAACTTTTTCCCCACAAACTTGCGATATAAAGTAGAATTGTGAGATAAAAAGAATCAATTACCCTTTTTTAATTCAGTGGCAGAAATAAATTTCCATATTAATGAGAGTGACCAATCAGCAATATTTATTAAAAAAAGAAAAGAAATTGTGTAAATTGCATTTAAATCTGAACACTCAAGTGTCAAAAATGGCCAATGTCAACAGTTGCTGAGGTAGAATTAGTCAGGAATGTTTATAAGGTAAGACTTAACAAATGGTCAACTACAGGTTAATTTTTAGAATATTTAGAGTGCTTACCTCACTCTCTATGTAGGGAAATTCAGACACAAGGCGTTTCCCCAGTATGGGCCATCTCTTGCCTGTCACGTGGGCCATCTTAGCTACTTCAAACGCTCTTCCTCCATACGTGGCTGCCAAGTGTTGGGCAACCTGTGAGGGAATAAAACTGTTATTCCTTAGGGCTTTATTAACGGTTCCCACTAGAAACTAGCGGCGAGTCACCTTACAGGAACCCCACAGTAACCATGGATACTCTAAGATTTTAAACATGTTCATTCAGGCTGTAGAGGCGTTTCCTTCATAGTTCTTTAACCAGCTTATGAACACCTATGCTTCATTAAGCATTCTGACAAATAAACACAACCCCGTTTACATCGATTCAAGCGTTTCTTTTATATCTCTCACCAAAGGTCAAGTGCTGTCAAAAATATCTGCATGCTGACCTTTTTAAATATGCTGGCAAAACAACATCCATGGTAGCACTACGGCTCCATCAAGCTCTCGTGCGTCCAAACAAGGGTTTGCCAGACTTTCTCTTCCCCACAGGATCATGGGGGACTGAAGCGTTACAGAGCAGTTGATCCTGCTCCAAAGAGCTCTGACTGGCAGAATGCTAAGCATTTAGGCTTCAAAACCCACCTCGTTTTCCAAACCGTAGTCTTGAACCAAACGAATGTACAGGGTGGGGGTCCAGTCCTTCCCACCCTCCAGCGTCAGGCCGACGGTCCTGCTGGGTCCGGCTGAGAGGTTATGAGCCTTTACGGCCGCATCAAGCGTCTCCTCAGCCATGGAACGATAGGTTGTCCACTTCCCACCTACAGTAGACAGTGTTATTATGAAATCTTTATACGAACTCAGTGGAACAGAACAGGTCAATACATTACTACAATACAGGGTTTGTGTTTTTTTTTTTTAGTGCTTTGTCATGTTTAAAATGTTCTGTATATAATTTAAGAGTAATTTTATGTATACAGTGGTACCTCGAGATACGAAATTAATCCGTTCCAAGCCCTCCAAAAACTGTGTTGGAGAGCAGGCGTGTGTCGCAAACCCCTCTACACCCCCGCCCCTCGTCAACAATCGCGAACCACGCTCACTTTCAGAAACCTTTCGTATCTTGAAAACTTTTCGTACGTAGAGCAAAAAAAAGTTTCGTCTTTGCTTTCGTAACTTGGATTTTTCGTAAGTTGAGCCTTTCGTATCTTGAGGTACTACTGTATATTTGTTTTATTATCATTTTTACATTAAAAAAAGAGTGTTTAATGATCAGAAAATGCACAAAGTTTGGGGTTTAAGAAAGTCCGGCAAGACACCAAAAACTTCTACGGTACTTTAAATAAAAAGTGCCCCTTAGTTTTCACCCAAAATATTATTAAGCAATTAAGCAACATTGATAAGAAGGAGAAATGTTTCTTGAGCGCCACTGAGCATATTAGAATCATTTCTGAAGGATCATGTAACACTGAAGGAGTAATACTGCTGAAAATTCAGCGTTGCCATCACAGAAATAAATTAACACATTTTTAATTGAAATATTATTTCACAATATTACTGCCTTGGTGTGCATAGGATATTTCTTTCAAAAACTATAGTGCATTCATTCATGCAGCAATAGATTAAAACTTTATCCATATGGTACTTATCCAATTAAACCATTTAAAAAAAGAAAATATTTCTTCCAAAATGGAGACCAAGGCATAATTTAGTGGCACTGACCAGCGATGGTGATGAGTCCACTGTCGCTGACGTTGACGATGTGGTTACGACAGATGGACTGCGTGTCTTTGGAGTTGGGGTCGGTGACCAGCGGACGAATGCCACTCCAGGCCGCCAGGACATCCCCTCGCCGCACTGAGAACCAAAGAAACCAGAAACGCTGACAATCTCTGACAGCTGAAGTGTGTGCTGTGGATCTGATTGACAGGCCTACAATAGCCTACCCTATTGTGTCATACATGAAAATGACAGTGATGTCTGCAATAAAAGCTATTTTGTCTGATAAACGTCCACAGGGGAACGTGGAAAAAAACGAGAGCGTCCGTAAAAACTTGAATTGCTTTGCCACTTTGTTAAACCAACAAACCATTACTAGAACATCATGTATGAGTCCGGAGTCAATTTCCCTATTGTGGTGACATCTCGAGCATTAATTATTAAGAGGGAGGTTGTGTATCGATCCGCGGTACACCTGCCACTGTAATATGCAGGTTGATATTTCTGAATGGGGGGAAAAACATAGACAGCACTCTCATTATCAAAGGGCATCTCTGAAACATTTATGACAAGGCTAGGGAGCTCAGCAGACAGCAGACTTGGGAGACCAATAACACGCACACACCTCGAGTCTAAATGAACCCCAGCAATAGACCGCTGGGCTGTCGAACGCATTCAAGTAATCAAATTCTCAAGGGGAGAATTCAGTCCATTTCCAAGCTGTGGAATGCACTCAGAGAGTTCTCCAAGAGTCACAATCGCAATACCTATTAGAGATATGCAATATATCGGCAACCATATTGGTATAGGCCAATATTAGCATTTTTAAATTACTGGCTGTAAAGGGCAGCTAATAATACCAATAATAATATCTGAATTAATAAAATTCCAACATGCAATTTGTTGGTCAACACTAAACGTGAAAATGGGACAAAAAAAAGTGAAAAATCACGATCACGTCATTCCAAACCCGTAAGACTTTTGTTTATCTTATGTAATCTGTGAGACTTCTCTCCCTCCATTGAAAATCTATTAACTCAAAACTCTCATAAAACGATCCATAAGAAACAAAGGTTTCTGAAGAGATGTGATTGCTTTATATTATGAACAGATTTCATTTAGGCTTTGCTTTACAAATAAACAACGATCAGTGAACACACAAAGTACTCAAATATGGAAAAATGGAAGCTCAACGGTGCTTGCTCGATGCATTACTGGTCCTTGCAAAATTTTTAAAGCGTTGGCGCGACATGAGATTAAACATAATTGGTTCTCACGCATCACGCAAACATGAGCTTCTGTTTACAGAAACCTCTCAGATTTCACTGAAAGATCTTTATTTGTGTTCTGAAAATGAACAAAAGTTTAATAGGTTTGGAACAACATGAGGGTGAGCAACTGATGACAATCTTAAATCTTTAGGAACTTAAATCAGAAGTGTTCTCTCCTTTTAATCTTGGACATGATTTTATTTTTCTAGGGTATTTTTCCTCATCACTGCTTACTGGTTGCATGACATTTTCTGTAAAGCTTGAATGAAAAGTATCATTTAAAATTTATACAAATAAATTAACACATTTGAATCATCATATTGTGTGTTTGGTTAGTTTTGATTCAGCATTTCACTTCTAGATTGCAGCTCATGTTTGAACGCTTCTTAGAAAACACAATGGAAAAACTGCATATCAGTCATCTAACATTTTTTGGAAGTAATTATTAGCAATCAGCTAGAAATCTATATTGGTGGCTTCCCATGCGTTTACCCACCATTAAACAGGTGATTGATTAAATAAGGATAAATGTAAAGACATTTTTGAACGAAAATAAAAATGAAGAGTCCAAATTTGTTTAAAAACTTAAAATGCCTGTTCATCTCTCTCTCAAACAATAAAGCTACTTGAGGCACAAACAACAAGATCTTGCCACAACACTGTCAGTGTGACAAATCTCTCACAGTCAAATCCCTTTAGCTGCTTTCAGTAGAGCAGTTCAGTCTAGTTTCAACCCTCCATCCAGAGGCAAGGTCTCCGTGTCATACCTCCATCATTCAATCCAATCTCATTCTCCATGATCTGCTTTATTCACACTTTCAAACAACCCTCCCGGGTCAACAGAGTCGCCCACCCGGTCACTCATTCTCGCCCGGAACAAAGCAGAAGACACCCTGCCACACGGCAGCCGTCACATTGTGGTGTTTGAGTATGCAGTCTGTTAAAAACAGACAGCCGGATGACTTTCTACAGTAGCTGAAAGACACAAGCAGCGCTGAATGAGATAACGAGGCTCAACAAACTCTTAACGACTTGCCCAACAATCAGAGAAAGGAGGAAGCTTTTTTTGCAAAGGGAAAATTAGTTATGAAGCTAATCAATCAAGCAATCAAGCCCACATCCACGGCGCTTTGAACAATTAGAGGGCTGCGCTCAAAAATCAATACCTCTGCTTTCAAAGGGAGACGCTTGCAGTAGTTATCAATCCCAAGTTGTTACAAGACTCAACATATGTCTATTCATTTACATGCATGCAGAAATCAAGTGGAATTTTTCATGCAACTTAGAAAATAGTTATTTGACTCTTTCATAAATAAGTTGCACAATTGAGAAAATGTTTACCACCGTTTTGAGAAATTATTATAATTTTTTACAAAATACTAAAAATCAAATTCAAAAGTTTGATGTGAGTGCGATTTTTTACCTTTACTCATCAAGGACACATTAAATTGTTAAAAAGTGACAGTAAATACATATATGTTGTTACAAAAAACTATTAAGAATACATGCTGCTTTTATAAACTTTCTATTTATCAAAGAATCTTGAAAAAATGTATGACAGTTTTCACAAACAAAGCAGCACAATAATTTTCAACTGGGGTTAGGTGTATGAATAAATGTATAAATTTGGTCAGTTCAAGCGAATCACACCTTCTGCAGACCTAATCATCTTCAAATTGCTCAATCCTCAAAGCTCTTTTCCACACAAAAAAGGTTTTCGGTATTCTGACAGGGTTTCCCTCATTTCCTGTTGTCCTTTCATAGTATTTTTTCCCCATACTATGGAAGTCCATCAATGTTTTGGTTATTCATATTCTTCAAAATATCTTCTTTTGTGTTCAGCAGAAGAAAGAAAGTCATACAGGTTTGGAACCACTAGAGGGTGAGTAAATAATGACAGAATTTTCATTTTTGGGTGAACTGTCCCTTTAACAGCAATTATTGGTGCATGAACACTACCTCTAAAAAGACTGCGAAAAGTCAAAACAGGGTCTTTTTACAAGAACAGGTTTAAATTCATTTATTTTAGAAAATCTCATTTGGAGTCTCTTATTTTTTTTCACAAAAAAAGTTCCCCAAAAGTACTAAACCAATGACTACTGTTGATTTTTAAGGCAAATAGAATAGGGTAAAACATGGGTGCCCACACTTTTTTGGCTTGTGAGCTACTTAATAAAATAAGTCAAAATGATCTTCCAAGTATAAAAAAGAAAAAAATAGTCAGTGTCGTAGTTTTTATGAACAGTCTGAAAATGAGGCTCCACATTTGCCTTCTTCGATATAGTGATGACAGACTGGCAGATGAGGCAAACACACTTTGAAAATGACAGTAAAAAAAAAAAAAAAAGTCCACCTCCCACTCAATATGGAAATGGTAAGTTTTTGACTTCTTACTTTGTCTGGCTCCCCCACTCATACCCTTAATACCCTTTCTTAAGTTTAAAAGAAATTAACTGGCCATCTCGCTTGCTTGCTAGAGTTTTGCAGCGGCGTTGCGCGGTAACCCGTGTCTCAGAAAAGGTCCGATGTCAGACTGGCTGCCCTGTACGTCAATCAAGTGACAAATTTCATAGTGAGGATGGATGATGAGCTGACGTCTACTTTGCGAACTACCCACACTACCTTTGCAATCGACGTATTGGGCAACCCTGGGGTAAAACATGAAGTCAACAGACATCATCATACAGTACGTCCCCAATTTATTGATTGCATTTGGGGCCATATTTACCAACAGTTTTATGCATAAAAAAACTACAGTCAGGATTTACTAAAGAAACGCAATGTAAAAAGTTAGTGCTGAAAAGGCGTGGACAAGGTTATTTTTGTAGGAGTTTCCATTTCAGATGAAAAATTGATGAGAGGAGAGTATTTAAATGAATCGTGCAAAGTGATTTACTAAGGTTTGCGCAAGTCAATGTACTGGTATTTATGGCATTATTAAAACTCCTAAAAAAGCAAAACCAGACTCTAATTTGCACTGCTCTTGGTTGGTCATTGAGGAAATAATACGTCTGTTCTTTCATTTGTGCTTTGTCAGTAGATCATGCGCAGAACTTTTTTAAGAACTGCAAACATGTTTTTATTACAAGTTTTCTGAAATGATATTTGTTGAATATGCAAATGCAGCATTATAATTAATAATATTTCCATATATTTCCAGAGATAAAAAAATCTGAACACTGGATAAAGCCAAGATCTAAATTCCTGTTTCATTTTGTTGATATATTAGAGAAAATAGAGTCGGTTCTACAAGAGGAAATGCTGTGAAAAATAAATGTTTGCCATGTTTTTAAAATCAGTCAAATGATATTTGAACAAACCCTCTGTAAAAAAAAAAAAAGAGAAAACTTCAGAATTAAACTGTAACGTTTGGTGTATGCAAGTTCATGAGACTCATTTTGAGAAAACGGTTTGTAAAGATATGGATTGTATTTGAAATCTACAAATGCAAATAGATAAAGTGCAATGAATGGGAAAAAAAAAAAAAAAAACTGTTAAAAGTGCATTTGGGAGGTTTTGTTTCTACTAGTCTGAAACGCATATCTCATTAGTCACATAATACCTGTACTAGTCTGAAACACATTATGAAAGGCAATTAACCCAAAACTGAACAGTGCTTGAAAAACAAGTTTTTTGCCTGATGTGTCTTGCATTAAAAAGATTTGCAGTTTTTCTTTTGCTCTAGGTTTAGCCTTTAAAACCATTCAAAAGAAAAGACACAGGCAGGGTGATATTACCTTCTACGTCAGGGCTGAGGTAATTGCGAACTTCTTTAAGGATAAAGTTGATGTCCTCCTCCATAGGGATGGGATGGGCTGTGACTTCCGTGGGCGTGTCTGTTGTGCCGGCGATAGTCATCTTCTCCCAGGGCAGGAAGAATATGACACGGCCATCACTGGTGGCGGGGTCTAGCAGCCCCATGTTGTCTGGGCTATAATCGGGAGGAGGACACAGGTGTACGTCATCTCTCTCTGTTAACACCATCAAAATACACTTGAGGAAAAAAAGAGGTGGAATACGTTGGAAAGATTCAGGGAGGTACCTGTAGTATCCAGGGATGACAATGTGCACGCCTGCACTAGGCTGGCAGATGTTGGCAGTTTTCTGGTTGTCCATTTTGCGCAGTGAGTCAGTGAAGGGGCCCGTAGCGTTGATGACACATTTGGCACGAACGTCAAACTCCTGCCCTGTAAACGGCAGAGTGAGGTGTTACTTTACTCTGAACTAAACACAGCTGATCTGATCGCAGAACTCACTGAAAATAATGGAAGAAAAATCTCTTCATAAAAGGATTATGAGCAAAATATTTAAAACTTGTCACAGTTGGTCACATGTATTCGTCATATCGACCAATAGAAAGCTGCTTGGTTTGAAAGTGAATAGTGTTTGAGGTGTGAGCTCTATAAATCTTGACACCACTGATAATAGACTACTGTATTTCCTCATTTTATTCATATTTTATTAATCATTTGTTTATTACCAAATTTTCCCGCATATAACCCACGGGTTATACCAGATTTTACAAACTCCGCAGGGGGGGTGCGGGCTATATCACAAATTTTCTACACGTAATAATATTTCAACATATTTGTTACGTCTCTAAGGATGTAAGGTTTTTTTTTAGGTCTTTTCTTTCTGTTTTTCTTTCTTGTGAGGTTTGTTGTCTCTGGCGCTTTTTCTTTTTGTTCTGATTCTGACTTGTGTTTGTTTTCTTATTGTTTGAATTTCGCGCACAAGCACTGTGTACCGAGCCTGAACAGTTATGGATAATTGACATCATGCGAGCAACATTTGAAATGTGAACTTACACAAAAAGTTAATCAATCTATGGGTGCGGGTTATATAAAGGTGCGGGTTATACCAAAAAAAAATTTGTCCAAGACCTGCGGATTATATGAAGGTGCGGGCTATCTGTGTCTGCTGCAGGTTATATGTGGGAAAATACGGTACTGGCATTTTTGTCAGTGTAAATTCAGTTAATGTGACCACAACTTTTTGTCTGAATTACAAAAATAGATCATTTCGTTTTCAGTCTGGGAACATCTCACCTGTGATCATGTCTCGGCAGCGGGCTCCACAAACTTTCTCTTGGCCTGTTTTTGGATCTGGTTTCTTTAGCAGATGAACCACCTCTGTGTAGTTTGCAATAGCAGCACCATGACGGGCTGCTGTAAGAGCAATGGCCAGGTTCATACGGGCGTCATTGTGCTGTCCTGAAAACAGCCGGAGCAGAATGTCAAACAATGCACATACGCAAAAACTTACAGTACTTAAGCTTATAAATTAAAGATATTATTTTTAGGTTATAAATTGTTTCCTCATGGGGACCAAAAAAAAAAAAACTCCTCTCAAGGTCAAGGTTTACTGGTAGAAGAAGAAGAAATGTTACATTTATACAGCGCTTTTCCAGAGCTCAAAGCGCTTTACATAGTACGGGGGGAATCTCCACAACCACCACCAATGTGCAGCATCCACCTGGATGATGTGACGGCAGCCATATTGCGCCAGAACGCTCACCACACACCAGCTTATTAGTGGAGAGGAGACAGAGCAATGAAGCCAATTAGAGTATGGGGGGGAGGATTAGGAGGCCATGATGGGCCAAGGCCAATGGGCAAATTTGGCCAGGATGCCGGGGTTAAACCCCTACTCCTGTGAAAGACATCCTGGGATTTTTTATGACCACAGAGAGTCAGGAACTCGGTTTAACATCTCATCTGAAAGACGGTGCTTGTTGCAGTACAGTGTCCCCGTCACTATACTGGGGCATTAGGACCCACACAGAGCAAAGGGTGAGCACCCCCTGCTGGCCTCCTAACACCACTTCCAGCAGCAACCTAGTTTTTCCCAGGAGGTCTCCCATCCAGGTACTAACCAGGCTCAACCCTGCTTAGCTTCAATGGGCAACCAGTCTTAGGCTACAGGGTGATATGGCTGCTATCATTACTATACTTGGTATTACTACACTTGTGGGGACATTTGGTCCAGGACCACACATGCAAACACACACACACACACACACACACACACACACACACACACACACACTAATTAGTCTTCTATTTTTCTTTATTTTGTATATACAGCTAGTTATAAATATTATAAACTAAAAAAAATTAAAATAGAGAAAGTTTTCTTTTTAAGTTAAGTTTATTAACTTTATTCATGTTTTTACAAATTATTATGTCTCCCAAAAAAGAGGTTTTGTCAGATTTAGCTAACTTCTATGTACACACGTGTCCCCAAAATACAGTTAAGCAAGTACACTAGCCAGAGGCCACTTTGTTAAAGGCAGTAAAGGTTCCAAACCTGTACGAATTTCTTTCTAAGATGACCAAACAGTTGATGGGCCCCATTGACTTCCATAGTCATTTTTATTTATTCTTTCATACTATGGAAGTCAAAGGGGCCCATCAATGGTTTGGTTACCCACATTCTTCTAAATATATTCCTTTTGTGTTCAGCAGAAGAGGAAAGAAACTCAAACTGGTTTGGAACCACTTGAGGGAGAGTAATTTTCATTTTGGGGTGTACTATCCCTTTAAAACACGCTTTATGACAGGAATGTTTAAAGTGAATGTGTTACGGTGTACAATATTGTTATAGGGCTGTTCGAGGCACTTAAACAATTTCAGACACATTTGAAACATGAATTACAGGAAACCTTGAAGCCAACGCGATATCACTCTTACAACAACTAAAGAGCTACTAGAATTAGAAAACGCCTCTGTGTTCTCCACGCTAAAGAACCAGAGGGATAGGTAACCCACGTAAGCATGTCTAATGCTAACACATGCTCGGGGCAACTCTACCAGACAATAAAATAATAACACAGGCAGGAAGCCTGTTTAAAGGGCACACTTCTCAAAGAATAATGTGCAGTGAAGGCACCAGCATGGTTTGTTAGAGATCCCATGAACCTGCGCCGGCTGGGTTTGCGCTCACGGCTGTGCGCTCAAAACATGATGCAGGGAAAACATCCATGTTGAGAAGGATAGTGCACACATTGCGTGTTGGAATATTGTTAATATCACGCAAGAGGACGAAACGCGGCTCACATGGAAAGCTATGTCCCGCAGCAGTAGATAGGAAACGCTTGGCTGAGCTTGAATGTTTATTAGAGTACAGCTCGCAGGTATGGCGAAAAGAGCAGGGCTTTTGTGCTGCAAGCGAAATTCTAATGAAATAAAGAAAGCGTGACATTACAAATGACTGAAAACGCAGATAAGGGAGTTTTAGCGTCAGATTAGATTAATAAAAAAGACCTACAGAAAGAATGAATGACATATCATAGCGGAGGAAGGATGTGATGGGTGGCCGTGCACGCGGACGAGATAGCGAAAGAAAGAAAGGGAGAGAGGACTCAAGGAGGATGAGAGACAGGAGCAGAAGAAGCAATGCGAGTAGGGGAAAAAGAGAGAGAGGAAGAGAAATAGAGGGAGGCAAATAGCGACAGGCAGGCTGCGATCTCCAGCGGAGAAGGTCAGATTCGGAAATGTCACGGCCGTGATTGTTCCAGATTGAATAATTGGAGAGAAAAGCCGGCTGACAACCCAGGGGAAGGAGGGATGGTGGAGGGGGGAGAGGAGGAACGGACGTGGGGAGAAGAACGAATAAAACCTCTAAACTGTCATTACAATCGCTGGTTTCAATTCTCCACACACACATACATACGCAAATTAAGACGCTTTTTAACACATTCGCCGGGCGGCACGTAAACACGCCGCGGCAGGGAACAGAGCATCCAGACGTCTCTTTGCCTCTGTTTCTCCCACAGATGGACGCGATGTGACAGATCGCTGCTCAGATAGCCGCCGCACTCCCCCTGAATATAAGCTGCCCGCGCACCCTGTGAGGGACCGTGTGTATCAGTGTGGGCCAAATGCAGTTTGACAGGAAGCACCGCAAGGCAAGGTTGGAGGGCGGGGCTTGTGCTGCCCCGGACGGGACCTTGAATAAAGGGGACACATTATGCACACCCAGACTAACCAGGAACATATGGAAGTTTTGCCTGGTGGCAGCCTCGGGCGGCCCAGAGCGCAGACGGGCCAACAGAGACGCGGGCACAACGAGTTTGGCCTCTACAGCCGGTGGCGGTTTTCCAGAGATTATGTAGGAATGTCACAGAGATAAATGATCTTGCACTTATTGCCACATAAAACAACAGTTATGATGTTTTAATGATAACAAATCCTGAATTGATCACCACTTCTAATAAAACTCATTGTTTCTGCTTAAATGAATATATGTTAGCTAACTGCATGATTTGAATTATCTTACAACTTTACATTTCTGCTATATATACACTTTACTTCGATATAGTCGCTTTTGATAATTGCTCTAAATTGTAGTTTAGATGAGCATTTTGCGCAAAGCTGCTTTGAAACACGATGTATAGTGAAAAGAGCTATACAGATAAATGCAAAATGAATTGTACTGGCTTATTTAAAGATCTCATTCTCCCCATCACATGCTTGGCAAAGGCAACACTCAGAAAGATTTCTATTGTTTTAAAGAGTAAAAAAAAAAATCATTCCTCTCCTATTTTAGCAGCGTTCTATTCTAGTGAAATCACAAAATGAAATGCAATCAATAAGCCACTGTTACCGATACTGACAAATGCAAATAATAAATTATTTGAAAAAGTCAGATTCAAACCCGTAGCCACTTTTGAAATCAGGGTGCGAATCTATGGGTTGACAGCAATTCGATTCGAGAAACAGCTCAATTCGATTTGATTGTTCCTTAAAAGGTCACATATGCAAATAATGAAAAAAGAAAAGCAATATCTACTAGAGGATTGAAATGTTTTATGGAAGCAATGATGACCATAAAACAGCACCGTTTATATAAAAACAAGGTTTCATGCAGGTTTTTTTTTTTTTTTTACTGGTTGTCGCTATGTAATGAGTTGGAAACTTTAGCAATTCTAAACCAGACAGATGCCGTTTTGTTTTTTAACGTCTTTAAATGTGCCATTATATGCTATTGTAGTATATACACTACCATTAAAAAGTTTGGGATCAGAAAGATATTTTTAATCTTAAATCTAGAAATTATTACCTTTATTCAGCAGTGATGCATTAAATTGATCAAAAGTGAAAGGAAAGACACTGTTACAAAATAATTCAAGTATTTGAACTTTCTATTCACCAAAGAACAAATGTTTTCAACACTGATGTTGATGATGATAATAAAAAATGTTTCTTAATATTAGAATAATTTCTGAAGGACCAAGTAACAAGTAATGCTAAAAATGTAGCACATTTTAAATTTATTATTGTCTAAGTGAAATGTGAAAGAGTTTCACCTCAGCTCTGAATATTATATTTCAGATCATTTAGATTCGCTCTTGCTCACCATCATAATAGACAATGGCTCCCACGAGTTTGTCTTTCTTCAGCATAGGGAAGAGCTCCAGTGCTTTGCTCTTGCTCAGGACATAGCTGCTCTTCAGACAGTGCGATCCAGCAACCAGGTCGTACATTTTAATGCCGGCCCAGTAATACGGCAGCTGCCACCACCTGGTTAGAACAGTAACACACTGTTATTCTCTGTTTCGGTTGACAAACATTCATTCAGCGTTGGTTAAACGCATTTTTTAGTCATGTTTATTACTAATTAAAATAGATATGGTTGAACGGTGGCAGAAATGGATTCATCCAAGTACAGCTAAGTCATATATAGCACCTTGTGACATTTGTTTTATGTTTAAAAAAAAAAATCTGACAGGCAAATGATGTAATCTTGAGGTTTCCCATTCCTGTGACCCTTTCACACTTCTCTGGCTGCTTTAAATATCAGAGCAAGACATAAATGCCACGAGTAATTAGTAATGATGATGGTAAGGACAGGAAGATCCTTTAAAAACCCAGAATGACAAGGGGCAGAGACTGAGGAGGCGAGAGGTCCGGCATTGATCCACGGGATTTCCGAACACCAACTTCTACGGGTGACCATATGAAAGGTTCGATGCCATTTCTGTGAACTTATCAATGGATTTAAATACAAAAACTGAACTGTATTTTATGCATCTTGGATGTCTCCAGTTTTTTGCTTTAACTTTCGGCCCTCTAAGCCCCATATGTCCCTTCCTTTTTTCTCTTTCAGTGAAGAGTGAAGGTTGTCTTACTTGTAAACAGGCAGCATTATGGGTAAAGGTGCAGACAGGTGAGGGGCGATGTCCAGCAGATTGGCACGTTCATGAAGGGCCTCTTTTACCATCATGTACTGAAGGCAGAAATAAATTTCAGAATTTCTGGGTCCGGAGGATTCATGTACACATATTTTCAGGGTGTATTTGAGGTGTATGCAATTGTTATAGAATAAAATAAGATTTAAAAAAATAATAATCAGGATTTCTTCAAGTAATGTTAGCTATTTAAAAAAAATTTAAGTCATTGAATTAGCTTTGCTTGAAAACAACAGTTGATATTTATAATTAATGCAAATACGATCTTATATTTTGCTGTCATTTTACTTCCTATTAAATACTTAAATTATATTTTAAATCAGTGTTATTTTAGTTTCATTGAGATTCCATTAACATTGAGTTTTTTCCGTTTTGATTAAGTTTTAGTAATTTGTAGTATATTTTAAAAAAACATTTTTACTATTTAAATATATCTGTATAGTTGTTATTAACATTTATTAAAGTTTTAGTTATTTTAGCACATCACTTTAAACTAAATGAAAATAAGAAATCTTTCCAACTAGCTAAAATAAAATAAGTTTTAGTTTTTGTGTATATTATTTTATTTCACTTGACTTAATATTTTTGGGTTTTAGTTTTACTTAACTATAATAACCCTGTTTTAAATATGCAGTTTTTAAATTCGTTTTTTTTTACTACAGTCTTATTCTTTTTGGTTTAAAATTTACGTTTACAGCATAATTTTGCATTGTACTGATAATCAGACTTATTGAAATAGTTAATGTTCGAGATTTAAGACTGGAAGTTTTAGTTATTCATCCTCCACACTGATGCCTCAGATCTGCAGCAATGCTTGTGCTTCTCTCCGTCAGTCTGATAGTTGCTCAAAATGTCACAGTGATGGCGTAAGCGGCCTCGCCTCGCAATCCTTCTTCTAAATATTAGGGGCAAATAGGGAAAAATGGGGCCTTCACCTGCTCATAATCTAGTTTCATGATGGCTTTCTGCAGATAGCGGACTCCTCCGTGAATGAGCTTGGTGCTTCTGCTGCTTGTGCCCGATGAAAAATCGCTCCGTTCTACAAGGGCGGTCTTCAGATCTGGACGAGAGGGCAGAAAGACCAGTAAAGAACGGATTAGACAATGCACTGGCATTTTAAGACCTTATGGTGCCAAATATTTAGATTGCAACTGCTGTCATTTACGTATGGTTTTCTCCCCGTTCTGCAAAATCACAAAATGATTACTGAACCCAGGCACATTCTGTCTGACCTCCAGCATCTAATGAGAATAACATGTCTTTGCTAACCCTAACCCTTTAAAAGATAAAATAAAAACTAATTGAACACTAAACATGCATATGGATCCATTTATTATCGGATTGAAACTGACTAGTACAATAAACACACTCATGCACAGTTAACATAAGCACAGTAAATATGGCAAAACTTAGTCAAAAACAGCACATACTTCGTGTGACAGCATCTAAGGCACATCCTGAACCCGTGGCTCCGCCGCCCACCACTAAGACGTCAAATTCCTCGGTGTTTCGCAGTGCTGAAAACTGCTCCTCTCTTGTCGGGAGAGCATCTTTAAATGGCACCTTTAGCTCACCCTGCGCCTCAACATAGGCTAGCCGGGCCTGAACACATCCAGCAGGAACAAAATGAAAAAAGAACATTGAGACAACGTGGTCAAATGCATTAAAAGAGGCTTTAGGCTCCTTAAAGACACAATCCAGAATTTATATATTCTATAAGCTTTACTGTGCAGCTGCATGTAAAAATAGTCTTTCACAATACTAGATTCACACCTTTCAATCATTCTTTTTTTTCTGGATTGATCTTTAAAATAACAATAATTATTATTTTAGATTCATTGAACAAGACAATTAAACAGATGTCTATGAGAAACACAGAACATGCAGTTTTCATAATAGTCGCCCTACATCAAGTCAAAATAAAATATATTTCATGAAACATTACATTAGTCACCATGCAAAGACGGAGGAATTAAGAGGGATGCATTATTGCTAATCTCAAATTAGTGTTGGGTTATCAGAGTTTTAGCTCAGTTCACATCTAGGTTTCAGTTCTAATTTTATTTAAGAGAGTTAAAAACATTCAAATTAGTATTCACAACATGGTCACTCTTTATGGCAATTTGCACTGTCTTTTCATAACAGACAACAATATTTGATTTTGTATCCTTGATATCAGGTTAGGTATTTAAATTCCCAAAATATAACTGCTCTTTTGGATAAATCGCCTACAATTTGGTCACACTTTAGTTTTGGAAACACATATTTACCATCAACTACAACTTTTGCCTCAAAAAAATCCTAATTTATTGCTTATCAATAGTTAGTAAGGTAGCTAACAGTTAAGTTTAGATATGTGGTAGGATTAAAGGTTGTTAATTAGTTCTTATAACACATATATTAAAACCTTGTTCTGCATGACCACATCACCTTAAAGGGATACTTTACCTGAAAAAAGAATTCTGTCATCGTTTACTCACCGTAAAGTTATTCCAAACCTATATCTAACCTATTTTTCAAAGAATAACTTCTATAGTGTTCAGCAGAAGAAATTAACTCATAAGAATTTGCGCGAGTAAATGATGACAGAATCTCCTTATTTTGGGTGAACTATCCCTTTAAGGTGATGTAGAACATGGTTATGCAGAATAAGGCTGAACGTGTGCTTTAAAAGTAATAATAAACAGCCAATATGCAAACTAATAGCAAATAGTTAATAATGAGAATTGGTTCCCAAACTAAAGTGCTACTGAAAATTTGAAGCAATTGGTAACTCTTTAGATTAGGGTTAAATTCTCACTATTAACTGGTTTCTTATTAGCATGCATATTATTAGGATATTGGCTGTTTATTAGTACATATAAATAACATATTAATGCTTTATTCTGTTTGACAATATTCTAAATCGCTTAATCCTACGCAATACCTAAACTTAACAACTACCTTACTAACTATTAATAGGCAGTAATTTGTTTATTGAGGCAAAAATCATAGTTAATAGTGACTAATCTAAAGTGTGACCAAGTATTTTTGTAAAGTCAAACTGACCGTATGAAATTGTGAATGAACAACTGACAATCTATCAGTTACACGAAGGCCAAAAAAAGTCTCAGATGAAAAATTCAAATGAAGAGAAAACAAGGCCGGGCGAAGCTAGGTGTCGAGGGTTTTAGCCATGATGAAACGTTTTATTAATTTTTCCGTTAGCATTTGGCCTAAATGATTACATCAATCTGCCCCCAAAAGCCCGTAGGGTCCATTTGACTTGCAAATGACCAAATGAGCCCAGACATTTGCAATTTAGACAGTAATAGCATGTAAAAACAGGATTCAGTAATTAGTGTCTATTTCCAAGGACAGACATATTTAAAACATCCGCACACTATTAAGAGAGGCTGTCCTGCAATCAGGACAAGTACATGACGGAAATAGAGAATTTCATGCAAATACGCAATCGGCCACCGCAGAGTGATACTTCAACCCGAGTGTAACAGTGCCCTTGCCATAGAGGAGACAAACAGGCGCTCTCTAACACACACACACACACACACAAATTAACATCACAATCCAAAAGATTAGCTTCTGCCACATGCATGATTGCAAGCAATTTTTGAAAGAAGATTCATTCTTTCTCTTTTGACTTTGGCTTACCCATTTAGGCTGCATTGAGATGACACGTGGGATACATAAACATAAATAAATGGTGAAACATCAGAACAAAAGTTGGTGTCAGTGAAACGCTTAACATGGGATGCAGATGTCACATGAAGATGATCTGAATGACTGACAGCTAATAAAGTTGCTCATGTTGGTGTCAAATCATATCAGTAACTTGAATAAACACAGTTTAACTTGGAAAAATATCTAAACTCAAGATCTTCCATAACTGCTTCTTTGACCAAATTAATCGTGTAGTGACGATCTCCATGGCAACCCCGTCCTTGAAAGTGCATAATTCTCTCGCTCCCTGGAGTTTCATTGGGATTGGAACAGTTGAGATGCAAGATAATGGACAAAATGGGCTTGGGAAGATTTAAATAAATGATGAGAGAGAAAATCAGGACTCCCATTGCTCTTCAAGGGTCTGCTTTTTTATTTTTTTATTCATTTGTTTCAGAAAGCCTTGTTGATTATCTTAATCTACTTGACCTTCCGATATTTGGTATAACGTCTAAACAGACGAGACCCCTGGGGTTCTTACTAGTTTAAATACAGACAGAACATGGTGTGTGACACACTCCCTGATGGCGTGAATGGGGATCAGATTGTTCATGATTACATATTCAAGAGAGATCCTTTAAACAATGTGTGTATCACTGTTCAAGTGTAATCTCCCTTTAGCAAACAAAACCTCATTTTAATACGGTAGTCTACCCTAGAGAGAGAACAGGGTAAGTTTGGAGACTTGACGCAATACCTAAAGGTACAAATGAGATTTGGGAATGTATCTTAATCATCATAAGATTTGTCGCACTCACTCATGAAATCTGTTGACCACATAAAAACATGAATAAGCCGTCATAGGGAATAGTTACAATTAGATAGAAATTGATACAAAACACAGGGCCTGACTTGTACTGTCCTCTGCGAGCCGATTAAGTTGCATCTTTAATGTCTCAGAGAGCACATTCCTGAGTCAGGACAAGACATGCTGTGGTACAGATGGGTGTGAACAGCTGTGCTCTGCATATTATACACTCTAACCTGTAGGAGTCACTGTATGGATGTGAAATGTGAAAACAATATTCTTGGTATTTGTCAAAAGAATTGGCCAATTTAATCTGACATTCAGACAGAATAAGACAGAGCAAAAACACTGAGGCCATTTACTGTAAATATATACCTGATTCTTCCTGTATTCAAAGAGCTGTGACAGGCTGAAGGCTGTTGCTAAAGCGCCGCCCCCTATCAGGGTTCCCTTCACTGCCCTCCTGAAAGCCATTGATCCCTGAAACAGATTTAGAAGATTTATGAATAACTGCTTCTCGAAACATCCAAAAAACATCTTTTTTTATTTGTCCAATACACATTTATTCTGTAATACAGCAAAACTGCACTGATACACCAGCAGTAAGTTTATTTTGCTGCATAACGTGCTGCATATTTATAATGTAGATTGAACATTATTATGACAAAAGTAATTTCCAATTTAAACAAAAACATGAGGATCTTATTCTAGCCATCTGACATTGTGTCCAGGTCTTCTATACAATGACAAATAAATACATATATACACACCCAATTATATATAAAAAACTTTTTTAAATATATTATATTATATATATATATATATATATATACACACATACATACATGCATATACACACACACACATGCATGTATGTATGTATGCGTGTGTGTGTGTGTGCATGTTTTCTTTGTTTCACAACTGTCTACTTCCTTTCTGGTGTCACGAAAACTTAATGAACTAAAATGAGCAATTCTCAAATATTTAAATATAATAGAAAAATAAATGTTTGGTCATAAAAGCGAGACACACAGCACATATAAAACTGCAAATCTGGTTATGAGGGGGAATATGCATTATATAAGTCTTATATAACTCAGTCATATTAAGAAACTAAAGAAAGAAAAACTAAGCACTGGCTTCCCTGTCGCATTCACTGACCTTGGCAGGATGTATAATAAAACACCTGTAACAGTTGCTCAGAATCTCCCCAGTGTCTGTGTCAAACTCGCAACTGTCAATTGTCCAAGTCCAGTTTGTGTAAATGACTACTGTATGAATCTTGACAGGTTCTGGTGAAGGTCAAAGTAAAGCTCGAATATCTTGACCTAATGCTCCGGGTAGGGATGCAAGTCATATCACTACATGATACTAGAGGAAGTGAATGAGTCATTTTTACTACACTGTTTGAATTCACGCCTGTCCCGCATGGCCCGTTCATGGCCAACCATGTGCAAGGGACAGAGAAGAGCCAGAACCATGTCTGAGAGGAATCTTACAGGTTATTATTTTAAAAGTTCAAGCACGAGATTCAAATGAATATGAGAGGAAGCTGGAGTGGGAACATTTAGACGGATTCTGGTCAATGAAATCCTATTCACTGCATTAGAAACAGCAGAACAGCAAACATTTTAAAGTCAAGGGTGATGAAAACAGACTCCTGTAATCCTTCCATCCTCGTGCATCACATGAACTCACATTCACCCTATACTGTCATCGAGTCAAACCATCACCTATATAACGAACGCGTTACACATACATAACGCGATAACATAAAGCAACGCCCGCAGCTGTGAATCTTACTTATAACAAAGCGTTTTGTAATGCAAATACTTCAAGAACTGTCACACTATGTGATTGAGTAACAGCAGATGGCTCGCGTCCAAGAATAGACCGGACAGGCTCGACGACGGACGTCAAATAAGACAGTAAACAGAATGGCGAGAGCCATGGTTTTTACTTACTGATTTTGACGACGGTGATGATGATGATTTCTAAAAAGGAAAATCATGGACGATGAAGATATCAAGTGTGATGGTACAATGTTTGTTCTGGCATCCAGGAAGTACAATGACAGGAAGTATTTGACAGACGGGTGGATGGACAAATCAGGTTAGAGCAGTCGCGGCTCTCGTCCAATCATGTTTAGGGAGGCGTTGACAGGAGTCTAATTGTAGACGCACTTAGAATAGAAAGGCGTTTTTTTAAAGACCATTTTATGAAAAGAGGGACGGTGCACAAACACACCCAAGACACAGTGTACTTCGCGGTTAAACAGTATTTAGCAACAAATGGATTTAGGCCAAATGTACTGCTATAAAATATTTATATCCTAGAATAATTGATTTGATAAGTTGTGTGCAGTTACTTTACTATTATAAAATATTAAATAACAGGTTAACTGAGGTACCGTATGTGGGATTGAGTGCATGTTGGAAGGTGTTCATATACTTTTTACACACATTCTTTTTATCGTGTCAGTTGCACAGGTGAGACTTTCAGCCTAAAAAAGTTCGGCGCGCGACCGCATCGGGCGTCATGGAGTTGGACGCTGCTGACGTAGCGATGACGCAGCTCGCTCCAGTCCAAACAAAGTTGCCTCTGTTACAGCGGGATTCCCTTCTCACAATGGAAACCCTTCACCGGTCAGAGAGAGCAATGGAATCAAATGTAACACATCCTAATCTTTTGAAACTTTCCCTGAGCGTGATGCAGGTAGAAAAGACATGGCGTCACCAATTTGAAATGTTCTTGCATCATTAGATTCAAAGAGATAATAATCCAATTTTTTATTTATTCGATTTTATTTTTATTTAATTTGCTTTGCTTTAATCCGTTTGTTTATGGGTGAATATGATTATTTAACCTAAATTTTTTATTTATTTATTTATTTTAATTTATTTTATTTTTTATTTTATTTTTTTTTACTCCGTAGGTTAAATAATCCTATTTGCCCATAAACGAACAAATATATATATATATATATATATATATTTCAATAATATTAATAATATTTTTATAATATTTTAATATTATTTTTTATATTATTTTTCATATTTATATCATATTTTTATAATATCTTTGATATATTTAAGAATACTGCAGCGGTCCCACGCCCTTACACGCTTTTATTAATTTATTTTTACTTAATTTACAACACAATTCAATTTTAATTTAATTCTTAATTTGTATGTTTGTTTGTTTTTTCAGGTGTGCTTAGAGAAGGACATTTTATTTGATATGCAATCATTGCACGAATTTATGAATCTGATAAAAACAGATGAAGATTATAAAGTTTTCTCATTTGTTATGCCAGCTGGCGATTCCCCGAAAGAGCATGCAACTATTAGTATCCTACAACCACAAAATCCACTTCGTTCCATCAAATCAGTGAGATCTGATCTGTTGTAGGAGGTTTCTATATTTGGACACGATTGTGCGCAACAGACAATGTGTAGGAAATTCTACACAGTTGACCCAGTGGACAGTCCCGCATATGCAAACGCGACCGAATTGCGCACAGTGCGCACTGAGCGCGGTGAAGAACAGTCCCTCTGTCTAGCGATCGGCTCGCGTCAACAGTTGACGCGCCTGACGTCACGCCCTGTTAGCACGTGGGCTGTGGCATTCAGAGTTCTCATAAACAAAGGCACATTGCGCTCGGGCTCCAGTCTTCGCGTGCGGTGGAAGCAGTGAGGTTCTCAAAGGCATAGGCTCTACATGCAAACGGAACCTCTATCAACAGTAACGGCTACATGGATACATAATTTTCAACTCTTCTAATAGTGACCTGAGGTATGTAACATAACAAATCATGCTGTTTTTCTACCAATAAATGGTTTAACTGCTTTTCAGTTAAACCATTGGGGCAAGATTTTAAAGCAATGCATCTACTATTAATGCACGATTTTTTTTAATTTATTTTTTTTACTTTAGCCATTGTTTAGAATAATCTTTTTAATTTTACCAGCACAGTTAAGGTAGATTTTGAAAGTTGAGTTGATGTCATCTGAGTGCCTTGATCTCACAAAAATACCAAGTTACTCGCACTGAAAAAGCGTTATATATATGTAGATCTTCTTACTTTGAAGGGGGGAAAATAACGATACAATATTTCTGTCACAGAAAAGCAAGCGAACGGAGAGACACGCTCAGACATCAACCTGTGCAAGAGCCCTGACTTCAGAGATTGTTCCACAAGAGATAAAAGTTGCAGGTGTGCGGAGGTAAACTGAAGCAGGCCAGGGAAACGTATGTCAGAAAGTTTGCATGCATACTTTCCGATGGAAAGTCACGTTTCAATGTCTGCATCTGACACATACGGTTAACAGTGGAGATAAATACATGTTTTAATTTTAAGAAAATAATTCAAGTGTATTTGCAAATCAATAAATGCTTTTTTTAGCTCCAAAACTATAAAACATTTGAACAAATATCATGCAGCCTGTCAGAGAAAGCCATTACAATTGAGTTCTCTAACACTGCAGCCATGCCCTGCGTCCAGGCTCAGTATGGGACATCACCTCCAGGAGCCAGCCCTGCATCTCAGAGTTACAGCTACAACACCACGGGAGAGTACAACTGCGACTTCCTAACACCGGAGTTTGTCAAGTTTAGCATGGACCTGACTAACGCAGAGCTAGCTGTCACTTCCTCGCTGCCCAGTTTCAGCACCTTTGTGGACACCTACAGTTCCAGCTACGACGTGAAGCCTCCCTGCCTCTATCAAATGTCCCACTCTGGGGATCAGCTGTCCATCAAGGTGGAGGAGATCCCCGCACACAGCTACCACCATCAGCAGCAGCAGCAGCAACAGCAGCAGCAACATCATCATCATCATCAGCCGCACCAGGCTGAGGAGAGCATACCCCATTCCGGACCTATATACTATAAACCATCCTCCCCAAACATCTCCCAATCGCCCAGTTTCCCTGCGCCCCCACACCACACGTGGGAAGACAGCGGGCCCCTTCACAGCTTTCATCAAAACTACCTTGCGACTTCACACATGATAGACCAGCAGCGGAAAAACGCGATGTCTCGGTTGTTCTCGTTCAAGCAGTCTCATGTTGACACGCCGATGTCAAGCTGCCAGATGCGCTTCGATGGGTCTCTGCACGTGTCCATGGGCCCGGACACCCCGGGTGCGCATCGCGCGCTGGACAGTTTTGGTTTACCGGGACCTCCGAGGAAACAGCACGCTGTGGGTTTACCCCATCCGCTTAACCTCGGGCACCCCTTACTGGAAAGCCCGGTAGCCTCACCCCCGGCCAGAGGATCTCCGTCCAGCGAGGGCTTGTGCGCTGTGTGCGGGGACAACGCCGCCTGCCAGCACTACGGGGTGCGCACATGCGAGGGGTGCAAAGGATTCTTCAAGGTACAAGTTTGTCACTAATTACTTTTAACCAGATTAGAGGCATAGCCCCACTGGGATTTGTTTATGGACAACATTAGCAGGGTCTGAACCTTTGCCATTTTGGTTTGAACATGGAGAAGCATAGTTTTTAAAACAGGCCTACAGTATACCCGTAATTGTCTCCGTTGTATTGATTTGACCCAATATGCACCAAGGGACACCTCCGCTCATCCCCGCCACTATTACTTTCGTCTAGAATTAAATTGGTTTGTGCTGAGAGTCGAATCGCGCCTAACCGAGCGTAACGGAACTCCCAGCGGCGACATTAAGACAGCTCTTTATGTCACCATCGTGATAGAATAATCTCGCTAATCCGACAAGAGGGGTCGCGGAGAGAGCGTCGGGGGACCCCAAATTATGGCTGCCCACGGATCTGTATTTACCGAATGTCTGCTATGTCCGGCCCTTGAATGTATTACGCAGCTTTGGGTTGGAGTGTCCTATTCTGTCGTAACTTCACACTGTGATTGCAGTTCAAGATTTACATGCAATTAACATGTGCTGTTCCTTTCTAGCGCACGGTGCAGAAAAACGCCAAATACGTTTGTCTGGCAAACAAAAACTGTCCTGTGGATAAAAGGCGGCGGAATCGATGCCAATACTGCCGCTTTCAAAAGTGCCTGGTCGTAGGGATGGTAAAGGAAGGTAATGCCAAGCGCCTTTTCCTCCAAAGCCTGTTAGTGTGTTATCACAGAGACGTGGTTTCATATTGTATAACCAATGTATATATTTTACAGTTGTGAGAACAGCCAGTTTAAAAGGTCGAAGAGGTCGCCTTCCCTCCAAACCTAAAAGTCCGCAGGACACCCCTGTCCCTATGACACCCGTCAATCTCCTGAACGCCCTCGTGAGAGCGCATATAGACTCCAATCCCTCTATGGTCCGACTGGACTACTCTAAAGTGAGCATCAAGCATGTGCAATGCATGTAATTGTTCAAAACTGAATTAAGTGATAATAATATGAGATAGTCGAATTTACGCAAATT
Source organism: Rhodeus uyekii (assembly GCA_037043235.1). Taxonomy (NCBI): domain Eukaryota; kingdom Metazoa; phylum Chordata; class Actinopteri; order Cypriniformes; family Acheilognathidae; genus Rhodeus; species Rhodeus uyekii. Next base: position 4,734,124 of record JAWRVZ010000032.1, read on the forward strand.
ATTCATTTTTTATGAATGACAGCATTTTTCTACTTTGACATTTATTGTATTAAATGCTAGTTTCAGACGAGTCCGGAGTATCACAGTGGAGGAGATGAATCTCTGCACATTCAGCAGTTCTACGATCTTCTCACTGCGTCGATGAGCATCATTCGCGGATGGGCCGAGAAGATCCCCGGGTTTACCGAGCTTCCCAAATGCGACCAGGAGCTGCTGTTCGAGTCAGCCTTCCTGGAGCTTTTCGTGCTGCGGCTGGCTTACAGGTAAGCACACGTGATTTCAACACAACTCGCTGTTTTGTAATGGATGTCATTGTCACCTCCTTGACTTTTTCTTCTTCTTCAGGTCTAACCTGACAGAGGACAAACTTATTTTTTGCAACGGAGTGGTTTTACACAAGTTGCAGTGCGTGCGAGGATTTGGGGAGTGGATCGACTCTATTGTTGAGTTTTCTTCCAACCTTCAGAGCATGAGCGTAGATGTCTCTGCCTTCTCCTGCATAGCGGCTCTCACCATAGTAACAGGTAAGACACGTCTGACCTTTTCCGAGTGATGCACAGAATATACAGCATTCGCCTCAGATCTCTGACGGGTTGTTGTTTTTCATCCCTATAGAGAGACATGGACTAAAAGAGCCCAAGAAAACAGAAGAACTTCAAAACAAGCTGATAAACTGTCTGAAGGACCAGGTGTCCTGCAGTGGTGAATTGTCCAAACTGTTGGAGAAGCTGCCGGAGGTGCGCGCTCTGTGCACGCAGGGACTCCAGCGCATCTTTTACTTGAAACTGGAGGATTTGGTTCCCACGCCTGCGATCATTGACAAACTTTTTCACGATACTCTGCCGTTCTGAGCAACCGAATGGTTCATAAAACTTTCACGCTCCATCGATGCGTCGGACTTGAAGACGTAAAATGGCGGATGGTATTTTTTAATGTTCGGAGCGCGGCTGCACGGGACAGTCCTGTTTGAGATAACCGCAGAGGAAATAATATCGATAGATTATATTCAAAATATTGTGGGGAGAAATGGACTATTCTTATGCTTGTTTAAAGTGTATTCAGTTATACACTGCAAAAAAAAAAAAAAAAAAAAGCGGCGTGGTGGAAATGTATTTGTATTGTTACGCGTCATATTGTCTCTGTTACCTGCAAAGCATTTATATACACCTTTACACCAAGATGTAGCCTAATGATTTAAGAGCTCGAAATCATTTGGACAAGGTACTTTAACCACTAGCTGATGAGGTCATTCTGCATTATAGTAGCCTAGAGATTGTACAAGAGGATTTTTAAAACTGCAGAATGAATACAGACATATATAGCACGTTTTTGTGTTTTTCATTTTGAGTAGTGAATTATATCGTTATTAAGACATGAATCGCTTTTTTACAGTTCGGAAAGTATGCATGGAATTCATTATAAGCTATTAACTTTCTCCAGCACTTTGTATTAATTTCATATTGAAATAATGTCCATGAGGTTTACGTGCAACTGGTTTCCAATTCTTAACATTATGCTTATACATTTCAGATCATTGTTTTCTATGATGTTATGGATTTTGCACTGCATTCTATGTTAAGCTTCTCTCATCTAGTGTATTGCTGAATAAACCTAACTATTATATATTTTCTCTCGTTTTGTCAATAAGATTTACTTTCGATGAAGCCTATATTCTCTATTCATTTTTTTTTTTTTTTTTTTTGGAATTTGCTTATGAAAGTTTTTGAAAGGGTTTGTATGGAATCCTCTTTAGACCATTTACTCCTAAAAACGGGGGAAAAAACAGTGGCGATATTTGTATTGTCATCATTTCTTCAAAAGATTTACGAGGATAAATGAGGAGGAAAACTTATAATTGTCCTGTCAGTTATTTTGGAATCAAAGAAATAGAAAAAAAAAACATTCCATAAAAGAACGTTCAACATTACCACAATTCTTTACACCGACAAAGCATTAAATAAGCTATTGTAAAATGTATGACCGATTATTTCGTCTGCTACCAGATCTTTTGGGAAATATTTTCTTAATTAATACACATTTACACATTTCACATATACTCTGCTGATATAACCCAAATTACCAGGACGGTTTTGTAGAGCAAGCATTCCTTTCAGTACTGTATAAAACGCGAATAACGGCAGTTCCGTCTCTCATTGTATAACCTGAACTTTTTAAAAGGTCATATATATTGAACAGATGAAAGAACAAAACACAATCAGGATGCAACAGCATGTGAATCATTTCAAATGAGGGAGGAAACACAGGTATCTGCGCGTTAACATCGTTACGATTTATTGCACAACACACAACACCAGAATGAGCAATTTTAATGTGTAAAAATGTGCAGGATATACAAAAATCCACATCTGAAGAATCAATACGTTTACACAAAAGGCTGTGCAAATGTATGTTAAGCTTAAGCACAGCAGAGATTAAAAAAGAAGGAAAAAAAAGATATAGTGGACCAACTCACTGTCAGAGTCTCTTTTGGTAAAGACCATAAAGTGAAAAAGCCTGTACCCTTTTCTTCTTTTCTATCTCTCCTCTCCCTCTCTCATTAAATGGGTGATAAAAATACAGATGAAATCACTTAATTACAGATCTAGTTCTGTTTGGTCTTGGCATTTAGTTTAACCATTACATGTGTCGAGGACATTTTTCATTCAATTGTGAGCCAGTGCAAATGTCCCAGATTTCAGTTTGTTAAATGAATGATGGCCATTCCTTTAACAGTATTTGTTTCAAAATTAGATTTCTTCCCTCTGAACAAAGTATTATTTCATTATGGGATAGAAACAAATCAATACTTTTGTCTACTGTTTAATTCAGAGATGTATTTGAAGATAGCAAGATGCAATCAACATTTTAGGAGGAATTCTTCATCTCTATTTATAAATGTAATTCTGAGACGTAATAGTCCCAAAAAGATTATAAGAATAATCCCATGTCAGTTCAAATGCAATTACGCTTTAAATGTTTGGTAATGAACACATTAACATTTTTCCATGTCTCAATCATTACACATTCCTGCAGCTTAGGTGTTTCTCTGCAGGTGTCAGGTCTCTGTCCAGTGATATCGCCCCCATACCCCCCACCTCTTTGAGGATGGGAATATAAAATATTGATTTATGTTTGCTAGAAAGGCCTTATAAAAATGATCACATACACGAAAGGGATTCATGAGCCCCAGATCAATAGACATCCTGTTTCTCAATGCTTTGGACCATCACTGACTGTGAAATGTTAAAATAAGGAAATCAATATTATCTGAGAAGTGTCAAATTTATTATAATTATGAGGGTGAAGGACTGGCAAAAATGTTCCTATGGGAGCTGGCCTGAAAGGAGGGGTTTACAATCCCTCCTCGGAATCCCGTGAGTGTGTGTGTGTGTGTGCGCATGTGTGAGAAGTGTAAGAGGACTTGAGTGAAACCATGCACCACAGACAATGGCTTTGTCATGTTGATTCCTTACATATGTGTGTGGATGTCTGATTAAAAGAGAAACGCACATTCTTTCTTAGCTGGCCATGAAACGTGCATACCACAAATACATTGCAATTATTTAACTGGTGTCTTTGTCAAGCCAAATTATCGTGTAAGTTTGTGCTGAAAATACTGAGATTTGTTCTCATTAACTCCTTGATATTGACTCTTTTATCCAAAGCGACTTACATTGCATTAAAGCAGTGGTTCTCAAATAGTGGGGCGCGCCCCCCTGCGGGGGCACAGAGCGATGCCAGGGGGGGGGGGGGGGGCGTGACCCTGGGGTACATGCTTTTTTTTGCCAGGGAGTAGGTTTTCTTGCACTGAACAAGAGCAGCAGATATGAAGTTCCAATAACCGTCCCCTCATCCTTTGACGTGTACGATCACACCGGTGTTCATATGCGTCACTTGATCAACCACTCATTTCACACGTGTTTTCACGCGATATCTGGCACTGATCCAAAAAAAGACGCGCTCAGAGCTTGTCATTTATCACAACAATTCAGTGTTTTCAACCACATAAGGTTTATTTAGGTTTCAACAAGTTGGTGACTATTTTGAATAAAAAAGAAAAAACTAAGTAAATGTGATCTATTATACAGCGCTTTTGTGGCTGCGGTATGTCATGTGACAAGTATGACGCGTTGCCATGGAAACAATGAGGCGAAAGTTCCAAAATGGGGGAAGGGGGGGCGCGCAAAATTTTTACCTCTTCCTAGGGGGGCGTGACATAAAATAATTGAGAAGCACTGCATTAAAGGAACACACTGAATCAGTTCTTGCTTTCCCTGGGATCGAACCCATAACCGTGGCGTTGTAAACACCAATGCTCTACTGAGCTACACGGAAGCAATGGTTCTAAAGTCAATAGCCTTTTCTTCTCTAACATGTAGGGCGGGACTTGATTTTGTTCACCTGGCACTGATTGGACGTTTGTGGTTTGCTATTACTGTGGTCTCACGTGAGTGACAGGTTGTCCCTTCCCACCAGTAAACAAGATGTGGTTGTGAGAGGGAGGGGAAGTTATTTTGATTAAAGATTATTGTGAGGACACATGAAAAAAAAAAGATGAGCACAGGTAAATAATTTATAATAAACACTGCAATGTTTCATGAAAACTAGAGGTAACACTTTTTTGGTCACACTTTATTTTACAGTCCTTTGTTACAGGTTACATATACTAATATACTTACAGTAATACTAAGCTTTCCTGTAGCTCAAACAGTATAGAGCGTGACACTTGCAACGCCAAAGTTCATGGGTTCGATTCCTAGGGAAAGCAAGAACATTAATTAGAATTTCAATGTGTATCTCGAATGCAATGTAAGTTGCTTTGGATAAAAGTGTCTGCCAAATGCATAAATGTAATATGATTACAAGTAATTAACCTAAACTCTAATCCTAACCATAACCCTATACAAGTTGTCAAATAATATTAGTACTTAAATCTATAATTAAACTGTAACAAGGACAGTGTAACCAAAATGAGAATTGTCTATTTTGATTTTATGGTGACTTTAAGGACACAGTGTTATAAAATGTGCAGAATGTAATGTAAGACCACAGTGACTCGATCTCTCAGAGGATCCTCTGTGGTCTAAACATGCAGATGGACAGTCTGGAATCAAAGCAGGACCAAGGGACATGCCATTTGCTCTGAGCCCAGACCAGCACACTGACACTATGTTCAGTTATGTGTTTCATGCAGCTATTAATAATTCATATATCATTAAAAACGTTAACATAGATTTCTCAGGTTCAAAGCTACAGCAGACCACTAAAATCACACATTTTAGCGTGACACCTCTCTGTGTTGATAACGGAAATGTGTAAATATTAAAAACTAAAAACTACAAAGAATATTTAGAATAGAAAAAAATGTAGAAATGTATTCATATGCAAAAATGTGAACTGGTTTTCTATAGGCCTAATTGTTATCTGCAACACCTTTAGTGCTCAAATCTCATTTACAATTTAAATGATGGAATCTTTAACTATATGTGCAACACATATTGTTGTATAAAGTACTTACTACGTTCATGTTGTATTGTAAAACACTTATACTATTGAGGTCGGATATGGGATACGGGAAAGGTTTTGGACAGGTTTAGTGGTATGGTTAGGTTTAAGGGTGGGTTTAATTATAGATGTTATTACTGAAATTAATTACAGCTGTAATTACATGCAGGTACACACACACAAAAATTGTTGGTATAACTTAATTTTATCATGACACCTATTTCCACGCATTTGAATTGTGTTGTCTCAACTTAATTTAGGCAAATTGAACAGAATAGCTACATTTATGTTGGATCAATGAGACCAAATCATTTTGATTTGAGTTATTTTTTGGAATATACTTGTAAACTATTTAATCTTGTTGAGCCAATTCATTTGAACTATTTAATTTGGACAACCATACATTGAGTTGATTGAACAACTTTTTTAATAAAAAAAAGAGTAGAATGTAAAAACATGCATGCACACAATAAGTGTGTTGTATCAAATTATTAATTTAAATGTTAGTGCATAAAGTACAAAATCTCCACCAAAGCTAGCCAAACACACTCGCAACATCCCATACACACATACTGCATTAGTCTAAATCAGAGAGAAACCTGAAAACAAAATCAATTTTGGGTTGAACTGTAATGGAAATAAGTTTCATTAACCCAACCATTTTAATCACAGAATTGTAAATGAAATCAGCTACTATATTAAATGTGCTGAGCAATTAAGAGGAAGCGGCATATTTGCAAACACCTGAACATTGTTTCATTCTCATAGCTGAATTTTCGTGTTTTCCACAATACTGTGAGTGCCATGCCTTTACAGATAGTCATTTGCATGTGACCTTTAATTTAAATGTCTGGAAAGATTGAACGGCAGAGGACTGCTATTATTTGAGGAAAGGGACTCCAGGCCAACGTCCTCATTCCCTCCTCCCTTTCAGAATTCTGACAGAAAAATGGACCATTATATTGATTAAAGTAAATCTTCATTGACATCACAATTAGAGATGTTTTAGGCAATTTGGGATTCATTTATGCACAAATTATATTCATATGGACAAGACAGTAGAGCATATTTTAGTAAAGAAAAAATGCAATTTAAAACATGCAACATTTTATTTCAATAATCTTCTATGCACAAGCGGTTAAACTAATGCTGTTCATATGAATAACCTATAACTAAGCAGAAATAAAAGCTCAATTTAATGCTGAATTCTTGAGAAAAGGCTTAAATACTCATGGGTCAGGTTGTCTTTCATAACTATTATGTTGCACATAGATAATTGAGCTGCGGCTGACAGTCTCATAAAAACACATGATGAATTTACATTTTTAGAGTTTTCAGTGATTGACAGTTTAAAATTTTTGTTGAAATAAATTTCTAAATAAGTTTTTTTGCAATCTGATAAGACTACACAATAAGGTTCCATTAGTTAACTACATTAGTTGACAATGAAAAATATTACTAAGAAAGTATTTTTCATCTTAGTTCATGTTAATTTAACATGGACCAGAGCTATTCAAACAATGATCTGTTCAATTAAAAAATGACATAAAAAATAAACTTAAGTTAAATCCATAAAATAATCCCATGATGGGAACCCCTAAAAGGTTCGGTTACACTTTATTTAAAGGTGTCATTGTTACACTATAATTGTACATTTAAGTACTGAGTAATATTAAGTACATGTACTTACTTTAGGGTTAGGATTTTGTTTGCATTAGGGTTGCATATAACTATGCATAATGTATAGTGAACACGCTAGTAATTGTATGTTACATATGTAACAACATATGGAACAATGTCACTGTAAAATAAAGTGTTACCAAAGATTCTAAATGAAGCACCTGAAAGTCCTGTAAGGTTTTGTATTGAACATTTTTGTTTAAGTGAGATTTAAAATATAAATAATGACAGAATTTTCCTTCTTGGTGGAACTATCCATTTAAAATAAACGAGTGCAAACGTTTTATTTATTTATTTATTAATCTCTATGTATTGTCTTCCTGCCTCTCTGTCATCTTCTTGGAAGGATGACCACAGTCATTTCTTCACGCATTAATATGCCACTTGAATGGCACTGTACATCAAAATTTAGCTCCACCCCATCCCTCCTCCCCACCATCTGACTGAAGGGTCTTCCCTCCACCTAATCTCCACCTCCTCCATTATATACAGATATCCATCCTGTGGTTTATGTCATGGGGGTTGGTGAGTGTGCGATCACCATGGATACATTGAAATGAAATATGACAGAGTGGATGCTGTTAATTACTCTAAAAGAAATTAAATGGAGGGGAATCAAGCTTTGAAATGTGAGTGGAATTTAAGTAGTCACGTTCTGTAATAAGGTCATCTTCCGTAATAGATCAGTCTCGCTGCATTAAATAAACGGCTGACCCTTGAGAGGGAGAGACAGAAAGAGAGACACAAACATGAACACAGTCATCTAAACAAAGTTGATTAGACTGCATTCCCATGATGCCACTGACAACCTTTTAATAGATGCTGCCACATGAATAGGACACTTGTCCTAAACACAGCAGAGGACATTATGGCATTTAAATATGTGTAAATTTTCAATTACTTAACCTCACATGTTGTCTTCTAATTTGGTACAGCCAGTTGTGAGGTGTCTGTCAGGCACTTAACCACAGGAATTAACTCTGTGAACTTTGGTGCTTTTGATGTCAGTATTGATTCAGCTACAAGGCAGTAAGACCCTTATCAGAACTCACGCAGAGGATTGCTATAAGAGCCCATACTAAAAGTCTATCTGTGACCGATAGGAGCAGGATGGGGGTGGTTTTGTGCACATCCTTGCAGGGCTTCTATTTACAACTGAGCACATGAAATATGAAGTGAACAGAAATAAGGAATCAACACAATTTAAACCAGTAAAATGTTGTACAAAGACACAAGTTTTCTGTAACTCTTTCAAGTCAATTATAATTCAACATCTCAAAAAGCTTGTTTGGTTGATGTTGCACATCAAAAATTTACAAAATTAGTTTTTTTGAATAAAGATTAAATGATTAGTGCAGAAAATGAGAAGTACACTTTAGCATGCTTTTAAAAAAGAGAACTTATTATGGAAACAATTCGCTTTAAATGAGTGCAAACCGAATGAAATGAATGAGGAGGGCAAGGAAATAACTGATCGTCGGAAAACTCTTTAATGAAACAAAAACGAAAACACTTTAAATACAAACTGAAATGACACACTTGTGCATAAACAACGGAAACTTGGAGAGACTATAGGAGAACACAGATTGTTAACAATCGACAAAGACCAGGGAGAACATGAGGGTTTAAGTACACAGGATTATGGACAACACCTGACGAGACTAACAACAGGGAGTGGCAAACGAGACGGAAACACAATGGATCACACAGGAGGTAACAGGAAGTGACGAGACATGACAGGACTGTGACAGTAATGTTTTCAAACACTCATTGCTGTTAGGGTTCTGCCACATTTGCTCTGGTCATTTCTTGGTTTTGTGGCAGAGCTCTGATGCTAGCATAATGTCTTGAGTTTTGTGTGTGTGCGCATGGCTTCGAGTGTTCGAATCGCGTGCACTCTAGTCTGTGTAACGACTTGTCTGTGGGTTATAGTGTCTGATCCCCAGACTGGTCTTGTTCGGTCTTGGTTTTATGTCGGGGTTCGGACATTCATGACCCGTGTGTTCGTCCTTGTCGTGAGCGCGTGAGACGAGTGGTTGCTCGTTCTCATGCACTCTACGTTATGTGAGTGGGCGCGGTTTCAAGCTCTGCTTGTACCACGTGCTCTCGTGTCCTTGTGCAGTGTTGTAAGCACGTTCGTGTTTACTTCAGCCGCATGCTTTCATGTTGTGTTTTGGTGGTCGTCTTTTGTCTAATGTGAACACGCGGCGATGCGCGTCCGCATTGGCTGCGTGTTCGTGTCTAGTCTTTGTGTTCTCCTCCCTCCTTGTTTCCTTGTCATTAGTTTGATTTGCCCCAGCTGTTTCCCATTCAATTACCCTTCCTCCTGTGTGCATTTAATCTCCTCATGTTTGCAGTCCTGTGTCACGTCGTTGTCGTTATTTTGTCTTGTGGCTTGTTCCAGTCTAGTCGAGCCTAGTTATGTTTTCCCCCCTCTGGGTGGCTGAGTCCTCGCTTTCTCACACCTGACAATTGCATGTTATTAAGTGAAAATTATTATTAATATATATTTATTATAACTTAAGAGTGCTTTTTTGACTGAAGTATAGTAATTTCATAATTCTATTTTCTTTTAAATATGGTTAAAGAGTTTATGCATTTATGGTAAACTAAAATGTAGTTTCTATTTCTTTTTAACTTCTATGCCTATGTATTTTCAATTACATAAAATAATATTTAAAATAATAATATCAAATTACACAGTTACATTTATAATTAAGTGGTATCAAAACATCAGAATAAGTGTACTCGATGAACAATTATTAAAGCCTAGTATATTTAATATTAGTATATTTAAAATATACTTTAAAGTAAAACTTTAAATGTAACATTATTACAAAGCATACTTAAGTACATTCTTTTTTGTTGATGTTCGAAATGTATATAATGAGTGAGTACATGATGAATCCATCCAAACTGTCTTATTGTCTTATCCTGTATCACTACAGTTTACGTCTATAACAAGTGTTTATGTTTATGACAACCACTGCCCGTCAAAGCAGAGCAACTTGTCAGTCCCATGAGATCACAGCAATAGCAAACCACAACCATCTAATCAATTCCCGATAGACAAAATCAAGTTTCGGCCTCCATTTTTTCTTGTTCAAGAAGCTGATTCACTACAATTCACAATATACGTCACAACAGGGAAGACCATTGCCATGCTTTAAGTGGCCTATTATTTTTTGAATAGGCCTATTATATTATTTACAAGTATAAAATTTTAAAAATATAATTTTAAGAATTGAAATACAAGTGCACATTCAATACAATTAAACACACTTATTTTTCGCAAGGGACATCCTGGTGTTTTGTGCTTTCACCCATCAGCTAGCCTAAAGCTAGGATTAGGATCAATGTATTCAATCTCATGGGACATTTGAATCCCACCTGGAGGTGAACAATGAGATAACAAAATTCACTGTGTGAGATCGAATTGTTTGTCAGTAAAAAACTTTTGTTATTTCCTCTAATTCAGCCTGAGGCCAGAGTTTGTGACTCTACAACCATTCAATTAAGTGCATTTAAAAAGACTGGATTATTAATATTTAAAGATAAGATTCTATATGCTAAACTATATTCCATTACCATCTATTATAATTTGTTTGTATATACATTGCTATAGTATTATGAATGTTCAATGCATCTTAATATTAAGATGTCCAGCACAGATGGACCTTGTAAGAGAACAGTGTGATTCAGTTCCTGGCCACGAGAACACAGAATACCCACAGAGACTATACATCCACACCTGCCTGGCCATTAAACCATTCAATTAGCTTCCACCAGAGGGTTCTTCTAATTATCTAAATTGCATCTTTAATGATGTGAGTCAATGAAGGTATCTCGTCTAGAGCAATCAAAATGCAATAGGCTATTAAGCTGAGTTAAGTAGTGTATGTAAATACTATACTGAAAAACAAACTATGATAAACTAAACCAACATCGGGTTACACATTAACTACATGTACTTACTTAGAGTTAGGGTTAATTGTATGTAATCATGTATATATTATAGTTGTTACAGTACAGTAACCACATGTAACGGCAATGACACGTTATGCGCATTACATTGTTTCAGGAAGAAAGTCATGTTTTACACTTATTGTCATCACTTTCCAAACAACTTTTTAAAACAAAGTGACTGGCAATGTTTAATAACCTTTCTAATGACAGTCTTTCTGAGCTATGCCAAGGGTTTAGGTGAAGTTAAGAAATTCTAAAAGGCAAAGTGGTTGGACATATAACCTACATCTACCCTTTCACATCTTCTTTCTCCAATATTTGACATCTCCGTTCAGTTTACAGCTACTTTATCTCTCTCTGCCATGGTTGATTTATTGATTATTTGATTTAAGGCAATTCTGTCAGGACCACTATCATCAAAGATGACAGACAATTAGCATGCAGTTTGGATTGGCGGTGTGGTTCTGTTCTGGGCAAGAAATCCTTTCTCATCCATGCAGCCTTGCATGAACAAGAGCAGGGATAGCAGCAATAAATGTATTGCCGATATTATTAATGTTGAATATTTTAATGTAAAACATAATTCAAGAAATTAGTCTGATTCAAAGGAGAATCAGAAGGACGAATCCTGACTGGGGATGGAGGAGAGTAATAAGCCCCTGAGCGACTTATATATGGATGTTGTAATAGGTAGACATTGAGTGACGCAACCTGCCAGTACTAGCACTATGCTTGATTTATTTGTCAGTTTTCCCAGTTTGTATAATTACATCTATCAAAGGTCAGATGTTTAGTTATAGCAGTAAGTTACAAACATTAAGCGATTTGAAAAACAGATCAATTCGCCATCAAAACACCTTTGTCAAGATAGCATTGATTCGCTTTTTTATTTTGTTTTATTAAAGACTAGTGTAGAAAAATGAAATTTTCCAACATTGAAGATGGCTGAATACTTAGTTTTGTTTATGTTCACCCTGTTTCCTCATGTGTTCCTCTGTCGTCATCATAACCTTTTGTCGTAATCACCAGCATGTCAGCTGTGTCTTATTATGCAATCAATCCCCGTGTATATCTACCCAGTGTTCTCCCACAGTTAGAGGTCCGTTCTCGCCAATGTCAAATGGTGTGTTTGAGCCGTGTACCCTCATATACTGAATTCCTGTCATTAAAAGAATTGAATTTCTTCATCTTCGTCTCTCTTCACCCTCTTCAACTGTGACAAAAGAAGAGTGATGAATCATATATACATACAAACTACCGGTCAAAAGTTATAGAAATAATTTAGATTTTTTCATTTTTTTGAAAGAAACTCATCAAGGCTGCATTTCTTTGATTTAAGAAAGAATTGTTTTGTAGTGAAATATTATTACAATTCAAAATAACTAATTTCTTGTTTAATAAAGCTGATTTTTTTGTTCTTCAGTGTCACACGAGCGATCAGAAATCCTTCTAACATGCTGATTCTGCGTTCAAGAAACATTTCTTATTATTAACAATGTTGAAAATTTTTTTAATATTTTAATGGAAGAAAACAAATTAGCATAGTAGACTGATTTCTGGAAGATCATAAAGATCATAAAAGGAACACATTAAAATATATTACAATTTCAAATTGTATATTTTCATCAAATATATGCAGCACTGGTGAGCATAAGAGACTTCTTTCAACAACATTAAAAAATCCTAGTTGCGGTAGTAGGATTGAAAAGGTAAAAATCCAGATCTAAGTTCAAAAATGGGGACACGATAATGACCAATCCCAGTAGATATGCTCCTAAAATGGATTAATTTCATACACACACCTGCCATACTTGTATTTATGCTGAACTGTGCCTCATCTTGCTTCATTGAAATGAAAAGTCTCACAGAACTAGAGCAAACACAGTTTCACACTGTCTCTTGAATAAGACATGGACCACTGGGAATCAGGCCCTCTGTTTACCTGTGCTGTGTTAGGTCATTATTCTTCCTCCATCAGTATTCAGAAAGCGACGCTCAGATTACAAACAATATCACCCCATTCAGCCTAGAGAAACACACAAAACATAGCGACACTGGTATAACTTCTTGCAATGATGCATTATGGGCGTCTTGTAAGCATCTCTGATAGCGAAAGCACAGGACTAAAGCCATGAACTTCTTAACTTTGAATGGAAACATCCACCAATTCTGTGCAAAAACGACAAAACATTCTCCAAATGGTGATTGAGCTCTTACCGAAAGGTCATCAATTCTTTTGATTTGTAAAGGATTCATTGAACATGATCGATTGGATTCATTAATGACACATATGAGGACACACCAGATCAATCTAAATGGTAAACTGGCATCATTGTCATCATTTTGCAGCTCAGTGCTCATAAAGCCTATTAATTTGTGCTCAGAAATGATCATATATCATTTAATGATGATAGCATGCAGCGTCCACATGACATAAACCATCAGTCACTGTTCAACACTGTTTTTAGACAGGAATCCAGTTGTATGTCCCTGGACAAACATAATACTTCATTTTTTCAGTCTGGTTAGACATGGCAAAAATCAAATTAATCTTACAAAATCAAGATCATACATTTGAGGCTTTATATTTATATTATTTTAGCAGATATATATATACTTAAAATAAAATCTTTCTTCTCTTGACTTATGGACCAAAAAATGAATGACTCCTATTTGCATGGGAGCCAACAAATATTTGTGTAACAAAACAATTTCTAGAATGAGAATGTCCATTTCCTCTATCACAAAAAATAAAACTCAATGAAGCAATATCACACGGGCATGTACGTGTTGTTCTTCCGAAAATGAGAATGCTGTGATTCCTCAAGGCCGCAGATGATCACACCATCAAACCAAGTGTGATACTACTTTTATAGCCTACCACTTCAATAAACTAAGTTTATATAAGTTTATAAATAAGTTTATATTGAGTAACTTAGATTTTAGTCACAATACTACAATTTACTTTATGATAATGTTTTGTTCAGCAAACAAAAATATTTCTACATATCTACAAATATTTCTTGAATGAATCAGTGTTTTTGGGAAGAATATAACATCCAGTTCCTCCTCTAATGGGGTGGAGGGATAGAGTTGTGGGCAGGGTTAGGATGTAGTTAGGTTCACCCATTAGGCCCAAATTGCATTTGCTCTTCCTTGCTAGACGTAAGCTCCGCCCATTTACTCTGCAGGGAGAAGCCTCATTGGTTGATAATGATTCTAACATTCCCTCTACTGGTGAAATTATGTAACCTGCAGAAGGAGTGAAAAAAAGTCCCCACTACTGATCCTCAGATGTGTAATGACACCAATCACTACTTGCCTATCAGAATAATCTGTTCTTTTCACACTTCATTTTTGATGATCTTCATTAACACCAAAAATCAGGGCTAAAATAATGCAGTGTATGGGTGACATAAAGGTGCCGTCCAGTGTTGCCAACTACATTCTGCCTAATGTCTGCACTTTAGCCCACATCTGTTTTCTCTTAACTTGATTGATGGACATATGTCCAAAAAAGCTGTTCTCATTTACATATTTTCTGTTAGACAAGTGAATGGGATAATGAACATGAACAACTTACAGAGCTTTTACTTGTACCACCTGACTGCTGCAGATTCATTTCAGTGTTGATTAGTGGAAATAATTCTGACAGACAGGGCAGGTAGTGTTCAGACTGAGCGCAATGATTGGACATTTTGCTATCAGGATGTGGATGTCACGGCAAGGTAAGGATGAAGATGGAGCAGAAGGATGATCCAACGGAACTTTAATAATGGCTGGATAATCGTAACAGCAGTGAAAACTAACATGCAGCAAACTCAAACATGAGGTTGACACAAACATGCAGGTACCACAAACAACAACCGACAACTGAAAGGTGAAGAGGGAGAGCTAAATATACTAGCAATGATTAACAAATGACAAGCAGCTGAGTAGATTAGTGCCCATGGTAAAAAAAGGTGACGGAAGGATCTAGAACAAAAGGAACATGTGACAAACAAAGGCAAAATAAGAGTCCTGAACGAACAGTGCTGTGACAGTGGAGAGTTTCAACCAGAATAACAAAAAATTGTTTATAAAAAAATATCCTTCTTTTAAGTAACTTCTTACAAATTCGTACAATATGATTTGAATTATGAGATTAAATTATAACTATAATTATTCATATTTTTATGTAAAAGTGGGGTGAGACCAGATCATACGAAAAGGTCGAATGAGCGCATACGAATTCATGTGAATTTGCGACAAATTGACATAATTAACTTACGAATTGTCATGTCTGTGTTATATCAGCAATTTTGAAACACAGCTTGGGCAATCAAATAATTCAAGGCCTGATTCTAATTGTTATACAGTGGAATCCGGTTATGTCTACGGCCTCAGGGGTTGCAAAAAAGCGTTGAGATAACCGTTTATCGAGATAACCAACAGCCAATATGGCGATTTATTTGATGAAGCGATCTGCATGCTATAAAAATGTACATGCACTGTATATGTTTGCTAACAACAAAAGGCATATGAGCACCAACTAACAGCAGAGATTTACCAGTATACAATAAAAAACACCTTAGATTCTCGATATAAACCTTTAATTATATTCTCCAACATTGCAAACACAATTTCGCTCACAGCGTAACAGTCATAACATATTTGTGAGGTCATCACGCTGTACTAGATTGCATACTTTCTTGTGTTCTGCCTGTCTAATGTGCTTTCTCAACAAATTCGGCTTCGTCCCGTCTTTTAACCACCTCAGCTCTTCAATCCGCAGTGGCACTGAGCAGACCGCGTGTCAGAACAGAAGCAGGGATGTGTTTGTGTGTGTGATCACCCGGCGGCGGCTTCCCGCACATGCACGATTTATTTACACGTGGAGGAGTGAACATCTCCTGCTCTCCCTGCATCTGGAAGCGGCTGCTGCGCGAGGACCGGGCCGCCTGTGAGTGCTTTGGGATGGGAATGCGGCCCACGGCAGCACTCGCTGCTCCTTGAGAAGAGTAAGAACAATATGTGCTTTCACTTCAGAGAGTCTCCAATAACTCCAGATAAAGTCGTTAGATTTGTCGCTAGTCGCTTTTTTGAAAATTTGTGCTAGAGCGGTCTGAAAACTCGCTAAATATTAATAAGTTGGCAACACTGACCGCGATCCACGTGCAACGCGAACTTAGCGCATGCGTAGTGAACTCTCATGCACGAGATAACCATGTGAAGTGACGAATTTGTCGCCATAAGAATCAACATAACCCACAAGAAAATGCTAAGACAAATAGGGAGTTTAGCGGTTCCACTTCAAAAACATCGACATAATAGTATTGGCGAGTTAACCGTGAGTCGAGATAAGTGAACTCCACTGTATAACATGAATATTATATAATTAGACCACATTTGTGGCCAAAATATTTACAAGTAATTATAGAACAATTTGCTTGCTGGATAATTGTCAAAATAGTGCCCTAGTGAAGAACTACAAGTCATTTTCTCACCATAGTGAATGGTGGAAGGTCCAGTGCAGTGTGGTTGGTGATTCAGCTTGAACTGTATCTCCCATATGAGGGCTCTTAGAGCTTAATTAAGTTGTAGGACCCTGGCAATGACGAATGCCTCTTAACATGAGCATGCAAAGACACCGGTGCTGCTGCCCTTTAGCTGTGCATCTGCTGTTGAGCAAAATACCACCAAAGCATCCGTATGTTTTTGTTCTCCCAATTCCCTCTGCCTCAACGCACAATGATTTGATGAATATTTCCACATTGTTTTGAGTCAAAGATTCCAGTGTCTTGCAGGGTCTCATGTCCATCTTCTCCTGTTTAGAGCATGACAGAGCAACACAACTAGTCGGCAGAATCTTGCCGGCTCCTCAGCTCTTTTGGTGTTTCCTAGCATTGGTCTATTCATCACCATCGCAAGCCTCTTGTTCTGCTCTGTGTCTTCCTTCATCACTGCAACTAATTAAAGAGCTCGGAGGTCTGCTACTGTTTCCACTGCCTTGTATTACCATTAATTACAATGACATCTCAGATCCTCAGCATAGCAGCACAGTGATTCATGGTGCAGTGTGTCTGAGTAAGAGACTTATCTTGCACACTCACACACACTCCTGTACATATGCATGGATGCACTCACACATTCACATGCAAACATAATAAATTAGGCTCTACTGAAGACTGATGGCCCACAATGAAACCCCATAGATCAATTAAGCATGCGCCACGCAGAGAACGGGAAGGCTAATCTCTGAATATAAAGAGTCAGCTTTTCTGCCTCTTCTGAAGCAAACATCATGTTTTGAGATTATACAAACAATAAGGACCTAATGGAATAGGAAAAATATTTCAAGCATTTTTAATTGAATTCTGTGGAATTGTAACAACACAAGAAATCTCAGGTAGGCCTACAATATGATGTTTTGCACATACTTTTCACCAAAAATATGGCTTAAGGTTTTATTATACAGTTAAATATTATATGGCTGGATGGCTGTCGTATGTTGGAAATGTGACGGGATATTGAGTGTGATCTTTCTGTGGCTGAGGTCACTCTGTGTTTCACTTCTGGGTCACAGAACTGATGGGAGATGCACATCAAAGTATGGACTCAAAGCAAAGGACTCTCTAAGGTACACAGGTTTGATATATACAGTTTCATACGTAAGAAAATATATCAAATGTTATCAGCTTCTCAATTTTATGTATTAGAATATCCTTTGCCATGATGTAAAAAAATCCTACAAAGCCTTAAACATATTGTAATGTGATATCTGTTGTATCTTTCAGATTTGTTCAGTGCAGTGAACTGTTCAATAGAATATTATGCTATATTAATTGAGTTCATAAATAAATTTCAATTTAATAACACACACACACACACACACATATGCTAACACACACACATACACACACACACATATGAGTATGCATTTATCTGTAATATCTATTTGTAAGAAATTAATACTTTTATTAAACAAGGATGCATTAAATCTATCCTAAATATACATGTTTTTGACCATTATAAATCTCTTTACTTTTGATCGATTTAAAAGAGGCTGTTCTTTTAAAAATGTATTCATCAAAAAATCCTGAAAAAAATGTATCATGAAATATAAAAACATCTCAACCAAGCATTATCCGTCTTCATATTCATTGTGAAAGGGAATACCTCATCCTGCCATTCTAAAACATAATTAACCTCTGATACCCATTCTGTTGTCTGCGATGCCTGTGAATGAGTCTAAAATTGAACCATATATATGTCCCTAATCTAATAGAGACATGATCAGGCTAAATGCAGCCATTTTCTTTAAATAGACGCAATCACTGTCACACAAAGACGGGGTGAATCTTTTTTCATGTTTTTGAGTTTATGGTTGAAACTGAGGACAAAAGAGAGAGAGAGGGGGAATATCGTTTTGCTCAGGCCCAAGAGTAGATAAGAAGCACATAGGGAATTGGTCTGTAAACATTGCCGGTGATTGACACGACACCCCAGCCTGTGGGAAACTTTACATTTCATTATCGGTCTGTAAAACTGCATTTTACAGATCCACATACTGCTTTAGCAGTGTGTGCGGGAGGTATATGGGTCGAGGGAGGTGCACTTGAAGCCTGTTTTGATCGGTCCTCACTAAATATCCACCCAATTTTCACAGGTCCGAGGGAGCTTTGAAGAAAATTGAGCAGATTTGCGATGAAGAGCCCCTCTGGAGGAATTTGAGAGTGTTTGAGGATTAGGAGGTTTTTATTCTCAGCATAAGGCCTGGTTGAAGAAGTATCTGATGCCTCAGGAGGTGAAGCTCAGCCAAGCATTGCAGTAAATAGAGATTCTGGAGATACAGAGTTGAACTGACAAGCTTATGGACTTGGACAAAGTGAGCTGGCATACAGTTAAGCTTTTATGCTAAGCAAATGTTCTGAAATGTAGAGAGAAAAGGAAAGTTTTCATCCTCTTGTGTGTTAATGCAGAAACAGTCAGATAATTGAAACGTAAAAGAGTGAAGGGTCTGTTAATAATGAAGAATGCACACACATAACTATTTTTAAAAAAGAAGAAGAAGTCATTATGACTCAAACGGTTTTACAGTTAATGTCTAGCTTTCTCAATGATCAGCTTAAAATAATATGAGGAGGAGACCGGCGGCACACATTCAAAATTAAACCTCGGTTGACATCTAGTGGTAATCAAAATGGTTGCAACTTTAATTTTCAGCTGTGGCCAAAAGGTGTCGCTAGATAGCAACGTGAAGCTTGCAAAAAAAAAAAAAAAAAATCCCGATTCTTCAGATACAGTGGAAAGCCAACATCCTTTTGAGCAATGTTACATAACAGGCTTAATAATTTGAATAATAATAATAAAAAAGCTCAGTAAAATGTCACAATTAAATAGATTTGCATTGAGTACAATGCATTATCATAACAACAGTAAAAAACTAAAGACATTCCCGTAGTTAAAAAAAATGAATACGAGAGAAACTGGTGGACAGAGAAGCGAACCTTCCTGACATGATAATCTAAAGAAAAAAGAAGAATGTTTTTTTAATACAGTGCTGATTGCATGCCCTCTTTGCCATCTGATTGGTCACAAGCCCCTCCCCTTTCTTGTTTGGGCGGAGTCTCAGGCGTCCGGATCCGCCCTGATGTCCCGGTGACAGCACGGACAAGATGGCGGCCAGCTGGGAAGTGAAGTGAGGATGTCAACATCATTTCTTCAGTTCAAACAAGTCGGGATTTTCACCACCCACCCCTCGATCGGTCAGCGATATAGTTCATGTTCAGTGCATCTGCTTTAGGAGCCGAAACCGGGGAATTTTTTCGGAAACGCGCGCATGTTTTTGCGCTATGTTTTGCAAATCCGTTTGCGCAAAGAGGACCATCAACTCTTGACGAGCGTTCTGGCCTGCGTGAACCTCCAAAAGCCACTACAGGAGGCATCAAAACAGCGTTTCAGCACAAGCTCGCGCCCCACATCGACTGAAAGTCCCCGAGCGACGCTGTTTTGTGTGGGGTTTGCGGTGATTTCCGCGATGAAGAGCAGCAGTTCTCATTAAAGCTGCGGAAGTGGAGGAGAGCTTTTGACGCCAGTCATCTTTCAAATGCACGTTCTGTCCACCCGTGGATGCTCTTCACTCCATTACCCGACTTTAAAATATCTAAGACCGCATTAAAACTCTGGCGAACGGAATCCAGGAGTGCGTTAGCAGTATTTTGTCCGGAAACAGTGTTTTTTTGCTGACTTGTTGGCCAGTTTTAGTGGTTAAAGTGACGCCATGGCTCATTCTCCAGTGCAGGGCAGTCTGCCTGGGATGCAGGTAAGATGTACACAGCATTGTTTATAATCTACTTTAGGAAATATTAAGGGTTTTAAACCCACATAGATGAAGTTGTTCCTCACCACATGGGTATAGTAAGAGTTTTTACTCTCTCATAAGTGGCAGAAGAGCAAAAAATCTGTCTGACTGCTTCTTTGTCTTGTGTTAAATAGTGTTGAGTCTTAAGTTGTGTTTTCTCATTGAATTGTGCTTTTAAGATGAAGTGATAGGCCAGGACACTCATGTAGTTGTTCAGACGTTTTTAGTCAATGCCACAGACACCCAAATGTGATCCTAAATGAGGACCCCATCCCAAATATATATGTATAGTAAATATGTGTGTGTTTTATTTAAATGTAATGTTTAAAAAATGTTAATTAATGTTTAGCTTAATTTATTTAACTCTCTTGGGGTGTAAAAATCCCTGTAGTAGTTGATTGGAGGTGGCCTGATTAGGTTTTGGTTTACTATATTTCAGATATTTATGGATATGCACAGCAACTGTGATGCTGAACAGAAGAGGCTTTGCATCCTTCATCATCAACTAAGCTTGGAGGGCAACAGTTTAGAAAGCATCTCCATTAAATATTAAAATGTTGATGTTCTAGTCCTCTAGAGAGCGTTAGCACCA
Organism: Rhodeus uyekii; assembly: GCA_037043235.1. Lineage (NCBI taxonomy): Eukaryota > Metazoa > Chordata > Actinopteri > Cypriniformes > Acheilognathidae > Rhodeus > Rhodeus uyekii. Next base: position 4,755,210 of record JAWRVZ010000032.1, read on the forward strand.
CTGTAACCTTTCTGGGATATCCTTTATGAAGCTGAATTGAACCAAGATCATGACGGTGAAGAACCCTTTTCAGAGTTCTTCTGATCACAAAGACCCAAGAAAGAAAGGAAAACGTGAAGTGGAAGGGTAGAGACAAAAGGAAAGAGGGCGATGAGGGATGGAGAGATGTCTCCAGAGAGTAATCATCATAACTGGGTCACTAGGTTGGGTATCTATTCATGCTGGGCCATATGACTGGTCTGCCCTCGGGACGGGGGCGCAATCTGCCATCCCAAGTAGTTGAAATTGCTTATCGTTCATTTAGGTTGAAGATGCAAGAAGCCATTGTTGACTGAGATCCTCAAACCAGAGAGAGTCAGAGAGAGTGTGTGTGGTATTATGTAGGTACAAGTCATCAAATCTGAAAGCATAGTGATGGATTAGGCGTTCATTATCTAGTGTTTCCTAATGGGTCACAAAGGAATTATGGTGGCCATCCATTAGGAGCATTTCTGACTCCTGCCTGCTCTCACCTGGCCGTAACACTCCTCAGCTCCCTAAAACACAAACACAGATGGCAGCCAAGGGATGACGTGGCTTTCTAAAAGAATTTGTTGGCTGTTACACCTGTCAGCGTGCATCGGGATCAGGATTACGGAGATCAGCTGGGAGTGTAGGCGAGCAATCAGCATTAGGCTGAATCAGGGAGCAAAGCCTTCATCATGTCCGTGATGGGATGTGTAGATGACAGCTAATGAATCTCTGAGTGATGCATTAAAGGGCTCCTCTGTGGGTGTGTGCGCTTTGAGGAAAGATGTGCGAAAATGATCTGTGTCTGAGAAAATCAATTTGTGTGTGTCTATGGTTTTTGTTCATCGGATGGCATCACTAGTTGACAGTCTGCAAATTGGCAATCGCTCTCCCAGATGCTTGTCAACATGCGTCATTTATCGCAGTGACTACTGTTCACTGGCCTCTTTTTCTCTTTCTTAAAAGGTTTTGTCATCTTTTGAGATGCGTGGCGTGTTGTGCTGGAACTGATCCTCATCTGGTGGTTCTGATGGGTACAAACCCTGAGAAATATGATAAACACGTTGCAAAAACAAGTCATACCTGTGTGCCCAATAAAACTCTGTGGCATTTTGTTGTACATGTGGATAATCTTTTGTACCATAAGTGTCTTTACTGTAACGCAGTGCTTCTCAATTATTTTCTGTCGCGCCCCCCTGAGGAAGAAGTAAACATTTCGTGCGCCCCCCCCCCCCTATTTTGGAACTTTCGCTTTCTTGTTTCCATGGCGGCGCGTCATGCTTGTCACGTGACAGACCGCAGTCACAAAAAGCGCTGTATGATAGATGTTTCACATTTATTTAGTTTTTTCTTTTTTATTCAAAATAGTCACCAACTTGTTGGCTCTGTCATCAACTACCTGATATTCAGATTCTCAGATATGTGGAAGTGAATGTGTTTGTCGCTTAAAAACCTTTATAATGATATGTTCTCTGAGCGCGTCTTTTTTTGGATCAGTGCCAGATATCACGTGAAAACACGTGTGACTTTAGCGATTTATCACGTAACACATGAACGAATGTGTGATCGTACACGTCAGCGGGTGAAGGGTTTATCTGAACTTTATATCTGCTGCTCTTGTTCAGTGCAAGAAAATCTACTCCCTGACAAAAAAAACATGTTGCCCACGGTCACGCGCGTCCCACTATTTGAGAACCACTGCTGTAACGTTTGGTCAATGTAATATGCCCTCGTTGAACAAAATGTTAGCGTTCCAAAACAAAAAACACTTTTGAATGGTGAATATGGGTGTAATAATAACCATAGAAATGCAAGCGATATTAGAAACAGAATTGTCAATTTTCCTATCCAATTTTGCTAATTATTGTGAATTCTTCTAATTTGAAGACTATGTAGGACATTTTTGTTTGATATGCTGTATTGGGTCAAGATGTAAAATCTGGTCTTTTAGTGAAACCAATGCTGAATTGGAAAGTATAATGAAATGGAAACTATGTCTTCGGCCATTTCAAACTTTTGCTAGAGGTAATCAGTGTCTTCAGCCTTCTATCGCGTCATGGTAAAGATTCCCCTAAAAAGGTTTCATTATTCACTGTACCTTGAGGTACAAGCCACTAGAATAGGGTCCTTTAGGCTCTGGGCAAAATCTGCTCTCTTTCATCTGGTATGTTTGGTGCACTAATGCTGCGGACGATCGGCTCTGTCGTCATCCATTTAACTGGATTTCACACTTTTATGAGGTCCCCGTGAAATCCTGCTTGCGTATACCTCCCGCAGCGCCTCGGATACTGCACTGGACAAGCTGTTCTGCTTTTGTGTTCGGTGGCAATATGACTCTTGGTTGGTTTAGAGTTTATGCTAGCAAAAGAGATTTGGAGGATTTTAAGGTGGTGAGTTTTTGCGAGCTCAGAGGATGTGCACGGCAGCAGTTTGGGATTGTCTTAAATTCAGCTCACATTGATGGATAGTCTAGCATGGTTTGTTTAGCTCTGTATTTGATCTTGAAGAAGCGGTTTGGAACGGCTTTTGAAGGCTTAAGTTAGCGTGCAAGAGTTGAGCTCAAAACGGTCTGAGGTTAAGAGGGTTCCTCGGCTAGTTCTGCTGTTATTTATCCAAGTGCTGCTGAGTTTAACCACAGTGGACTCTGTAGCGAACGGCCTAATGCTAATAATGTCGCTGCTGTTTGTAGCGCTCTCTGTGTTTCCTTTAGGAAGGCCTCGGGGGTCTGAGATGTTCAGGGTCATGGCTGAGACCTCAGGGAACTTTGGTCCCAACCAGATGTTCTTTAGTTTTTAAACATACTCCAGTCCTGCTTCAAACTCTGTATTATAAGAGCCCCTTTTAAGACAACTCAGAAGTTACTAGCCAAGACTCTTTTCTGTGTGGAATCTTACCCTAAAACGTCGCGTCGTGTGATTTTAATGGTCAAATAAGTAAAATCAAGTGAAGATCTGTACTGAATCATCTTTTTTCCTTTTCATTACAGAATTTAAAAGCCGATCCTGAGGAGTTGTTCACCAAGCTGGAGAGAATCGGTAAGGGTTCTTTCGGAGAGGTGTTCAAGGGCATCGACAATCGCACGCAGAAAGTGGTGGCTATCAAGATCATCGATCTGGAAGAGGCTGAAGATGAGATTGAAGACATTCAGCAGGAAATCACAGTGTTGAGCCAGTGTGACAGTCCCTTCGTCACCAAATACTACGGTTCCTACTTAAAGGTGTGTAGCCCTGCATATGCGGCAAGGCACTCTTGAGGTCACGCCAGGACCTCAGGGATGTGAGCCACGATGAAACCGTGAAATCTTCTGCTTGGGCTTGACCACAGGTCTTAAGCCTTTTAGGTCTTTGAAAATAATTAATAGCTCTGTTTGGAAAAAGTAGGATTATATGGTTAGTTCACCCAAAAATTTCCATTTTGTCATCTGTTACCCATCCTCATGTCATTCCAAACCCAAAAGTCTTTTTTTCATCTTTAAAACACAAATTAAGATATTTTTCATGAAACTGGAGAGAATGAAGTTCATTCCACCAAAATGTTTGCGTTTTTTACGTTTATGCGTTTGGCAGACGCTTTCACATTGCATTCAAGATACACATTGACGATCTAATCATTGGCAATCAAACATGACCTTGGTTTTACAAGCGCTATGCTCTAGTGTTTGAGCTACAGGAAAGCAAAAAGAAAAAACAATCACATGAATCAAGTAATTTAATCGAAGTCTTCTGAGCAGACACAATCACTTTATGATGAACAGATTTAATTTAAGCTTTTATTAACATTGATCAACCCACAAAAATAGAGCACATCAAATATTTAGGGCTTTATGATTTCCGTGATGTGGAACAAGCGGATGGAATCCAGTCATAAAACCTGAATTTACCGTATAAGGACAAATGTCATGGAATTTGTCCTTTTTTAAATTTTTTTATTACTAAATAAAAACAGGTCAGTACAGTGATATATTAAATTTTAATTGTTTTTTTAATGTTAATTATGGATTTACCGTATTTATTCGAGTATATCGCGCACACGTGTATAACGCGCACCCCTAATTTTCGATTAAAAATCGGTATAAAATTGTTTCACACCAAGCATTGTAATTGACAAAAAACGTTGTTGAACACGTGCAGCCATGATAAAAAAAACATTTATTGTATAACATATATTTATATAACATATATAACTTATTTAAAATATATAACATATATTTATTGACAACATAAACTAATGAACACAATACCGAAAGAGAATTACCGGTAAAAATATTTATTTATAACCCTTCGACGTCAGATTCCTCATCAGAGACACTAAACAGTTGCTCCCATTCTTCTGGAGTTAATTTTTCATCAGCGTCCCAGTTGGCAGGAACATCTGTTTCTCCGGTTTCTTCGCTTTCTTCTGCGTCTGAATGGATGAGGAAATGAAGCGGCGAGGGGACGTATTTTTCTTCTTCGCCCTCGCGTACAGTGAGAGGCTGCAGCCTGCGTTACGGGATGTAATGCATCATGCAATCGGCAATCGATTGCTTTGGGCTATGTTGCGGTTGTTGCCGCGGTTTATGTTTGAATACAGTTGCTGAATTGCACTCACGAGTCTGCCTTTTATTTTATGCATATATTGCTACTTAAACAGCCTGTAAAATGCGCAGCGCGAACTCACAATTCGCCGGCGCCCTCAAAGGACCGGCCATCAAAACAAACCCCACCCCAGCCCAGCCCAGCCCTCGTGCATAACGCGCATCCCTAACTTTGATTTATTTTTTTGGTAGAAAAATTTGTGCGTTATACTCGAATAAATACGGTAAATATGTATCCTGCATGTTCTGGGTGTCTCTGTGCATGTGTGAAGCAAGCCTGACCTAAAAATGAATAGCGCTTTTTTTTTAACCTTTAAATTATGAAACTTATACAATTTAACAGCCCATTTTTTAAAGTCACTTTGACCAAATTTGACTATAAAAATGAGTCAAACATATTTAAACCATGCTTGTTTGATGTGCAAGGCATGTATAATATGACAGTGAGTAACTGATGACAGAATTTACATTTTTGGGTGAACCAATATCAATGTCAACTGTCAAAGTCCCATTACTCCAGTTTATAAGAAAACATGGCTACCTCATCCTCAAGTAGTCATTTTAATATTCTAATTTTGTCCTGTGGAAAGCTTTATCTCACCACAGTTGAAAACAGCTGTGCTACTTAATAAAATATGGAGTTCGCAACACAATGTCTTTTTTCTGTTGCTGAAGTGATGCCAGTACACTGACATTTCGATTGTCCAATTTTGGCTTCAAAGAAACGGCTTCCTCTCGAAACTCATCAGTCTATTGTTCTTTTGGGAGATGAAGGCTATTCCATCTGTGAGTGTACAATACCATCTTGAATCAAGACGGCAAACTGGATTTAAACAGGACAGAGAGAAGTGGACAGCCCAGATGCCTGGCAGCAAGCTAGTTTGAGAAACAGACACCCCTCAGGCCCTCAACTGGCAGCTTTGTTCAATAGTACATGCCAAACACCAGTTTCATCAGAAACCGTGAAAAGCTGACTGGGTTGTGAGCCTTGTAGGCAGAACTTCAAAGAAAATGCATCATCTGAAATTAGCAAATTAGAAAAAGTGGAAGAATAAGCAACTTGGAGTAAATGATTACCGTAGATGGCTGAATCTGGGTTTGAGATAATGGGAACGTGACAGTAAGATCTGAGACATTCTAGATAATACAGGTCAGTTTATTAAGAAACTAAGGTCTGCACAGCTATCATAATTCATTAAAATTTGGATATGCATATTTCAAATATGAAGATAAGTATCTGTTTCTTTCAGAAACATTTGCTTTTCTTAGTAATTTCAATATTTTAAATTATATTTAATCTAAGCTGAGCTAATTCTATTCTCTTTTACAAATGAGCTATATTAAATTTATTAATTTAAATTTCTGTTTACCTGAATCTTTAATGCCGCTATAAAATATACTCACTTTGCAGCCTGAATTTGATATGATTATGGAAAGAACATTGAATCCTTTCAAACCGTTCTTTTAATGAATTGTTCAATCCCAAAAGTTATTGTTTTGATTCAGCCTGAGTGAATTCTGTGGGCACGTTTGTCATTTGTTCCTGGTGCTCTGATGGTCTTGGTCTGGTTTCGCACTTAACATGATTCTGTCGAACTCTGGTGCATTCACGTTCATCTTACATCATCACAGATGCACGGAACATGATAGAAAATGGGCACGTGTCTATTGGTGCCATTATGTGCAGTGGAGTGAACGACACATGGGTTTACTGTATGTGTTAGCTTCTAACAAACTCTTTTGAGAAGACTTATGATTAGGGTTGCAAGCCATTCATTTGCTGCTCTGATTGTTCTCACTGTATGCTAAATCATATTTACATTTACTAATTTAAGGTAATATTCAAGGTAAATCAGCACCACTGTCATCCCTTTACTCTCTTCCGGAACAAGTGCAGACACGAGTCTGCCGAACTGCATTCATTGTTCCAGTGAAACCGAACTTGGAAGCCCACAGGTAGTCTCAAGTTCGGTGTTCCGGTGCACTCCTGGTTCCTCATGAAAACTTTCACTTTACCTGTGAACTGTGCGCCTTTTGTAACTAAACTGCCAGTGTGAAAGCACCCTAAGTCAGGGGTGTCCAAACTTAACTTGGAGTTTAGCTCCAACTTGCCTCAAAACACCTGCCTGGAAGTTTCTAGTATGCCTAATAAGACTGTGATTAGCCGAGATGGGTGTGTTTAATTGGGGTTGAAACTGAACAGGACAGTGGCCCTCCAGAAGCAGGATTGAGCACCCATGCCTGAAGTCATCTAACTCACTCAATGAACTGGCAGATATCTTCAATTTCAGTGATGTACATTTACACTTCTACATTTATCAGACGCTTTTATCCTTCCATTGCATTCAAGGAACACATTGATATTCTAATCAGTTCTTGCTTTCCCTGGGAATCGAACCCATGACCTTGCTGTTGTAAGCGCCAATGCTCTACTGGTTGAGCTACAGGAAAACCTCTTGATGATCCTCTTGAAATGGATTACCTACATAATTTACATATTAATGAGTGTTCAATAAGTTACACACGTCGACGCGTAAGTCCAAATAGACACAAAAATTGGTTCTGTCATGTATACTGCACTTTAAGGTTCATGAAATTTAAATGAATTTCTTTACTGACATGGTGTTCATATTATGATGTGTAGTTAAAAGTACAAATTTAGTACTGTATTACTACTGCTATTTTGAAAAAAATTGGATATTGCTCAAGGTTTAAGTTATTAGGTGTGCTTTATTTATTTTTTGCTCATTCAAATTGATTTCAAAAGTTGATGACAGTTTTGTTCCACAGTGTATCTTGGTAGTTGGCTAAATCAGGAAAATAGATTGCGGCTCCCTTTTGATAGGATTGAGTTTGGCAAATCTTGTATGTGAAGCTATTAGAAAGTAATAACCACATTTTTTTCGCTTGATGTATAATACAGACCGATCAATAGGACACAGCTCACACCGATGACCTTAGTTATTACTATTTGGCTTGCTGTCAGACAGCAGTCCACTTCCCACTGTGAAGTGTAAAACTAGTTTGTGTGGGTGTTTCAAAAATCAGCCTTGCAACCATTTCAGGCTTTCTGTCTTGAACTCTCTCTCAGTCCTCGACCACCTCATGCACTATTATGTTCATATTCTTTGATGCCCCATTTGTAGTTGAGATTGTCAATATTAAACGTAAACAGAACCGTGCTGCCTTCATCAGCTATTGGAAATGTCCTGCTTCCCACTTCTAAAGTCGTAAAATCGAGCTTGTCGTGTTCAAGTGCTTTGTTGTCAGAAAGATCTGGAATCGTGGGCGGACACCAGGTTTATTCTTATTTATTAATTGGGAAAATCTTAAGCCAATATCAGCATATCACCCTGTAGCCCAAGTCTAGTTCCCTACTGAAGCTAAGCAAGGTTGAGCTTGGTTAATACTTGGATGGCAGACTTCCTTTGGGAAAACCAGGTTGCTGTTGGAAGAGGTGTGAGTGAGGCCACCCTGTGGTCTGTGTGGATATAGTGACAGGGACACTATTTTGTAACAAGCACCTTCGAATGATACGTTAAACCGAGGTCCTGACTCTCTGTGGTCATTAAAACACTTCTCGTGTGTAACCCTGGTATCTTGGCCAGATTCCCTTCATTGGCCTTTATCAATCATGGCCACCAAAGAATAATCCCTCTACTTTCAATTGGCTCTACCTCTCTCTCTCTCTCTCTCTCCTCCACCTAGCTGGTGAGCGCTCTGGCAGCCGTTGTACTGTGGATGTCGTCGCATCATCCAAGTGGGTGCTGGCTGAGGAAGGACCTCTGATACGATTGTGAAGCGTTTTGGATGTACCGTAGCTATATAAATGCCTTATTCATTCATTAATATTTAATTGACCAGCATATAAACATATTTTAGTCAGCTTGCTGATGATTCTAGAATTTTGGTCAAATACAGGCTGTTTTCTCATTCTTCAAACAATTATCCATAATTGTAAATATGCACTACTTTAACGACAAGATAAATCACAACAGCAATCTTTTTCCCTTCCACCAAATTTGTGGCCCACCCATCTCAGGAACTTGGGTCTCAAAATTATCCAAGAGCTTCCCAGTGGTAAATATTACTTGAAAGGGCATTCATGTTAAAATTTGAACTAGTAAACTCATATTTACGATCATTCAGAAGCATTTGAAGGCAGCATGAGCCCCAGTGCCACAAACGGAAGAAGAAAATATGGGCGTTCACTTCACGATCAAGCTAAAAGTAACCACAGAGAATTGCTTTAAAGTCACACTTCTTTCTGTTGTGCATTTAAAACTGCTAGCCTAAAAGAGAGAGAAACACAGACAGCAGCTGTAATTTCGGCCCGAGGGAATATAGAACATGTATTTTTGGAAGAGAGAAACAGCCTGTAGCATCAGTTATTACTTTGAAGATCTGTAACGATGAACAGGACGTGAAATAACTGGTTCGAATTGGTACATTTTCCTGCCTGTGCAAAAGTCACTGTTAATTAACTCTCGCAGTGTTTGCTAATCCATTGCTAAGTTGTTCCACATAGTTTAGGATGTTGCCAGGGTATCCTGGGTGATGTTCTGTGTGGTTGCTAGGTGTATTTTTATTTTTTTTACAGTCCCATGTGAAATCTCTGTTCTTTTTTCCGCATTTTATCCCCTTAAAAGTGCGATCTCATTAGCAAAATTTTGGCGGATTTTCTTGGGAAGAAGTGTTCAGATTGTCAGTGGTTTAGTGATTTATGAAGCACAGCTCACACAGAAGCTGCTTTTAAACCATTTTTTTGGTCAAGGTGTCTCATCTGCATGACTAAATTTAACCCGTCGTGAAATCTGCTGTGGGGAAATCTTTCGCCCTCATTTGAAATTCTACATCGTGTGGAATTCAACTTCAAATTTGCAGCACTTTAAAATGCATTATTTGTGGCTAGATTTGATTTTGTTTTTGTACATCTACATACCATAGCAAGCCGTCACAGAACAGAATATGAACAAAACATTTAAAAGCCTTATTGTTCAGAGTGATTGATGAGAATTTATTTAATGCTACTAGGCTTGGATCCCTCTTTCAATGCAAGATTGAGATTTTTTTGCCTGTTTTTTTATGTGCACCTAGTGGAAATCATAAGACAGATAAGTGACAGCACACCTCTCCTCAACAAGCCACTGAATCTAAGGTATCATTCATGCTTGTGAATTTTTTTTGCAAAATATGCACCAAATGTAGAGTTTTAGAAAATTTGTGCACTCAGTTTTTGCTCAACATGCCAATGCTGCATTGCACTGAAGACCGTCAATTAATTATTTCAAATGCAAAAATACCTGAGAGATACGCAAGCACTCGTCACAGAGAGATGAAAGAACACACAGAACTTTTTATCTGCGCTGTGGTGAACCATTAAGCGCAATAAATTAATTGTTCACTCTTTAAGAGGCGCTTTGCGTGCTGCTTCAGTTTCAGTGTCCATACACACACACACTTACACACAGAGTCCCACGCTCTCTCACTCTTAAGCTCGTCATGTGAGGTGGGAGTTATGTAACCCAATTTTCACTCTTCCCTCTCTCTCAATCTAGCTAATCCCAAATTAAAGAAGAGATTAGGATTACAAATCTACCCTCTCACTAGCAAATGCCCAGACGACTCTGAAAAAGTTGTTTGCGAGTTGATGGATTTTTCTCGCCTTTCGGTGCTCAATTTCACTAATTCCTCTCTCTTTCTCTTGCTGTAGGACACAAAATTATGGATTATCATGGAGTATTTAGGCGGTGGATCTGCCCTGGATTTGGTATGAGATGAACTTTTTTCCTTCAACCCAATCGAGAGTAATGCAGCTTTATGTTGTTTTGTAATGTTCATAACGTCCTTTCCCTGATTTTACTCTTAAATATGTGTCTACTTGAAGTCTAAAACATATACTCACCCATGTTTTTTGTTCAACCAGGCTTGTGTTTTGATTATTCTTCTCTTTCAGCTGGAGCCTGGTGCCCTGGACGAAACGCAGATCGCTACCATCCTGAGAGAGATCTTGAAAGGCCTGGAGTATCTACACTCTGAGAAAAAGATCCACAGAGATATCAAAGGTATGGATCTAAAAATCAAGGTTATCTTGACCTCAGATGTCATGACCATCTTATGCATATTGCACACAGAAATGAAAGGGTAGTATAACATTTCATTGCAACTTTCTAGAGCCAGGATACACTTTTTTTCCTCAGTCCACCAGGAGACAAAGTTTTCAGTTTCAGTTTTCAAAGTTTTGAAAGTACTAGGTTGCTTTTCTAAACACTTCTGGGGATGATTTATCTATGTTTACAAAGTACAGTAATACCTCGAGTTACGAGTGTCTCTACATTAGATTAGATTCAACTTTATTGTCATTACAGAAGTACAGGTACAAGGCAACGAAATGCAGTGAGTATTAATATACTCACTATACATATGAGTATTCCAAGATACGAGCAAGCCTTCGGGCAAATTTTTGCTTCTAGATATGAGTAAATATTCGAGATACGAGCACGCGTACTGATGCCGATGCACGTTCACTTCACATGTTTGCTGACTTCTGTATCGCTCGCTCGCTGATTTTTCTCTTTTGTTTTGTGCATTATTCTTCATAATAGCGATGAGTTATAAGAAAGTGAGTGGTAAGGATGATAGTGAGAAGAAGAAACGCATGATGACCATGGAAATGAAGCATGAATTGTGGATATAATGAGCGCGGTGCCACGTGAGTGATCTAGCAGCAGGAGCAGAAGGAGGAACTGTCGACTGAGGAGCTGATCGAGCTGCAGACGATGGAACAAACGCAAGTGTTTCAAGAGCTGAAGATCTGTTTTCAGCAATAGCGAGGAGGAGGGTGAACCGGAGGAAAACATTTCTACAAGATAGTGATAGCTATGTGGCAGAAGGTTTCTGATTTCATTGAAAAGAAACACCCTGATAAATCGTCTACTGGTCGTGCTTTTTGACGATACAGACAGAAATAAATCTCCTTCGATAGGCATTTCGTTAAAAGGTCTGCACCAAGTGAAAGTGAGCGTAGTCAGGTGGAAAAAGGGAAGAAATGGGAAGAAAACAAATCGAAAAAGCTAAACAATAATAAAAAATTGAAAAGTTTAAAAAACGTAAGCTAAGTTCAGTTATGTTAATGTAAGTTAGGTAGTGTACGTGTAAGGTTAGATACGGAATGCGTACCAACACCCATTCCTCCTCCGTACCTGCCGCTACTGTCTGTAAAAACTTATAATTAATACTACATTTTATTTGATATCACACAAATCCTTATACTGTATACATGTACTATAATTGTGTGTGTGTCTATACCAATAAAAAACATGTTTTTTGCCCTTTTTACGGATCTGGAACGGATTAATTTGTTTTCTATTATTTCCTATGGGAAAACATGATTCTAGATGCGAGCAATTCGAGTTACGAGCTCTGCCCTGGAACGGATTATGCTCGTATCTCGAGGTATTACTGTACATAGTTATGAGGTATACATGTACACTATATAATTTATATACTATTCACAACGTGTGTGTGTGTGTGTATATTATTTTAATTTTATTTATACTAGTATATAAATTAAATATCAGTTTTATGGCTTCATGTTCACGGGAATAGTCTGCTTTTTGCATATTGTTGCTGTCAAAAATTCAGTCCAATATTTGTATTAGCAATTTTTCTGTGTAGACAAATGCATAAAAACAGCAGATACTATAAGTAAAAATGCATATTCCTTATAAAAAGCAGAAATGCAGCAAATATCCCTTTTTGTCCGGTACACAAGGCACTTGTCACAGAGAAGAAAGGAAGTCAAAGAGCCGTTCAGATTTTTAAAATTCGCAATGGTGTTTATCAGAGTACAGAGACAGTTCTGGATTCTTCCTCTGCTCTTCACTGTCACTTGGCAAAATACTCTGTTCATGAACACTAGCAATTTGTGGTTTTATGTAACAGCAGCGACTCAGGGCATGTGACCAAAATGATGGATCTCATTGGTTGGGTGGTTTTCTTTGCATTGCAAAGAAAATGGTCACATTTACAACATACGACTTTGTGTCGGTCTGAACAGATGCATTAACAGCTGTTCATTCAAATTAAACCGTTAACACACCAAACTTGTGCATTGAATATTTGTCTTGGTGGGAACAGGCCTTTTATAATGTTTCAATATGTTAAATGTCAGAAGTAATTGTGCATATCAGAGATCATCCATATTTTAATTTACTATTAAAATATTTACTTCTAAGTTGACAGCATATCATATTTTTTTGGCAAAACAATATGCCAATTTCTTTTTTAACTGAAACTAAAGCTGGCAATACAGTAGTCACATTTAATTTTCTGATTGCTGACTGAATGAAATATTCAGTAATATTAATACATTTGGTCAGTGTGAGTTTTTCATTGTATGCTCCATTAATATCTTGCACATTAATAGTAAATAATAATATAAAAAAAAAAAATTCATGGACCCCCAGGATTCTGAGGATTTCCCACGCACCTTCACTCTTTCCTTTCTTTGTTTCTTTCAGCTGCAAACGTATTGTTGTCAGAGCAAGGGGAGGTGAAGCTGGCAGATTTCGGTGTGGCCGGTCAGCTCACGGACACGCAGATCAAGCGGAACACATTTGTGGGAACGCCCTTCTGGATGGCACCGGAGGTCATCAAACAGTCCGCCTATGATTCAAAGGTGAAGGTCAAGGGTGACTTGGTAGCTGGAAATTAGTCATTACCTCAGACGTCTGGTTCTATATTTGTTTTTTTCCATATGATTCATTCTGAGATCACGTTGAAGGGTCATGAAAACAATTTGCGTTTTTCCAGGCTGATATTTGGTCGTTGGGCATCACAGCGATTGAGCTTGCTAAAGGAGAGCCGCCCCACTCCGATCTGCACCCCATGAAGGTTCTGTTTCTCATTCCAAAGAACAACCCCCCTACACTGGAGGGCAACTACTGTAGACCCCTGAAAGAGTTTGTTGAGGCCTGTCTAAACAAAGAGCCCAGTTTTGTAAGTATGATCGTAGGGGATTCCCAGAGGTCATTTCCTCCTGTCTGGTTCACTGATCCTTCTGCAAAACAGTTTATTCTATTTCTGTTAGTCGGGTCATGAACTCTTCATGGTTATCAAGGGATGTGCTATAATTGGACTGGTATCAACATTGGAGTTTCATCTCAAAGCACACATCTCAGTCTTTTTAATGTTTTTTTGTCTTCATTTCAGAGACCGACAGCCAAAGAATTGCTGAAACACAAGCTAATCGTGCGCTATGCGAAGAAAACGTCCTATCTGACAGAGCTCATCGACAAATACAAGCGCTGGAAGGCCGAACAGTCCCGAGCGGAGTCCAGCTCAGATGAATCTGACTCGTACGACACTCAAATCACAACTAAAATGCTTTTCACAATATGCTTATAAATGCTGTTTTATGTCAGTATCTCCAGAAATGCTTAAGTGACGGCAAACACGTTCACTGCGCCTAAACATGTTTATTTTACTTTTAATTTATTACAGCTTATTTAATACAAACTGTCTGACTAAGGCAAATTTAAATTTCCACAGATAGAAAAGCGTTTTAGAAAACCAGATAGGGTAGCCATTTACTTAATGCCTTTATGCCATATATATTATATAGATGTTCATAATGTATGTTATAATGCATTATTCTTTCTGTTGGTGTGTTCAATGAATAGATGTTTCATAATGTATTATAACTGGTTACAGTTATTTGTGAGATGATGGAATGCATTGTAGGGTGCATTACAAGGCATAATTATTGCATTAAAATACTTTTATAATGATATACACACACACACACACATACATAGATATACACTCACCTAAAGGATTATTAGGAACACCTGTTCAGTTTCTCAATAATGCAATTTATAATCAACCAATCACATGGCAGTTGCTTCAATGTATGTAGGGGTTGGTCCTGGTCAAGACAATCTCCTGAACTCCAAACTGAATGTCAGAATGGAAAAGAAAGGTGATTTTAAGCAATTTTGAGTGTGGCATGGTTGTTGGTGCCAGACGGGCCGGTATTTCACAATCTGCTCAGTTACTGGGATTTTCACACACAACCATTTCTAGGGTTTACAAAGAATGGTGTGAAAAGGGAAAAACATCCAGTACGAAGCAGTCCTGTGGGCGAAAATGCCTTGTTGATGCTAGAGGTCAGAGGAGAATGAACCGACTGATTCAAGCTGATAGAAGAGCAAATTTGACTGAAATAACCACTCGTTACAACCGAGGTATGCAGCAAAGCATTTATGAAGCCACAACACGCACAACCTTGAGGCGGATGGGCTACAACAGCAGAAGACCCCACCGGGTACCACTCATCTCCACTAAAAATAGAAAAAGAGGACAAGCTCACCAAAATTGTACTGTTGAAGACTGGAAAAATGGTGCCTGGTCTGATGAGACATTCTGATGGTAGAGTCAGAATTAGGCGTAAACAGAATGTGGGAACATGGATCCATCATACCTTGTTACCACTGTGCAGGCTGGTGGTGGTGGTGTAATGGTGTGGGGGATGTTTTCTTGGCACTTTCTTAGTGCCAATTGGGCATCGTTTAAATGCCACGGCCTATCTGAGCATTGTTTCTGACCATGACCATCCCTTTATGACCACCATGTACCCATCCTCTGATGCTACTTCCAGCAGGATAATGCACCATGTCACAAAGCTCAAATCATTTCAAATTGGTTTCTTGAATATGACAATGAGTTCACTGTACTGAAATGGCCCCCACAGTCACCAGATCTCAACCCAATAAAGTATCTTTGGGATGTGGTGGAACGGGAGCTTCGTGTCCTGGATGTGCATCCCACAAATCTCCATCAACTGCAAGATGCTATCCTATCAATATGGGCCAACATTTCTAAAGAATGCTTTCAGCACCTTGTTGAATCAATGCCACGTAGAACTAAGGCAGTTCTGAAGGCGAAAGGCAGTCAAACACAGTATTAGTATGGTGTTCCTAATAATCCTTTAGATGAGTGTGTGTGTGTGTATATGTATATCTATACTTGTATGTTTTATATAAATGATTTTGTAATTAGATCTTAACCTGCTTGTCTTTGGTCCTGAAATCTCCTTACTTATGCATCCCATTTTGTTTCCCTTTCTTGTATTCCTTTGAAATTAATCCCTCCAATTTTCTGTTGTGTTTTTGTTCCTCTCAGAGAACCGGATGGCCAGGCGTCTGGTGGGAATGACTTTGGCAGTGATGACTGGATCTTCACCATTCGAGAGAAAGACCCCAAAAAGCTGCAGAACGGAGCCAGTCCAACAGGAGAAGAGGTAAATGATAGAGTTCAAGGGACAACCTGACTGTTGTGTTGAGTAAATGGTTCTTTATCTCAGTGTGTGACATGAAGTCTTATGCTTCCACAGGAGCCCAACAAGAGGCCCCTGTCCCAGAGTCTGTCTACTGTCATCACTCCAGTCTTAACCGAGGTAAGAAGTCCACAATCACTGCCACAGTTGAACTGTCAATACTTTTAAATACTACTACAAATAGTAATTTGTTTAGAGACCCAATTATATGTATTTTTTCTTATTATACTTTTTGTTGGCTACCATTTCTACATTTCACCAAGGTCCACTCACTTTGATATCTATGGCTTTGCCACTAGTATTTAAAAGAGATCAGAATGAAGATTAAGTGTTCCTTGAGTGCCGTATTATATCTTAAACCATGTTTTGAAGGTGGCCGTCACTCCCTGAGGCCTATTGCTAATCAGTATGGGGCAATGAGGTATTTGAGGCAGAGAGCGGAAAATAGAAGGATGCTGGGAGAAAAAAAGCCCAGGGACAAGTGACTGCACACTAATTTGTTCCACCCACTCCTTCGTTCAAGGACAAATCCTTCCATTTCCTCTCATTCTCTTCATAAGAGTGCAGTCCACTGTAGTCTTAACTGGGCTCTTGGCTGTAAGAAGGTTGTTTTTTAAATTGTACATACCATGTGATGGTAGAAGTATGTCAAATAGTAAATACTTTTTTTTTTTTTAGCATAGTTTAAAACGATTAATAAATTACTTCCAGCTCCATTGTGAAGCTTTGCTGAAAAAAGGATCAGTTTGGTTTTACATAAGTTTATTGTGTGTGTGTGTGTGTGTGTAATTATATTTATATATACAGTGGAGTTCGGTTATGTCGACGTTGCAAAAAGGCGTCGAGATAACAGTTTAGCGAGAACCTATAACCAATATACAGTAGAACCCCGAGTCACGAAATTAATCCGTTCCAATGTTGGCTTCGTATATCGATCTTTTCGTATGTCGGTCAGGCTTTTACATGTAAATTGCCTAATCCGTTCCAAGCCCTATAGAAACACCCTATTCAGCATGGGACGAAGCGCAACCCAGCGTCGTACACCTCAATTATCTCCCTTTTAGATTACGAGAAGAGCATCCTCTTCTTCCCTTTCACTTCAGCAACAATCTTCACATCCATGATGATAAGAAAAAAGTTTGTTAACTGGGCACAAAATAATGGCGACGCAGCACTATGAAAACAAAATTTGTATGCAAAAGCGCGGAAGAACTTTAGAGTTAGTGGGACAAAATGAGAGAGAAAATGCGAGAGGAACTCCGCTATGCAGAGGCTGGTGGGAGCGATGCTGACCAATAGGAGAGCAGGATTGTAAAAAGTGTTCCCCTTCTTACATGGACTATTCCAGCCACCCCTGTCATTCAGTGCGAAATGGACTATTCCAAATCTTTCCCTCAGACTTTCAGGAAGAGACTGAGAAGAGTGCTGATGGATGATTAAGGGAAAATAGATCGGCTGAAGATTGTATATAGTTTATTGAGTGAAATACAGGGAATTAGTGCCAATCGTTGAGGTTTTATCGATCTATGCACCTTTAATAAATAGCAGATTTGGATCATTCCCTGAGTGAGACATCATTGTTCTGACCGGACAAACTGTAGTCTTCATCCAACCCGAACCAAAATCAGCGCGAATATCAAAACAAAACTCAGAAATCGTCGCCTCGCCGAGATTTTGTTTTTCGCATCTCGAACATTTTGTCGTCACTCGGGCGAAAAAAAACCCCCGAAATCTTTTATCATACGTCGAACTGTTCGTACGTAGAGCGTTTCGTAAGTCCGGGTTCTACTGTATCTATGTTTTAGATGAAGCGATCGGCATGCTATAAAAATATACATAAATTGTATATGTTTGCTAACAACAAAAGGTATATGTGCACCAACTAACAGCAGAGATTTACCAGTATACAATAAAAACCACCTTCGATTCTCCATACAAACCTTTAATTATATTCTTCAACATTGCAAACACAATTTCACTCACAGTGTAAACATTCACAACACATGTGTAAACACGGTAACAACACACATAAACACATTTGCTCATAACAGTCATTTCGCTCGGACACAGTTCTGAAAAGTATTGCACGCGCGGTTAATATGGTTTATTTACAAACTCTAAAATGCTTTGTCGATGTCAATGTAATCTGGGAATTCCTGGACAATGATGCTTCACTGAACACACACTCATAGCAGACGCTCTTGACTCACTGAACACACGCACTCACAGACGCGCTCGACTCGGCTCAACTCCTGCGCCTGCTCTTCCAAGATAGTATCTAGAAGGCTTTAGACTTCCGTGAGTCTTAGACCCCCTGCCACTTCCGCGAGTTCTTCTGCGGCTGCGCGGGAGTGTACGTGCAACGTGAACTTAGCGCATGCGCAGTGAACTAGGTACGCTCATGAGTCATGACTCACGATATAACCATGTGAAGTGACGACTTTGTCTGAGATATTTGCTCTAGATATTAGATTTGGGTGACATTATGGAATCGACAGTAATCAATCAATAGGGAGTTTGGCGGTTCCACTTCAAAAACGTCGACATAGTAGTATTGGCGAGTTAACCATGACTCGAGTTAAGTGAACTCCACTGTATATATAAATACAATTTTACACACACACACACACACACACACAATGTTAATGCATTTACTATTTACTTGTTAGTTCATGTTAATTATTATAGTTGACTAATGTTAACATATGCAAGCTTATTGTAGTGTTACCATATTTATATTTATTGTATTATTCAGTATCATTTTATATAAAATACTATTATAAGAGTAGTTAAATAATTAAATGTATTATTCCCATTAAAGTATTGAGTATAAGTATTAATTTGTAGATGCACTGATTTAGCTTTTTATTAAAAGCGTTGCAAAAATATATTCCAGACTATGTCTTAACCCAAATACACACACACACACACACACACACACACACACACACACACAAACACACTTAGCATTACATAGTTAAAAATAGTTTGCATCAAAGTGAATTGCAAATCCCTGAATAAATTGGATGTGTGAGTGTATATACACATTATAATTTGCAAAAGAACTGGATTTTTTCCCCAAAGAAATGGTTATTGTGTGGTTGTGTAATACGTAAAAAAAAAAAATGGGTTTAAATTTCTGTTATTATTGTGATTTTACTGTTGTATAAAATTACTCGTGCCTAGTTTTGTTGCCTAGTGGTCAGTGATCAGTTTAAGGGTTAAGCTGTCATTACCGCTGTCACTGCCAGTTCTCCAAGGACGCTGCTTCTATAATAAATGTGCTTTGGATAAGGCATCAGTTGCATGTGAAATGATGTGTGTCCTCAGTTGAAGGAAAGGGCGGGAGAGGCTGCAGCAGCCACAGTGAAGCCTGAAGTTCTGGAACAGCTCGGAGAGGCCATTTTTCTAGCTGAGGAGGCATATCCAGGGATCTCAGATGTCATGGTCACCCAACTTATTCAAAGGCTACAACGGTAAGGATTGCACACGGTGACTCACATTTTCCCGTTTTAGACTTTCCAGTCATAATCATTTGACTATAATTACAAGTCACCATGACATGCCTCTGCTCTAGAGCCAAAGCAACCAATCTAAATGAACTTGGATTTCATTAACAATTGGACGAGTGGGGATGTGATCATGAATATCAAACATTCAGAGAAAGTACATAACATTAAAAATTCTCTGCAAAAATTGTAAAGTAGTAATATATTTTAAAATACTGTTCTGTATTTGATTGTTTTAAAATGTAGTTCAGTCCTGTGATGGGAATGCAGCATCATTACAGTTTTCAGTGTCACATGATCCTTAAGAAATCATTCTAATATGATGATTTGCTGCTCAAAAATTTCTTCTTATCACTGTTGAAAATGTTGTGCTGCTTGATATTTTTGTAGAAAGCTTTGATGCATAGTTAGTTCAAAAGAAGCACGTTTCTTTGAAATATCAATCTTTTGTAACATTACAAATGACTTTACTGTCACTTTTGATTAATTGTGCATCCTTGCTAAATATAGTACTCATTTCTTTAAAAAAAGAAAATACCCCAAACTTTATATTTCATGTTTTGCTTTGTTTTGAAGAAGTATCAGTGCTATTAAGCTTTCATGGACCACAGAACATCCCAAAAGAAGGGTGGGGGGTGCTTCTGGTTTGCAGAACTTTCCACACTAGCTGAGAAGCGCCACATTTTTAAGAGAGTACATTTTAAAATCCTGCATTATAATTTTCCTGATTTCTGAACACACTATTATAAACATTTTTATTTATGCATAAGTTATAGAGTGGGTACGGAAAGTATTCAGACACCCTTACATTTTTCACTCTTTGTTAAATTGCAGCCATTTGCTAAAATCATTAAATTTCATTCTTTTCCTCAATGTACACACAGCACCCCATATTGACAAAAAAACACAGAATTGTTGACATTTTTGCAGATTTATTAATAATAATAATAATAATAAGTTTTATTTATATAGCGTCTTTCCAGAGCTCAAGGACGCTTATTAAAAAAGAAAAACTGAAATATCAGTATCTAAGTATTCAGACCCTTTGCTGTGACACTCGTATATTTAACTCGGGTGTTGTCCATTTCTTCTGATCATCCTTGAGCTGGTTCTACACCTTCACTTGAGTCCAGCTGTGTTTGATTACACCAGTGGTTCTCAAATAGTGGGGCGATGCCAGGGGGGGCGTGTGTGACCCTGGCATACATGCTTTTTTTGCCAGGGAGTTGGTTTTCTTTTTTCTGAACAAGAGCAGCATATATGAAATTCAGATAACCGTCCCCTCATCCTTTGACGTGTACGATCACACCGGTGTTCATATGCGTCACGTGATCAACCACTAAACTCACACGTGTTTTCATGCGATATCTGGCACTGATCCAAAAAAAGACGCGCTCAGAGCTTTTCATTTATCACAACAATTCAGTGTTTTCAACCACATAAGATTTATTTTAGGTTTCAACAAGTTGAGCCAACAAGTTTGTGACTATAATTGAATTATTATTTTGAATTTTATAATTATTATTATACAGCACTTTTTGTGACTGCGGTATGTCCCGTGACAAACATGACGCGTTGCCATGGAAACAATGAGGCGAAAGTTCCAAAATGGGGGAAGGGGGGGGCGCGCAAAATTTTTACCTCTTCCTAGGGGGGCGTGACAGAAAATAATTGAGAAACACTGGATTACACTGATTGGACTTGCCACACACCAGTCTATATAAGACCTTCCAGCTCACAGTGCATGTCAGAGCAAATGAGAATCATGAGGTCAAAGGGACTGCCTGAAGAGCTTAGAGACCGAGCAAGTGGGTGCAATATAACAGAGTGAAAAATTGAAGGGGGTCTGAATACTTTCCGTACCCACTGTATTTCAGACATAGTCTTTTAACCTTCATTTATGATTCTAGATAATCTGGATTCTTAAAAAAATAGAGATCCCATTTCTCCCACGATTATCAACAAATCTCTTGAGTGAGTGATTCAATGATGCATCACATGAACAGTCTCTGTTCGTCTCCTCCTTCGTAGCATGTAGCTACCGAAACATCAGTGTTTATATCCAAATTATAAACTTTTATTCTAATACTTTCTCTGCTTGTATACCTGCTGCTGTCCTCATCAACAGCAGCAGTGTGAGGTTTAAATATTCCAGTTTGATCGTAATTTCAAAGGTTTGATATACGTAATGGAATCGTTTCGGAATAAGATTGCGTGTCTGTTTGAATCGAGATCGGGATCATTTTTTAATAATGAATAGTGCGTACATATATGCATATAGCCTATGTATTTTTGTATGTCATTTGTACCAGACCTCAAAAGCAACCCGGGCGCCCCCCCCCTCCCTTCCGTGATCCATGGTCAGACGTTTTCTTTTTTTTAAAGAATAATACATCTATTGGTCAACTAGTAAGTTTCCTTCATGCATGTATGCCTCAGCTTTCATTTTCTTCCGTGCAGGTTCTCTAGGGAAAGAACATCATCCTCATCGCACCAGTGATTATTCCATTAGCCTGTCCGTCTCTCTTCAGTCCCCCCCGCCCCTGGCATCAGCTCAGCCAATCCTGACACCAGCAGACTCTGTGACGTCTACCCTGGAGGACCAACTGTCCTTCACTAGCTTATCAAGAGAACTTATCAAACTCCTCAAGCTTCCCCTAGTTTCACTTTTCTTTTATAATCTCCTGGATCACTCTTTGGAGCGTGTGTGTGTGTGTGCGCGTGTATGTCATAATGTGGTTGTAATGGAGACTGCTTAGGCGTTGGACGAAAGGTAGATGTAACTCCTTTGGCTAAGTGCTGTGTGAGATGGAGGCAGGTCGTTTCGCGTTAATGCACCTGAGCTTTTGGAAGAATGCGTTGTGTATGCCGTCACAGGGCGAGGAGACGCGTCCTTCACCTGAAACAAAATGCAAGATAGCGTGCATGACTCTGAACAAAATGCATGTGTGAAGATGGATGTCTGTTAGTGTGTGTGCGCGCGCATCCAAGTCCTGATGTGAAGGAGATTGCAGTTCTCACGCTGAAATCTCAGGTAACCTGCGACAAGCAGGCCAGTCATCCAGGAAGACAGAGGGCGCTATGTTTGGATTTGTGTACAGATCTGTGTAAATAGTCTCAATTTTACAGACCTTTAAAAGAGATGATGGATTTTTGCAAATGAATCACTGTGTACAGATGGCCAAGAGCTTCTGTAGATATTGTTAGAAACAAAAGAAAGGTAAATATTTAAAAATCAAGCTTCTGAAATGGCCATTACTGAAATGCCTTGCCTTTTTATCAAATGTACATTTTTGGGGGTGCTCTGTTAATTTTAATAAGAAATTAAAGGGTTTTACTCAAGGTTTGAGATCCTACCAACTTTCTTTTTTGTGTCTGTTTTTCAGGGAAAAATAATCTGTAATCACACAAACAATTACACTTATTCAATTGGTCGTCATGGTTTTATCAAATTATTTTTATTGGCAAAACCTTTTCATTCCAAGGCACACAATTTTTCTTTTCTTTTATTAATGCATCAATTATTTTTCATTCATAGCTTATTGAACCCACTATAGTTTAAAATGCATTTACATTGTTGCGTAGAAAAAAATAACATTTATAAAATACATCCATCCAGGAAACACTCAGTCATATGCAAGTTATTAGGCACGTTCTTATTGTAACTCCTTCAAATAATGCAAATCTAGTCACAAAATAACAACAACTTAAGGTGGAATGAATTACTACAATACTGTTTTACCCATTACTTGGTATAGACGAATGGTTATTAATACAAATTATTTTCAGGCTCTATAGAATATTTTCTGATGGATTCAATCCACAAATACAGAAATGGGACAAGTGTTGCTTTAAGTACAAGAGGGAATTAGTATTCAAAATCGAATGAATAGCAGAGTACTTCCACTCTTCAGTTTCCAATTTGGAATGCGTTTTCCATGATAAGAGTAAATTGCACTGCATTTTTGCCTAAAAAGAGCATCAATTGTTTCTACTCCCTTTACTGATAGTAACATAATACACTTAAATAAAACCAGCCTTAAATAAAACACACGTGAGAGTGACACATGGGCACTTTAACGTTGATCTTAACAATCTGATACTCTGAAACCACCAAACCTTCTGCCCTTGGTCGGTCCCAAACACCATTCAATTGGAGTAGAATTAGCTGTTTCTTGGGCTGATCGTCTATTCTGCTATAACAAATCCCAAGTCTTACTGAGAAAAATGGTGAATCAGTTCATCGGTCGGTAGTAAAAGTAACACCAGAACAGTGTTAAACCACAGATCAGGAGAAGCAGCAATGCGTCTAAATCTTCGTTTGTTTGACGTCTGTTTTCTCGCTGTGTACATTCTCATAATTGTCTTTCGTCATCATTTCAAGCTCTTTCTTTTTCTTTTCTTCTGGCTCGAGCTCCGTGAATTGAGCCTCGATTTCTGTCGGGTCTATGTAGGTGTAGAAGTAAGCCATAATCGAAAAGATGATACTCACGGCCACCAAGAGAGCCGCGAACAGTACGTATTCTGCCCACTAGAATAAAACATGCATATCGATGAGCAGACGACACAGATACCAACAGCCCAGTAAACACAGAATGTTCCCATATAGTTCCCATTTGGTTATTTTTAGGGGAACCAAATAAGAACGTTTTGAGAACATTCCCTGCAGGTTCAATTTTTAGCAATAATTTTGTATTCATTCTTATGTTTTTGAACAATAAATAATTTAGAAGATGTAGTTTGTAGACTGATTATTTATGTAGAGGCATATCAGGATGGAGAGGTTAAGAGAACGTTCTTGGAACGTTCGAGGAACCTACAGAGAACATTCTGGGAATGTTCCCCGAACCTAAAGGGAACGTTCTTTACGGAAAAAAATCCTGACTAAAGTACAAGGACCTACAAGTTCAAATGTTTGTTCTGGGAACGTTCTAGGAACCAGTAACTAACGTTTCCAGAACGTTCTGGGAACCAAACATTGTTAACTGGGAGGAAATGACTTTTATTAACAACAACAACAAAAAACAGTAGTGGTATACCTGTTCTGGAAGTGAGCCTGCCTCGGCCACGATGAGCACGATGATGTTCCCAAAAGCAACAGTCAACAGCCAACCAGCCTGGAGGACTGACTTCATATTGCTTGGTGCCTAAAAGGGAACACAGCCAAGTTATGAGATAATGTTAATGAAAAAACAAAAACAATCTTTCTCAATATCGAGAGCTAAAGCGAGGACTGCATACCTGTGAATAGGAGAAGTCCAGACCGGTGACGGAGTAGACCACTTCTCCACAGGTAAGCAAAAAGTACTGTATGATCTGCCAGGCCATGTTGATGCTGTTCGGCTCGATATCCTGCAGTGCGTTAATGGTCGCGTTGCACTGCACACATTCAGACAGGCTGCATTGTTATTTCCAACAAACAAAATCACCGCTAGATCTGCTACTTAGTCACTATTTACAGTAAGTAAGTAGTTTAAGTCAGTTGTAAGTGGTTTAACACCGTGTTTCTCGACCTTTGACCTGAAGGGCCCTCATAATCCAACAGGTATTTCAGATGTAATTATGACAAAGCTGCTTGTTTTATTATTGGCTGTTAAATAACTTTGTGTGTGTGTGAAATTATATACGATTAATTGTTTAATCGATTTGACGAGCTATCTGTGATGTCAAATCATTACTCCAGTCTTCAGTCTTCGTCACATGATCCTTTAGAAATCATCCTATTATGATGATTTGCTGCTCACAAAACATTTCTTATTATTGTCAATGTTCAAAACAGTATTCTTTGATAAATGGAAAGTTTGAACGGACAGCATTTATCTGAAATAGAAAGATTTTGTAACATGTACATAATTTACTGTCAGTTTTAATCAACGTAATACATCTTTACTGAATAAAACTACATTCGTTTCCAAAAATCCCAAACTTTTCAACGGTAGAATTACAAAACCTTCTATTTTAAATTAATGCTGTACTTTTGAAATTTACATTCGCTGTTGTCCTGGACCTCATTGACTTTCATTCTATGGCCCAAAACAGTTCACTTTAAAATATCTTTTGTGATTCGCAGAAGAACTAAATAATTTATTCTATTGTTCTCCTCATTTGTATAGTTACAGCAACTTTGGATAAAAGCACTTGCTAAGTGATTAAATGTAAATAACTATATGCTTAAGGAGTAAATGGCACAATGTGTGTGTGTACATACATACATATATATATATATATATACACACATATATTATTTATATATATATATATTTGTATTGTGTGTATGTGTGTGTGTGTATATATATATGCAGTAATACCTCGGTTTACGAGTTTAATTCGTTCCAAGAGTGGCTCGTAACCCAAAATGCTCGTACACCAAAACAATTTTCCCCATAAGAGTGCACTAAAAATCAATCGATTCGTTCCACACGACCATAAATGACCATTTTAAATATTTTTGTTGGGTTAATTACAGTTAAATTAATTACAGTTAAAATGATAACCATTAAGATCTCATATAAGTACAAATTAAATTATTATTGACAATTAAACAATAAAAATGCTTGAAAATTTACTGTAAACCACTTCAGCTTAGCCGTGATGGAGACGAGAGGAGGGGGAGGGGGGTGTTATTGTCAGCTAGGGAAATTTGACATTTGACCTTCCATGCTAGTACACCGATTTGCTTGTATACTAAGTCACTCGTAAACCGAGGTATTACTGTATATATATATATATATATATATATATATATATATATATATATATATATATATATATATGGCTGTAAAATTGTGACTTACGTCTTGTCCAAAACTAAAGGTGCTGGGAATCAGGACTGTGTAGGAGCTTCCAAAGCCCAGCTCCAGGATGTATGAGCACGTCTGTCCATCTACGTCCAAAATCGTGAAGTTCGCTCTGGGAAGGGGACATTAAATCAATAAAGAAAAGCAGCCTTGCAACTGGTTTACAACTTCTATTGTGTATGTGTTATATATTAGTAACAGAGCAGTACGTACTTGCCGTGGGAAACCAGCACGTAATTAGATGCTTCTGAGGGATAGATGGCCCCCAGATCATCAGACTTTATTGTGATGTTCAGCTGAGTGCTATGACTATTCACAAACCTAAAACATATGTTTGCTGTTAATGAATTTGAATTGGGCACTAATTTTCCAAACTAAAAAATAATTCAGAAATGCACTAAACCTGATAGAATTCAAGCCTTCACTCGGTTTCTCATTTGTGTCATTGAGCTGTAAATCAAAAATAAAACAATGGGTTTATCAGAATACATGACCATGACATCACAGTTAGAACGTCCTGATGACATTACAAAAATAGTTACATTACAAAACAGATATTTAAAGAAATAAAACGATTAGGACTTACAGTCGCTACCACTCCACTCTCATTTATTAAAACCGTGTGCCTCATTTCCATATGGAATTTTCCTGTATCATCTTTTCCTCCCACAGAGATTAGAACCTCATTATTGTCAAGTGTCATATATTCAGTTGTGGACTGTGGAAGCACAAACATAAAAACATAAAAGAGTTTGCACAATGTTTATGTACAGTTTACATTCAGTTCTCAATACTCGTGCATATTTATATCTTTATGTCCCAGGGGTTGATTTTTATGAAAACTAACAGATTGCAAATGTTCTTTTTGACAAACACTTTTTTTGTATTCAAAAGTTTGTGGTGGGTCAGATTTGTTTGTTTTTCAGAAAAGGGCATTGTGCATTTATTTGATCAAAAATAAAACTAGTGAAATGTTATTACATGACTTAAATTGTTTTCTATTGGAATATGTTTTAGAATTGAATAATGGAAATCGATAATTTATTATTACAGTATTTTCTATTTAGAAAACAGTTGTATTGCTTAATATTTTTGAGGAAACACTTTAACATGAATAAAATGTCTAAAATTGAAATATTATGTTTACAAATGAACATGAAATTCCTTTTTAAAACTTGCATCTTTGTTTAATAAAACTATAACAATTTCTTAGAAAATGGCAACATATCGTTGAAGAACATTTTGAAGGTTTAATATAAATTTTGAGCCAAGTATTTTAGTCAAATTACAAATAGAAAATTGGAAATTTTATTTAATTGTGTGTAATTGTATGATACAAAAATGCAAAAGTACGCTAATTTATAAAAAAAAAAAATTTTTTTTAAATGTCATTTCCACCACAAAATGCCACTGAATACATAATTTAAAATGTAGCGTCAATTACACTATGGTCTGATTTTTTTATTTCATATCGAAAAAATTGAAATGACATTTTTCTTGTGATGTACTGTATGCATATTAGGCATGACAGTAAATAAAAAAGTGAGCTTGACCATGATCTTATTTTTTCTTTGTTTTGTTGTTTCTTTATGTTGTCGTTTAATAATATATATATATATATATATATATATATATAATTTTTTTTTCTTCTGGAAAGCGCCTTGTGCACCTTTTTGGTTGTTGTTAGGCGCTATATAAATACATTTTGATTGACTGATTGATTGATAGTTTAAGAGACAATCATTAACCCATTTGTTACTTTCTGGTAGTTCTGGTTTTCAAACTCTTTCAAACACTGTTCAATTTGATGTGCCATTGTGTGGACTTACATTAAAACTGGGAACATGAAATAGATCTTCCCCCTCCACTACAACAGGCAGCGATTGGTTCGCCAGGTTCAGGAACTTCACCTGGGTTTGAGAGCTTGATGGGAACTTGGGCATTGTTTTCTGTTGAATTAGAAGACAGGCATTTATTTTCATTGCAGTTCCAGAAACAATCTTCAAGTTAAATGCAGCATCAGGTTTTGTTAGTGAGACGTTATTTCAAAGAATCTGTTTGTTACGTACGTCAATTTGAATCTGCAAAAGAGCAGCAGCCACAAATGCTAACGCCGCAAACAGCATACCGACCGTCATCTTCCTCAGGGGCCTGGACATAATGTCAAATCACACAATCAGATGACATGTCACGTCTCAATCACAAATGCAGCTTCGATACCAGTTGCCCATTACTCACGTGAAGTTAATATGGCACTTTTTGATAAGCGGGTACACCACAGAGTCCATGATTGGCACCATAATCACAATCAGCAAGGGGTTCACAGTCTGCAGCAGAGCACATTCATTCACACGTGTGAGTGCAAATTCACTATTAGAATCATGTTTTTAATATAATATCATGATTTCTGAAGGATCATGTGACACTGAAGTAATGGCTCCTGAAAATTCAGCTCTGACATCACAGACATAAACTACATGTTAAAATATATATTAAAATAGAAAACAGCTATTTTAAATCATAATCATATTTCACAGTATTACTGTTCTTACTGCATGTTTTAATCAAATACATACAAAAAATAAGTACTATGTTGTATTATCACATATTATCCTGCAATGACGGAAAAATTTAAGTCAATAGAAAGTTTGCCTCACCTGCATGTGATCCGGCTGAATGATAAACGCACCCTATAAGGAGAGAGAGAGAATTCAAAAATGTTAATTAATTGTTCTACTTAGATGTGTGTATATGTTTGTTGATTCACTGTAAATATATGTACATGCAATACATTGTAACAGTTGTCATGCCAATAAAGCACACTTGAATTGAAGAGAGAGAGAGAAGTAATATGACAATATAACTGGACTGACTAGCATTTTATAGTTTCCTTTAAAACAGTAGATATGCAAAGCTTTTTCAAACTTACGAAGTTACCGTCCATAGTGGTCGCCTGAAGAGTCCAACGGGAGCCCTGCAAAGACAACACAGCTCGCATTTAACATCAAAACAGATGAGTGTTTGTGTAGGAATCAACAGGATCATTGTTTGATTGTACACTGACCTGCTGGTCAAATAAGGCCCAGAACATTGGCAGAGGGATATAGAGGAACAACACCTTCAGTACCATCTTCACCTGAGCAATCAGGAGTTTCTGTAGAAAAAACAGAGACAGTGAACATCAATCAAGAACATCTTCCTGTGTTCAAACGTTAAAGCTTTTATATTAATGGTGCATACTGTGTGCGTGATATTATGGAACATACATCATATTTCTCTTCCGCCCAGTCCATCCAGTGCTCTCTCTTGGGGTATTGCTTACTGCGGTGATTAAAGCGGTTATTAATTGCAAACTGTAGAAGAGAAACAGCAATCATATAGTTAGTCAATAGTGTTTTCATATATGACTTGACAACATTTACATATAACCCACTAATAACTGTAAGTTACTGTACATGTCAGAGAGTTACAGTGCTTAACTCGGTTTAGAGTCTAAACTTTAGACCATTTTTGCTTAAGGTGCATACATTGTTGTTTTTTAATGAATCTTATATATTTATTTGAACTAGGACTTTTAAGTTTTAAAAGTTCACTGACTAAATGTTTGGCAGTAACTGCCAGTGGTGACATCATTATAATATATTTGCACATTAAAGTCTGATTGGTGTTACGTAGTCTAGTATTTAATTTATTTATGAATTTTATATACATGTATATTTGAACTAGGACTTTTAAGTTTTAAAAGTTCACTGACTAAATGTTTGACTAAAACTGCCAGTGGTGACATCATTATAATATATTTACATATTAAATTCTGATTGGTGTTACGTAGTCTAGTACTGAATTTTATTTACATTTTTATACATTTTGTATATATTTGAACTAGGACTTTTAAGTTTTAAAAGTTCACTGATTACCGGTAAATGTTTGGCTGTAACTGCCAGTGGTGACATCATTATAATATATTTGGATATTGAATTCTGATTGGTGTTACGTAGTCTAGTAATGGAAAGCAAACTGTAATTGATAAGTCTCATTTAATCACTAATTTCCCCCAAAACTTTAACACTATTTCTTCAGGTGATGTTGTTGGTGCTCTTACTCCGATGCATTTCATGACTTGTAGTAGGACGTTGCCCTTGGGGGATTCCATTACATACATGCGATGGCCTATGACAAACACAACTGCACAGAGAAAGAGAGAATAATCTTAGTCGATCAAGGCTGCCATCGAGTGGTCATAAATGGTATTGTGCATGTCATCATAAATAGTGAGTTCTTATCTAACCAGCTGTGACTTACTAAGAGCAACCACCATGAGAGCAGCAGGGACCCCAAAAGCCAGAGCAAAACAGCTCTTCTTTGTGTAGATACCACACTCTTGAGCTGAAAAACATGGCAAACATACACAATAACAGATGAATAATGTGTATTCACTACTGTGCCACAAAAAAGAAAACAATACACACCTCTCAGAATTGGAGTGATGAGAGTGGAGAGAAGACTGCCAGCGTTAATGGACAGATAAAATATGGAAAAGAAAGTACTTCTTTGTTTTTCCTGAAATAAAACATAATGTTTGATTATTATCTTTCATATACATACATTCAGTAATTAAAAAAAAAATGTTTTGAGAATCTTTTTGCTCATCGAGGTTGCAGTAAAACAGTAAAAACAGGTATATTCAGAATTATTCTTTCAAATTAAAATAACTCTTTGCTATTTTAATTTATTCCTGTGATGGCAATGCAGTATTTTAGTGTCATTATTCAGTCTTGAGTGGTACATCTGATCCTTCAGAAATTTGATTTGGTGCTCAAGAAATATTTCCTGTCACGTTTAACTCTTATCATGTTCACCGTAGTAAAAATACCTCAGATGTTTGTACTGCCTGTAAACATGTAAGCATGTGTGTTAACATGTGACAATATGAGGAATGTGGATATATTTATTAGTCTAATGATACACAAGCTTCCATGTGTCACAGCATGTTTCACACTTTGACCGCTGACCTTTAGACCTCCCCTCCCTGTGGCAGGAGTCTACAAATCACTTGTTGTTAATCTCTAACACTCAATATCAGAGACTTAACCTTGAACTGATAACAGCTGATTTACACAGACACAAGAATGTGCTGCTGAAGTCAGGTAATCCTCTTCTGGTTAGGTTTGTGTCTGTAAACCTATGTGTGTGCTTATAAGAGTCCACATGCCTGGTGATCTTCAAACTGATCTCCTCCGAAAGCTGCCACACAGGGTTTGATACCTCCTGTTCCCAAAGCAATAAGGAGGAGTCCCAACATTGACAATGCGCTAAAATAAAAGGGAGGGAATTCAGATAAAATAAATTCTATACCCATACTAATAATGTCAGTACAGTAATACCTCGGTTAACGAGTTTAATTCGTAACCCAAAATGCTCGTACACCAAATCAATTTCCCCCATAAGAATGCACTAAAAATCAATTGATTTGTTCCACACGACCATAAATGCCCATTTTAAATTTTTTGTTTTGTTTTACCCTATTAATTACAGTTAAAATTATAACCATTAAGATCTCATATAAATACTAATTAATAATTGACAATTAAACTCTAAAAATACTTGACAATTTACTGTAACGCACTTCAGATTTGAGCAGCGTCGCTGCTGGTGTGATGGAGATGAGAGACAGAGGAGGGAGGGGGAAAACAAAAAAAAGCGATCACAATTAATTAATTTTAACAACACGAGGTAAAACCGCTATAAATCACTTATAAAAGTATCACTGTGGTGAATGATGCAACCAAACTGAGCGACGCTGAGAGAATGAACGAGTGAAGGGGTGATAAATGGGTTGGAACCGCGTGACTGTGTTATGAGAGGCTGTGTTAAGGTATTTCCAGTAAAAATGTGTGCGACGACGCTGAGCGTTAGGACTTTTACCACACAAAAATGCGTGAGGGTGAGGGAAAAATTTTCTCGCACACCGATACAATGCTCGTACACCGATTTGCTCGTATACTAAGTCGCTTGTAAACTGAGGTATTACTGTACATGTAAAAATATTTGTTTTATGTGGTACCAAAAAAAGAGCACGCTATTTTTTCTCATTAGGTTCTTTGGCTTATGTTCACAATAATATATGATGAAGCATGTCCTGGATAACTCACACATGCAGAGTCTTGTTGTCAGGAATACCGTCTCTATTGCCATCTGTCATGTCATGGATGGCACTGATAGCCATGATCACCTGGCCAATGGTGTACACTATAGACAGGTACACGATAGTCCTGCGAAAAGTCGAGATGTGTAATGAGTAATGTTCATACATATACGAATTCCAGTAGAAATTAAATGCATTATCTAAGTCTTTTGAGTATGGGTAAGGTAGAAAATGTACAGTTGGAACAGAGGAATGAATGAAACACCATAACTTGCGTCCACATCACTCCTTACTTAAGGATTTTGCTCCACATATTCACAGAACTGTTCTCTGATCAATAAGGATGCATGTGTGAAGCAAAAACCATGGCTAAGAAGTGATGTACATGCAAATTATTTAAGGTGTTTCAACTGTCCCTCTGTTCTAGTTGTAAATGATCTACACTCTAAAAAATGCTGGGTGGTTTTAACAACCACTGTCCACCTTTGACCCAAATTTGGGTTAAAAAAGCATTTTTTTAGAGTACCCTACAGGTGTTTACAAACCACCAAGGACACACAAAAAGCTACAAGTGGGTGCTAGAGGTCCAAATAAAATTTAAAAGAAAAAATAATATCAAATTGTTAAGCATTATGCAAATACTAGACCCCAGTGGTGAAAATAATTTGTTTTATGATGTTATGGGATAACATTATTGACAACCGTACATGAAATATTTTTGGATTGTTTTAAAATAAATGACAACTATTTATATAATATCACACTTACTATTTACAACACAATGGGTTTAAAATACATTTGTACCAATTCTTTTTTGCGTTATTCAAAAAACGTTTCTTATGCTCATTTATTTGATCAAGTAATAGTAGCAATATTGTCTTTTAGCAATAGTGTATTTTAGTATGTTTAAATGAATAGTTCACCTTGAAACTTTATTTGCGTTCTGATTGGTTCGTTTAATGTAACGTTCTAAGACAAACAATTTCACGTAATTTCACATACTGCAAAGTTCTGTGCGTTATCCACTGACGATATACAAATAAAAGAACACAGAACATATTCATAATGATTAATACATACATCATAGGCCGTTAAATAATGCCATAAATACCAGTAAATTTACTAGCGCAAACCTTAGTAAATCGCGTGATTCATTGAAATATCTCTCCTGCCATAAATGTTGCATCTGAAATTAAACTCCTTCAAATGCATATGCAAAATGGTTTTGACAAATTTTTTTTACAAAAAATATCTCCGTCTACGTTTTTCATCTCTAATTTTTCACGATGTGTCTTTAGTAAATCCTAACAGTACTTTTTAATGGCAAAAGAGTTTTTGCGCTGGTGCAAGCTGTTAGTAAATCTGGCCCCTACTCCACCAAAATCAAGCCTATGTACAGAGAGAGAGAGTGTTCAATGTTTTATGAACTATTCCTAGAACTGTCATGAATTCCTATGATGGCAAAGCTGAATTTTCAAATCTCAAATCTCAGAAATCATTTTGATAGTTTTCATATGTCCTTGCTGGATAAAAGCATTCATTTCTAATTTCTATTCATTTAAACCATTGATAAAAGGGATCATCCTGCATAATGCATACTTAATTCCTAATAGAGAAAGAATGGCAGTACCCCATTCCTAACATTAACATTCTAAAACTCACTTGAACTTCCCCAGCCATGAGTCTGCAATTATGGCCCCCAAAATGGGAGTCAGGTAACACAGAGCCACGAACGTGTGGTAGATGGTGGTGGAAAAATCATCGTTCCACCCGATAAAATACTTGAAGTACAGCACCAGCACCGCTGCAAAACACAGAGACAGGAAAGAAAAGCACAGCAATAGGATGGAGGAGGAAAGGAATAATGTGAGATAAGAAGAAAAAGAGTCAGCTGTGTGAGACCATCTGTGCAGAAACAAATAAAAGTTGACATTATGTCATGCGTGTGTGTGTTTGGTCTTACCTTTCATGCCATAGTAGGAGAATCGCTCACAGAACTCATTCACCACAATGAAAAATATACTGACAGGATATCCCAAGCAACTTGGCTACAATGAAAAAAAATCACAGTGCTCTGACATATTAGTGTTGTGTTATTGGGTTGACATTCATTCATAATGTTTGCATTGCATACGATTAATAAAAATCATTATTGGTCATATTTTGTGAGATTAGAGATCTCACCCTTTGCTTCCCCGCCTTTTTGTCCTCTTTGTCTGCAGAAACTATGTAAAATGAAAAAGGCATTAAAATAGTTCTAATATGGATTCCGTTTGAATTAGAATGTTATTGCATATGTTTTCACATTGTAACATATACTTGCAGAAAATTAGCATCATCTCAAGCAAATAACACACATCACTCTCTCTTTACTAGACATTCAGATGTACAAATCCAAAGATAACAGGAATATTAATATTTTGTGCTGTAAACATCCAGGTTTACTCACCTTCCATGATGACTGCTTTGACTGAGGCTGCCTTCTAGTCCACTTGTAAAGAATATCCTTTAATATAGAGATGCACTCTCTCTCTCTCTCTCTCTCTCTCACACACAGACTCACACTACCTCTGACAGACAGAGTTGTACTCTGAGAGAGACAGGTATCAAGGTTTTATAGACAATAAAATGTTTCCTCGGCCCCCGCTGGGTTAAAAAGAGATTAACGTAAATGTTTATGACAGCATTTGCGACCTGTATGAGTGGGAGGAGGCAATTGAGGAACAGTTTAGTTATTTATGACACTCTTATCAATTTATACAGCCAATCAAATGATAGAACCTTTTGGCCTCTGTTATAAGACAGGCAATTCAATGAGTAATTAATATACAGATTTTGTCAAAAAAATTCAAAAAATCTACAAATGATCATTGTTTTTCTTAACAATATATGTGTATGTGCGTATATATATATATATATACACACACACACACACACACACATATACATATATACATATAAATCAAAGATTTAAACATGAAACAACAAATAAAGTTTGTAGTACTTATATTAATTTATTGACTTATTTTAAAACTATTTCAAGTTATTTAAATACTACCTTTCCGGTGTAAATGTTTTATCTACCCAATAATAAATCTGTTTATCTTACAAAACCTTAAAATATGACTCCCATAATAATTAACTTTTCTATCTGAAACAGCTAACTGAAAGCATGTTGATTAGATATACTAAATAATGCTGGCACATCAAAACATTGCCAACACATCATATGACTTTTCTAAATACCTCCAATAACGCCATTTATGATTTTGTCCTGATAAATCCCCATAACAGACAAACGCAACAGCTGCATACATTATAGAATTTACTGACTGTTAAGTTGGAGTGATGTGTGCGATAGTTTCACAAAGCACATTGTCAGCTGCTAAACAATGTTGAAATGGCTTGAAGTGCACTGAAAAGCAGAAAATAACCTGGAAATGAAGACTCACATTAGATGAAAGGTGTTTGAAAATGTCAAAAGAGAGAAGTAAACAAACTGCCCATATCCACACAGAGATGCTGCTGCCACATAATGATGACAATGGCACGGCATGAGTGAGTGTGTGTGTGTGTAGATTGAATTGAATCTTATACTATGTCAAATTTCTCGGTCTCTTCGGAACACTATATAATATATAGAGTGCTTTAAAAGTGACAGTAATTACATATGACAGCTTTAATGACAGGCCGTGTTTTTGCAATTATACTGAAGGTTAAAGGTGATAGCCCATAAACCAAACATATAGATATATATATACATGGATGAGGAAGTCGAATTAGGTTTTTAAGGATATTAGTTGATAAAGTTCACAGTAACAGATAAGCAAAGTATATATACGCAGAGCAATTTTGAATGGAAAACACAAGAACTTATGTAAGATAATACATTTTATTCAGAGATTTTAGGGACATTAATATCTTCCATAACAGATTCTTTTAAATAAAAATACCCCCCCATATCTAATCCCAGATACAAAACAATTTACATTTAAACAAACATAAACGGTTATAAAAAATCCTTGACCTTTTGTCCATATATATATATATATTTCACGTCTAGCCTTTGGCAAGAGATCTTCAGGAACCAAAACAAGACAAAGAAAGAATTATTGCACCTCGGCTACAAAGAAACAGCACTTGTTCCTTGGCTTTTAACAAAAACAAGGGGAAAAAATGGAAGTGTGGCTCAGGTGATCATGGGTATTTTGTGCAGTAAAGCTCAAACTTCCTGATATATACTAAAGCACTGTTATATTATTTTATCTAGCATTTGGTGGGCCGCTTGTGCCTCACACACAGGAAGTGATGTCGCAGTCTCTATCTCAACAAAGAGCAGCAATAAACTTCTGGAATGGTGGAATACATGGAAAGAAGAAGCATGAAAATTGAAGAATGTGAAAGTAAAAAGGCATTCTTTTACAGTTGTTCTGGTTGTGGAAATAAAAGTAATAGTCTCTACAGTAAACACCTGTGGACGGAGGACTGGTGTGGATGAAATGATGAGTTCAATAATGTGATTCATATGGAAATACAGTGGTACCTCGGTTTACGAGCGACTTGGTATACGAGAAAATCGGTGTACGAGCATGGAGGGTTGAATCGGTGTACGAGCTTTGTATCGGAGAGCGAGCAAATTTTTCCCTCACCCACGCGCATTTTTGTCCTAACGCTCTGCATCTTCACGGGTATTTTTACTGGAAATATCCTAATGACAGCCTCTCATAACACAGTCACGCAGTTCCAACCCATTTATCACCCCTTAAAGCATAGGTGTCAAACTCAAGGCCCGCGGGCCACATCCGGCCCGGCGTGTAATTATGTCCGGCCCGCGAGAGCATTTTATTAATGGCCCGCGAGATGTCCCGCGCTCCAGCTGACTCGCCGAACACTTCCTGTATTAAACAGGAAGTGGCTAATGATGCTTCGCGCTCGCGCTAGTACCGCGCGATTGTTATTGTCAATTATCAATAACTGTTCAGGCTCGGTACACAGTGCTTGTGCGCGAAATTCAGGTGTTGATCATCGGATGAGAAGAGCCCGCCCTCATGGCAGCACGTCTTCTTGCATGATTGACAGGTCAGACAGCATATCAGCGCCAGCTGTCAGAGTGATAGTAAAAGCGCCAGAAAGAAAATACAGCGCAAAAAAAAACATTACGTCCTTAGGGACGTAACAAATATATTGAAATATTATTAAGTGTAAAAAAAATTGTGATATAGTTTGTAAAATCTGCTATAACCCATGGGTAATATGCGGGAAAATACGGTATATGTTTACTGACATACTGCCGGTTACCCGTGTGTCTCATTTGCGGAGCTAATGTGGCAGTAATTAAATAATTTAATAAGACGGCACTATAAGACAAATGACATAAGAGCAAATTCAACTGAATGATTTGATTTGTTATTGCTGAAAAGCAAAATTTTTATTTAGATTTCCAGGTTTTGTTATGCAGCATGTCCATATTTTGAATTTGTATAATTTTGACAGGATATATTTTTATGGAGAGCAAAATCTTTTATATATAAATCTTTTTAAGTTTTATATAAAATGACATAAGAGTAAAGAAATTTTAATGTTTGTTATTTTAACTTTTACTTACTTTTACTTTACGTGTTTACTTTATTTCTAACTTGTATAATTTAGACAGGATATATTTTAATTTGTTTTAAAGTTTTTTAAAATATTTTTATATTTTTAAGTTATTTAAGGTATAAGTTGATTTATTCCAGAATAATATTTCTGTCTGTTTTTATTCACATCTAATTTAAAAAAGGTAAGTTTTAAAAGTTTAGTTTTAGTGTTTTCAATAAATGTTTATCCTGTTCGGCCCGCGACCTAAAGTTCTTTTGGGATTTTGGCCCCCTGTGCAATTGAGTTTGACACCCCTGCCTTAAAGCATTCATTCTCTCAGCCTCGCTCTGTCAGCAGTTTAACTTCTCTCAGCCTCTATTGTTCACGTAGTGAAATGTATATGGGGTTCATGAATTAATTGTGAATGTCACTTTTGATGTCGCGCGAGTCTCCCGGCGCTCGCGGTGGTGTCGCGCGAGTCTCCCGGCGCTCGCGTTGGTGTCGCGCGAGTCTCCCGGCGCTCGCGTTGGTGTCGCGCGAGTCTCCCGGCGCTCGCGTTGGTGTCGCGCGAGTCTCCCGGCGCTCGCGGTGTTGTCGCGCGAGTCTCCCGGCGCTCGCGGTGTTGTCGCGCGAGTCTCCCGGCGCTCGCGGTGTTGTCGCGCGAGTCTCCCGGCGCTCGCGGTGGTGTCGCGCGAGTCTCCCGGCGCTCGCAGTGGTGTCGCGCGAGTCTCCCGGCGCTCGCGGTGGTGGCGCGCGAGTCTCCCGTTCCACGACTTTCACTCTGGATTATCACTTTGTTTGTTTTCTACACTATTATAATAAATTCACTCATTTGCACTTGAATCCAGGTTTTGTGTTTTCCCCCTCCCTCGTCTGTCTCTCATCTCCTTCCTGCCAGCAGACTCTGCTCAAAGTGCATTACAGTAAATTGTCAAGTATTTTTTGAGTTTAATTGTCTGTTTAAAGAGTATTTATATGAGATCTTAATGGTTATAATTTTAACTGTAATTAATAGGGTAAAATAAAAACTAAATATTTAAAATGGGCATTTATGGTCGTGTGGAACGAATTAATTGATTTTTAATGCATTCTTATGGGGGAAATTGTTTTGGTGTACGAGCATTTTGGGATACGAGCTCGCTCTTGGAACGAATTAAACTCGCAAACCGAGGTATTACTGTAGTAACCGGTCATTCTAAAGACTGGACACACCTGCTCTATCCTCATGTCCCTGGATTCTGATTGATTGGGGGATCCAGTCCAGACTGAGTAGAAACCAGGTTGACAATGAAATACCATTCTTTCCTTGTTCTTTAGCTTTTTTATGCATTTCAGTCTGTCCTTCTTTCGGTATGTGGGTAGGGTCAGTGGTTTAATGCCAGGGGGAAGAAGTCACACGGAGGAGGCGGAGCTAGGTATGCCATGCAGGGTGGTGCCGCTGGGCGTGCCACTGATGGCATTGAAAATATGTAGCGAATCAGAAAGAGCGCTCTTGGTTCCGCCCTCCCCAGCGGAGATCTGGCGAAGAGGAAGAGTACAGGATGAGAAAGAACATTGAAACCTGAAATGTACTGAATGTTTAAAAAAATATGATAAATTCAATTGCTTATTACCATCCGATCTACAAAGGCCAGCACAAAAGAGAGAGAGAACGAGTGAATATTAAATGTAAACCAAACATTCATGGTAAACTAATAGTACATATATTTCTGATTCCATGTGTTTCCATTGGCGTAAAGGCCTCGATATACTTCCCCCACCAGTTCGTTCTTCGATTTCAATTCATGTAATTTCAACGAAGCCAGTCCAAAATGAAGTTCATTTGAAGTTTGTTTCGGGAATTCGAAACAGCTTGTCAAAATTGAACTTTTCGGAAAAGTTTGCTCCAGCTGGTAACGAACTACCCTCGGTTCATAGCGATTACGAAACAGGCAGGCTCTGAAACTCCGCCTTTCTTGATGGGGAAATCATCTTTTGTTCAGTCCAATGAAGTCAGACACGAGTCGTAACATGAACACTGCTGCTTTATAATAAAATATAACGCACATTGTTGTAATTATAATTGAAAGAGACACTATTTATAACGCTATTTATCCCCCCATGATTAATATTGCAAAGCTGCTTGCTTTAACGCAACCTAGTACATAAAGTAGTACATTACTGGCGTGCCGAATTGCAGAGCTCATGCAAACACACCATCACAAACGCCATCTCACTTGAATTTACTAGAATTTAGTTTGGACTACATTTCCCAAGATTCCATACATGGACTGATTACTGCACACCTGTTCCTCATCACTGATATTATTTGAACTCCTTTTGTTTGATCACTCTTTGCGAAGTCTTGTTTACCCGATGCATTATTTCTGAGAGTTAGATTCTCTGTGATGTTCTGCCCATTTTTGACTCTGCTATGGGTTAACTTGTACGATTCTTTGCTTCTAGCCTAACACTTGAGTTATCCTGGACTATTTATCTTACTGTTTGCTGCTTGCCCTGATCCTCTGCCTGTTATGACCACATTTACTGCTCTGCCTCTGATATTGTTGTTTGCCCTTGTATTCCGACCTTTTTGCACTCTGAATTTGCTTTGTTTTAATAAACCGCACATGGATGTCCTTGTTATACGTGCCCACATTGCTGTGCTCAGATGCTTTCTTGATCGCTGTTTTCTCACTTCTGTCATTTTTGTCATGCGTTTATGTCATTTAAAGCAGTCCAAGCAGCATGGATGGCGCTGGGATGTTTACTAACAGTATATCGCTGCTAAGATGTCAAACATCTTTTTACCCCGAAAGCGAAGAATGAAATAGAACTTTACGTGGGAACGTGAGTACATCGAGGCCATTAGGGAACCAAAATTTGTGTGTATGTATGTGGTTACCTGTTCATGCATGATGTGTGAAAGCTCTCTGGCCAGGTCTTTGTAACTGGCTTTCATCTCATCATGATATTCTTGTTGGTCCTCCTTGATCAGCCTTTCATTTACAGCTAAAGCCTGTCCACATGCCTCAACAAATTGCCTGCATATACACAAACATCATATATAAGACATCGGGCATTTGTGTAGAGGTACTGAAAGGCTTTTCAAATGGTGGTTTGTTGTATACCTGAAGACCTCTTTAAGCTGTTTGACTTTGTTATCTGGGTATTTTTTGGCGCAAGCGTCATCAAGGAAAGCTCTGGCATATGCAAGTGGTCCGGCATTGACCTGAAGAGAGAGTATTTTGGGAAAAATAGGTCAGTCCAAAACTGAGTGTGTAAAAGTGGCTTTGTTGTTCTTGCAGCATTTAAATGACTGAAAGTGTCCCCGTCATTTTTTTATTATTATTTGTTTTTATGTACTGTTTTAAGTGTGATTTTGCTTGGAATGGTTTTATTTTGGATCAATATGAATAAAATATTCAATACACAATGTAAAACCATCAAACATGTTTTTTTTTTACCAAACATGATGTAAAATTTCTGGTTTAATTTAATTATATTGAATTATTTAAGTGAAATATGTGCATACATATCAATCACAGGCCAAGTATTACTAAATTTGGCTAAATTTAAAAAGTCAGTAGTGGGAAGACATAGGAGCTGAAATAGTTGGCTCTTATTACTGAGATAAGGCAAATGTCCGGTTCCTAAAAGCCCAAATTCCCATCATGATTATACAAGCTCCACCTACGCATCTAAAAATCAAATGCACACGCCCTGCAGACTAGTTTTTAAGTATTTCTTGAAAATTAGTTTGCCTAGGGTGCTTTTTTTGCTTTTTTTTAATTTGTGCCTCACACACCTGTACACTAATGCTTCCCTGAAGCTTAAGTTGCAGACGGATCATGTCGACCTCACTGGTAGCGCAGAGGGCTTTAAGTTCTGCCACCTTCCCGCTCATCTCATCTATGGCCACCTCAATGGGGCTCAGGTCTGCGTGGTGCTGATACATCACTGCTATGCGCTTTTTCACATACGGGAAACAATGTGTAGCTGAAACAGAGTAATTGGAGAAGAAAGAGAATATAGACATAAAACAGATGCAATGGTACGTTAAGAGTGGCTAGAAGAACAAACACATTAAGGTCCCAGTTGAAACTACTTGTGTTTGTGCAGTAATCAGGGCTTATGTTCCCTGTGGATGGCAGACCTTTGAAAAGTGTTTTATTTAGAGCACGCCCTCAAAGAAGGTCATTCTGCCTCAATGGCTAGATCTGATCTGCAAATTTATCAGGGTTAAACTTTGAAATTTCCTGGTTGCTTTTATAGCACTGAACAACACTAAACTTGAGATCAAGACTGATTAATTGTTTTCGAACTCAAGATCTGGGTGTGCAGTGTTCATACAGGAAGTACAGACCACATTGTAATGATTAAAGATTATTGTTCCTGGACTAGCTGGTTTAATAAATGTATTAAACCATATGGAGGCTCAGGACATACTGTAAATTCATTAAGTCGTGTTTCCCTGTCTTCACACTTACATAAGCACAATAAAATCAATGATTTATGCACGTACATTATCATTCAAAGGTTTCTCTTTCTGTTTGCTGCCTGCCCTGATCTTCTGCCTGTTATGACCACATTTACTGCTCTGCTTCTGATATTGTTGTTTGCCCTTGTATTCCGACCTTTTTGTGCTCTGAATTTGCTTTGTTTAAACGCACATGGATCTCACTCAGTCTTGTTACACGTGCCCACATTGCTTTGCTCAGATGCTTTCTTAACCGCTGTTTTCTCACTTCTGACATTTAAACAGTGCTTCAAGCAGTATGGATGGCATTGGGATGTTTACTAACAGTATATCGCTGCCAATGTATGTATAAACATCTTTTTATGCACGTCCTTTATCATTCAAAGGTTTGGGGCCACAAAGTTTGCTTGTTTTTTATGTTTAAAAAAAGAGAAAAGATATTTATACATTTATAAGCAAGGAAGCATTGAAAATGACACTAAAGACATTTGTTACAAAAGGTTTCTATTTCAAATAAACACATGTGACTGTGATAATAAGAAATATTTTTGAACAACAGATTTTTACTGTTTTTACAGAATTTTTTTTATCAAAGAAATGAAGCCTCGGTGAACGGTAATCTTGCTTAACCCTAAAAAGTAATAATGACCCCAAACTTTTAGACCGATAGAGTAAATAATAATACATTCATAATAATTTTTGATGCAGGATTGTGGGCAGGGTTTAGTATAACAAAGGTAAGACTTTTAATTTTAAAAGTTTATAATTTTAAAGCTAAAATGAAACTCTTCCACCATTTTTCCACCATTGGGCCACTGGGTCAAACGTTTCTTTTTGGGACGCCAAGCCTTATGGTGATCTCTTTTTCTAATTCAGTGCTGCGGAATCATGATTAGAATGTACGTTACCACACAACGATGACATAATATTGTAAGTAAACACTGAAGCAAGCGCACTATGAGGCTGATCACATCATACACAGGTAAAAATTTTAATATTATTATTTAATATATTATATGAGTAAAAGACAATGATTTAGCTAGCATAATATACCTGGCTAATAAAATGCGTGTAGAACGGCATGTAGAAAAATACTTTAAAATTGTAATAC
Source organism: Rhodeus uyekii (assembly GCA_037043235.1). NCBI lineage: Eukaryota > Metazoa > Chordata > Actinopteri > Cypriniformes > Acheilognathidae > Rhodeus > Rhodeus uyekii. The sequence goes on from JAWRVZ010000032.1 coordinate 4,798,731, forward strand.
TGTAATAATCACTATAGTCGTTTCACTAGCATGGCTACCTAATCACAGAAGTGTAAATGCAACTGGAACCATTGCACAACGTGGTCAATCCACAACTGTTTAGCCCAGTACCAGAAGAGCAGAGGGTTTTATTGCTAATGGAAGTAAACAATATGGAAGTATAAAACGCTCAGTGTTAGTGATCACTCACTGGTGAGCACCGTCCTGCGTTTACACTGTTCCTCGACCCCGCCGTGCCGCTTGCCCGACTCTGTGAATGGCGTCTCAAACACAAAACGGCGAATGTTGTGGCTCCTCTCAAAGTCAGTCTTTCTTTCTTCCAGCTCCTTTTCCTCTAGATACGGAGTCACGTGTGTCACTTGGATGTAGGCAAACTTTGCCTCCAGATCTTTAGGGTTCACCTGAGACAGTTGAGGAGAAGGTCAAAGGTTAGGGAGGAGACTAGTAAAATGCTGATAAAACATGAATAACCAGAAAACTTGTCTATAAGTGCATTGGGGTGTGACTGGAAACATTGCATATCAGGAGGTCTATTGTCTAAACTTATGGTGTAATGCATTTCTTGGGTGTATGTCTACTGTATATACAGCTTTTCTATTTTAATACCGAAAAATGATGCGTATTTCCCAGCATGCAATGAATCATACATACTTAGTATGCTTACATTGTTTGACTCATTTACAAAGAAATTAAACTATTGTATTGTAATGTCAAGATAAGTTTGTTCCTTTCTTGTTCCTAATACATTAAATATTGTTGTTATTCATGTACCAAGTATTGAGTTCTGTGTATACTTCATGCATATTTTCAGTTTGATAATTGTACATGTGACGAGTGTTCATCACATCACATGATAGTGTTGTCAACAAGCACTTTGCTCTCCATGCCACATAAGCATTTGTCATAGAAATGTTTTCATATATTTCAAGGATGCAGACTCTCAAATTATATTTACAATTTTAAAGAACTTTTCCACAGTTTGAAAACCCCTGCCTCAGCTAAATCATGAAAACCTATTGCCAAAAAAGGGATTTTTTCACCAAAAAAATGAAAATTCTGTCATATCATGTGGTTCCAAACCTATATGCATTTCTTTCTTCTGCAGAACACAAACGATGATATTTTGAACAACACTTTTTGAACAAGCCTCTTCACTTTTCTCAAAATATCAAGTTCCAAGAAAGAAACTGTTTTGCAACACTTTTTTTTAAGAGTGAAGGCGTGCACTAGTGTAATCTCCGTATGTTTGTTCAGATTATATACAGTTGCCTGAGCTTTCACCAGTTCACAGAATGCTGATAAAAGTGCTCACCCTGCCCGAGTCCTGGATCATTTTGACATTTTCTTGACCAAATTTGTCAGAGTAAAGTTTCAGGAGACGCTGGGAAATCTCTGAGAGAGGAGTGAATTTTGGTTCTTTATAGATATATTCCTTTCCATCCTCATCTTCAAAAAAACCCTGAAACACACACAACATCTCCATCACAATCTATGTGTGACACATGAATAACACTGTTGGTGTTATTAATGTACAGCTGGTTTCAATCTCAATCAACAAACCTCTACATCACAAGTGGAAATGAAAAGTTTTGACTGTTGGACACACATTGACATTTGTCTTGGAAACCTCCAACGTAATCAGGATTTCAAAGCAACCTGATAACACACCACGGCAGAGCTCAGACTATGAATATATTTCCTCTTGCATAGAATGCGTGTTATCCTTAAATAATCAGTGCTATCTTTTATTCTCGGTAGTCTGACAAAGACACTTTTGAGACACCGGCACTTATGCAGTACACAAAGCTTTCACTGTGTTTTTGTTGAAACGGCTCAAGCCATAAAATCGCATGGCTTCTGTGAGGTTAATGGGCACAGCGTATAGCGAAAGAGCTCACTAAGTGTTGCCTGGCTCATTTTTATGGTCTGAAACCATTTAAAAATGGCTTCCATAGTAAACAATGAGTCAGAGTGCTGCCTGGCTCAACCCGGGATGAAGAAATGACAGGATGTACAGATGAGAGAATGTGTTATGCGTTTAAAGATTAATCAAAGACATTAGCAGCACACAGAAAAAGGAACCTCCTCTTCTAAACCATAAGCATTATGCAGGCAGACAAACAAGGCTCTTATGGTCAAAGCAATGCTTTGCCTGACAATGAATAAGACGGCACACACACACACACAGTTCACAACAACACTTACCGCAGCCTTAGGACAGAAAAAAAGAGCAGAAAAGATTGATTAACGGAGACCCACTATGACTTAAGACATGCTTTAAACAAGACTCAAGCTATCATGCAACGTATATTATCATGCATACATGAATGTCCCTCATTTTTAAAAAAGTCACATCATGCATTTGTATTACTGATTATCTTACTAAAGTTCAATCATAAAGTGTATAAAGTCTTCCTGCCTGAAACAGTTATAATTTAGCTTTTATGTGACCATTTTCCACCTGTGCTACTTTTTAAAAACATTTCTGATAACCGCATAAACACAGTTCACATATAAACAATATAATGATAATATAATATTTTGGGTTTCTGACTGTTGTTGTTTTTTCCCCAAAATGGTTTCAATAGATTGTTATTATTTTTGGACTGGGGATGACGTTTTGAGCCATAAATGCCACAGTATGTTTTAACAGTATACCATTTTTTTTAAATATATATAAAAAAAATGAATTACAATTTGGTACTGCATGATGGTACCCTTTAAAATAAAATTCAGCTATATTTTTCATATTGTGCAGCTCAATCCTCAAACAAACGGTGTTAGCTGGACTGTTAAAAACTTTGTTTTGTCTTACCTGGCCAAAAAATGCCACTCTGAAAAAGGTGCCAAGTAGCCTCTTCCCAGAATGCATCACTTCCATCACTTTAGAGTAAGCCCGATGTAATGTGTCATACAGGTGGGCCAGTTTCTACACAATAGCACAAAACTACATTGATACTGTCTACATTTGAGTATATATTACGTTTATGGTAAATGTTCAATTTAAATTCCCAAAGTACGTACCTCAAAGTCTCTGCGTTGTTCGTAAATTGGGATAATGAGTTTGTAGATATCTGAAATAAGTTCATAACGTTCAGCTTTCCATAAACCATCAGCACAAGCTTCCAGCAACTCCATCAGCACCTCCTGCAGATAGACATACATATATAATTATATACTTTCACATACTCATGTGCAATACTGTATCTCAACATCAGTGCGCTTACATGATGCCTCCAAACGCAACACTCTCAGAAAAAAAAGATATAAAAGCTGTCACTGTGTCAGGGTTCTGCCACATTCGGTCTAGTAATGTCTTGTTGTTGTGGCAGAGCTCTGACATTACCGTAATGTCTCGAGTTGTGTGTGTGTGCGCACTGATTCGAGTGTTCGAGTCGCGTGCACGCTTGTCTGTGTGACGTCTTGTGTGCGAGTTATGATGTCCGGTCCCGATACTTTGGTCTGGTTCAGTTTCGGTTTTGTCGGGCATTCATGACTCGTGTGTTCGTCCTTGTTGTGAGTGCACGAGAACAGGTGTTTACTTGTTCTTGCGCGCGGTTTTCAAGCTTTGTGCGAGCCGCGCTCTCTCTCGTCTGTGTGTTATGTTTAGCACGCGGTTCGTGTTTTCATCGGCCGCGTGCTTTCACGCGTTCGTGTTTTCTTGTCACGCGCAGTTTGGTTGGCACCAGCTGCGCGTAGTCTTTATTTAATGTGAACATGCAGAGATGTGCATCCGCATTGGCTGCGTGTTCATGTCTTGTCTGTTACCCCGCCCGTCTTGTTTCATTATAATTAGTTTGATTTGTCCCAGCTGGTTTCCCATCATTTACCCTCCCTCCTGTGTGTATTTAATCTCCTCATGTTTGCTGTCCTGTGTCACGTCATTGTCGTTATTTTGTCACCCTATGTCAAGTCAAGTCGAGTCACGCTTCCCCCCCCCCACTCGGGGAGGTTTATGTTTGAGTTTTGTTTAATTTTGTTCAATAAAGCCCTGTCCTCCTTGCATCATTGAGTCCTCGCTCTTCCCTTCTTCCCCCACACCTGACACACTTGGGTGATGGTTCCCTTTCAAACGGTACTAATACGCACATTTTAGGGGTAAATAAGGTACAAGGTGTACCTTTTGAAAGGGTACTGCCCCAGTGACAGCTTTTGTACCTTTTTTTCAGAGAGCGAATAAACATTTTTTCACAATAAATTGTGCTAGAGACAAAACTGCTGTTCTAAGTTCTTTACTAATAAGTAATCTGTCATAGTTTAATCCGAGTTTATTGCTAAAGGGCACAATGTTGATAGTTCATGTGCCCTTTGTGGGGTTTGACAATACAATCTTTTGGCTATCAACTCAGACCTTTAACTACTAGTCCACACGACTCCATATGGGAACTGAACTGATTTCTGAAGGCATCTCATAACTTATAACTACAACAAGGAGAGTCAAAAGGAAGGAAAACTTGTGCTCAAGAAAAAAAAGTGTGCTCAAGAGATATTTTTCATATCTTTCTTTTTTGAATTTTGTGGCATTAGCACAAAGTAATCAAGAGATACAGCATTTGTAACCTTTTTGGAAACCTTTTTGTTTAGCCCTTACAGTCAGTGAATCCCTCGTTTATTGCAGTTAATGTGGACCGGAACTATCGCGATAGGTGAAAATCAAGGAAGTAGGATCAGCCAATCAGCTCACGGGATACATCCACTCGTGCTCTCATTGGTCGAGCTCGCGCTGGGAACCAATCACGTGTCTTGTCTGAGTGCCGTGGGCGTGTTCAAAGCCTCTGAGGTAGTTTCTCTCTTTGTCTGGCATCCTGTGAAACCGTTTCTCTCGCGCGTCACGAGGAAACAACTTTCAGCAATACGGCTTTACATGGGGATATTTTTTAACTTATAATTTTTGATGAATATTTTTGAAAAATCCGCGATGCGCTGAGGCCGCAAAGTGGCGAGGGATTACTGTATCTACCTCTGCGAGCAGACTTTCAGTCTGATGAACTTGAACAAAAGTAAACTAAGAAGCCAAATAACTGACTCTCACCTACATAATATCTTGTCTTTGTCTGTAAGTCAGCTACAGACCAATCTTCTGAAAAATAAGGACCAGCTTTATATCTCTCATTAGGTCACTGATGTTGCAACCATATGGTTTTATTATTGTGTATTTGGCACTGAACTGTATTGTACATTGAACACTTGGGGATTGTTGCCCATTTAAATTGTTCATTAAAATGCAAAGCTTTACAAATAAAACTGCATTAATGAATCAGATTAAAGTTGTTTATATTTATTTTAAATATTATGAAATAAATAAACCCATAGCAACTTTAATGTAATACAATTTGATTTATGATGCAAAATTTACTTTTGGCCCGTGACTCTCAATCAAGTTTGATTTTTGGCCCTTCGTAGGAAAAAGTTTGGGCACCCCTGATCTAAACTGTATTTAGTTCTTGACATGTATTTTTACTCATCAACAAATCACTCCAGGTTTATAGAGTTAACAAGCCAGATTCAGTGTTAAGAGCAGGCTTTATCTATGTGTTTATTGGGATTTTGCTAGTTATACACCACATGCATATTGAAGGGCATTTACTCCACTCCAACAAGATCTATCCATTACTCAAAATGAAGCATTGGACGAACTCCAACAGGAAAGACGATGATCTCTTATCACAAGTGCATGCACTGAACAACCTGTAAATGTTAGTCAAAGAGTATATTAAATGTGCAAACTGCTTATTCACAGTGACAAGAGACTCTCATGGCTAATCAGGGCTCATTATCTGGTCTTCCTTTACTAACACACCCACTGGAAAGGGGCCATTGATACTGATTAGATAAGAACTGACGTTGTAGAAAAGGAGAATTTTGAATTCATTCCAGAGCTGATGGAGAGTATAGCACTGGAATGAAGAGAGTGGTGGAATTAAGGAGCCGTGATTCATGATAAATATATAAATGTGATCGGGAGTTTGAACCTCATTGAAATGAACATCCTGCATGCCCACATCCTCCATCATGGCCGCTTCCTCATCGATATTAGGTGTGACCACACGAAAAGCCGAGCAGCCCTGACAGAACATTCCTGTCAAGGAGAAGAAATATAGCAAGCCGAATAGGTTAAAGCAGGTTTAATAAAATACAAAACATTAGGACACACTAGCTATTAAGAGAAAGAGCACACCTCAAAAGTCCCTTCTGTAAATAATGTTAACATAACATAATATGTGTGTGTGTGTGTGTGTGTGTGCGTGCTTACATGTGCTAACTGACCCAGCATTATTAGTGCTGTTATCACAGAGATTACCTTCAGTAAAATAAATTCACAAAGAACTCCAGATTGCAAAATATAGTTGAACCTTGAACAAGACATCTTTATAAATGTTTATTTGTGTGTGTGTGCATTCAAGCATGGAGAGAAAACATTAAATCAGCTTTTATCTACTTGAAAAACAAGCTCAATTATCGCAGCTTTCAAACATATTGATAAGCCAGCCAAAACAGAGCTCAAGCTCTATAATGAAAATAACTATTTTTTCTAATATATATAAGTAGTAAAGTTTGTTTTATTGTATGTTTCTTTTATACAACAAAAACATAATTATCTTACAAATTAAATGTTTCTAGTTTTTTCTTCCTGTGTTTCGTTCCTGTGGATGTATCGCGTACATTGATATCAGCTTTGTTTTGTGTTTTGGCTGCCTATCCCTGTGTTTGGATATACTCTTTTTTTCCTTGTGATTAGATTTATTTTTGTTACGTTTATTTTTTTCTCTCCATCTTTCTGAAACACGCCGCTTCAAAATAAAAGTCCAAATAAGAAAAACAGGAAACACAAAACCAGGGAATATTTAATGCAATTTTTGTATTTGATTTTTTTGTATTTTAATTTTACAAGCCATTATTATTATTATTAGCCATTGTTGCTGAAGACGGAAATGTAAACGCATTCATGCATTTCAACGTTAAAAGATTTTTACATTTCTGACTGGTACAGTACATGCAAAGTTTATTTAGTGTGCCCTCTAGTGAACCCCTCACCTTTCCTCTTCAGATACTCGGCCACCAGTGCTGCCACATGCACGTAACACATCGCTGCCTAAAGAGAAGTAAAACCTTCTTGATGTCATTGATGTAATGATGTCATTGATGTTTGATAATTATCCAACAATTGTTGTTTTACTGCACCGCCAAATAAACTGATGCCGAACTGTTCAACTAAAATACAACAAAAACAAGGATCTTAAAAGGATCTATTTAACTTTATGGATTTAATTAGCATTATTTGGCTGGCTTGCCTCTGACAGATCTCCGTTCTTGACATGGATTTTGGCCATACTATCCAGCCAGGTTTTGCGCAGCTCTGGGGTGCTGGTGTAGGATTTTGCCAGGCTGTACTGCAGATCCACCAGCATCTCTGGGTCTTTTTCATGCTCCTTCATCTGCTCAGTTGCCATGAGTACCGTCCGGATCCGCTTGGTCAGGTCCTTCACATCCGAGGGAAAAGCAGTGTGCTGGAGGAACAGGAAGAGAGAGTACAGGATAAGTAAACAGTCACATTTGATGTGACATATACATGTGATTTGAATATGAAAAGCTGGTGATGTACCAGTTTATGGTGTGTTATTCTGGCATACACATTTATTGTTAACCCTGATGTTCTTAGCAGATGCTACTGACTCAAACAGCAATATATAACAATATGTACTATGTAAAGTGTATATAAAATCCGATCTGGTCTTATTATTTTAAATAGATTGTTTTGCAAAGGAAGCAAAAGTAATTAATCTGAAGGCATCTTAGTGATTTTACCTTTACAGTTTTATCACTGTTGGCACAATTATTAATTATTGACAGTGACTGCTGGAACCGTGTCCCACCAATCCCGATGACATCAGCGATCAGCTGACTGACTGCTATCACCACCTGAGAAAAAAATGATCCAAATACATTGGCAGGTATTTTAGCCAGACTATGTTTGAATATATATTAAACTAAAAAACAACAACAACAAAACATGTTCGTATGATCTCTTGGGTGCAAAGTGGATCTCTAGATCAGTGATTCTCAACCAAGGGGCCTTATCAAAATTCCAAGTGAGTTGAAATATGACTTTATTTTATTTTAAGCAAAAAAATCTAAATGTAAGATGGCATTTTTATTTTAAAAAGACATGGACATTGATCAAATCAAGAAAATGTGTACAATTTATAATGAAATTTTGAATTGAACCCTGAAGAACATTCAGTTACTGAAAGTTCTGGAATAATTGTATGTCATTATTTTGGCTATTCGTATTTATTTTAATGTATTGCATCTCTTAGCTTCTGTACATAAAATCTGAATTCCATTCATATCTTTGAGAACATTCAAATTGGACTTTATCTTTGACTTTTGGGGCCCTCAGAGTCAAGGTTGGGAATCGCTGCTCTAGACTGGCACTCCCCCCCGCCCGCCCCCCCCCCCCCCATTACCCTCTTATCCCTTTCTTGCCTGCAGGTGTGTGCGGACAAAGGACTTCCTGCCATTGTAATCAAAGTTGCTCTTCATGAGGAAATAGAGCAGGTGGGCAGCATCACTGCGTATGGAGCTCAGTTTGGAATTACAGCACTTCAGAATCTCATAACACAAACAGGCACACATATCTGCCCGGCCGTCAAAAAATGTACAGGGAAACTGAGAAAGAGAGAAAAAGACACATGTAGTGTAGGATGAAGCTTATTTAAAGACATTCAATTCCACAATTATGTGATTAATTGTGGACGCAGTACTAAAATCAGTGACTGAAATGGTGAGAAAATATATCAGAAAATATTTTATTTTACTGACTTTAACTAGCTAACATAAATTCGCAGAACGTTTTACTAACATTGCCATTAGGTTAATTTTCTCTGAACATTCAAAACGGCAATGTTTTTCTAGGTTATGTGAACATAAAGAGAACATTCCATTTAGTAAAAATGATGGAAACTTTACTTTTTAACATTTTGAACATTCTGAAAGAAGAAGTAACATTTATCAATGTTGAATGTCCACCTAAAACGTTTCAGAAAAAAAAACATTTCATGAATGATGTAACGTTTTGAGAATATTATTAGATAACTATAAAGACCAGATCAATTCTATTAATGTTGTCGGAGAGACATTTGCTGATAACTGAGAGAAGCTTGTCTGAATGTTAGGGAAGATCTGAGTATGTTCTCGGTTAGCTTTTCCTATTTTGCTAGTTTGATCCCTGAATAAACCATTCCTAACTGAAAACTGTCTGATTCCGGTGGATTATCGGTAGTCTCGGGAAGTCTTTGTATTTAAATGGATGTCTTTTGGGGATTTCATATTCCATGAATCAACAGTAAGGGTACCTTGTAAATGAAGGTACGTAGAGAGGTGAAGACCTGCTTCAGTGCCGTCTCTGATTGGGGGATCTGAAGGAAACAGAGGTGAACCTGGAAAACCTTCTTCATCAGCGGGTTATGACCCAAATCAGCACACAGCTGAGTCTGTGGATACATGGTTTAATATGAAAGTGCATGAAGGAAGAAGTGAACTATGTTCATTTGTACTAATAAACACACATTTCCACTTCTTGTCTGTACCTTAAAGCCCATGATGAAGACACTGAGTGTATCCAGCACAGTCAAGCACACTTCTGTAGAGACGTTGGCCTCCAGGAGACACGCGTCAGCATCAACATGGCAAGATGCTGGAGGACGAGGAGGAGGAGGAAAAGATATATGATATCATTTAATAACTAAAATGAACTGAGAAAAACTGAGTATTTTCTTTCTGGTTGGGCTACATCAGGCCAGCTAACAAAATGATGCTATAAGAACGTTTTGCTAACATACCAATTAGGATATAAAAATATGATTTCTTGTCTAAACATCCAGTTTTTCAAAAGTTTTAAAACCATTTTTCTTGGTAATGCAAATATTACGGGAACATTACATTTTATGGGAGTATTATTTTTAAACGTTGTCTGAACGCTCTGAAACAAGTAGTAACATTTGTTGGACAAAAATGTTGGACAAACACCTAACTAAAATGTAAAAAAAAAGACAGTTAACAAAAAAAGTAGAACATTTTTTAGAACATTATTATAGACCAGATAATGTTCAATTAACATTCTATTAAGGTTGCTGGAAGAACATTTGTTCATAACTTTGAGTGAACATTGCCAGAACGTTATCCCAAGTTCTGAGAACGTTCCCTGTTTGCTGGGTGGTTCTGGAAGACAGTGTACTTCCGAACCACGATTGAGAACCACTGCACTGCAAAACTTAATTTATTCTGCATTGAAGGTGTGCCAAAATTGTGTTAAAGATGACGTGTAAAATGTGCATAGTGCTTTTTTGGTTCCCTCTTACCGGTTATTATACAAAGATCCCGAGAACAAATTCTTAGACTGAAACATACACATACACAGTGTAACTTCCATGACTGTCAATGCATATCAAGTTCTTCTAAACATTCATTTTAGATAGGAGATGAAGGATGAGGAGCGATCAAGAAATGAATATGTGTTAATGTGTCTTACTGTGGTTGAAAGTGTGTGCATTCTCCAGGCTGCCCAGCTGATGTAAGCGTGTGTGCATGACGCCCCCTCTGTTACGAGACACAGGAAGAGTCAACGACTTCCTGTCCGGAGCTATAAACCCCACCCCCTCCTGGCTTCTGAGGAAAAACAAAAAATTATGAGAGGTCTGGTAAGCTATCAGTCATATTTTTGAACACAGTATAAAGTACATAGGGGTCATATCATAAATGTTATTTTTTGATGCTGTGGTCCAGAGGGTATAATGTACCCTCTCTCTTAGAATTTAAAAGGACTGTACAGTACCATTTAAAACTTTGGAGTAGGTAAGTTCTAGATTTGTCATGATATGACCCCTTTGAACAGTCATTAACTTCTATTAACTTCTGACAATGTTTATTCCACACATCACATTATACAACTAGCCTATATATATTTATGTATATGCGAAATGTAAAGATGTCCATCCATTAGTCCAAGAGCAGGACATGTGATGATATAAGCACTAAGTATGTAAATATGCGCATGCTATTGTACGTCTTGTGTTTAATGGACATATGCAGATGATAAGTAACTAAACATGATACCACAAAACCTTCTGCTCTTAGACTACTGAGAAGGCATGAATGTGAAAATGCCTGAGCACATATACACACAGAGCAGTGAGTTAGTAAAAATGAGTTAGCATGCTGTTAGTGAAGGCCACTCAAAAGCACACAGCTCTTACCCTGTTCAGGGGTGCCAGGATGCTACAGTATCACTGACTAACTGAACCCTCGCCAGCATTTCAGCCAATAAAACATATACACACACATAAAGGAGTAGCGTCATTCAAGGTATGATTATAGATAGTTGTAGGACTTGATGCTGTGTATGTATGTGTGTATTTGTGAGTACATATGGTAAAGTCAAAGGCGAGAGAGAGAGACAGGTAGATATGCGATAGCAGCATTGGTTTTTATTGAGCTTGCATTTATATGTCTGGTTCAAGAAAAGAAAAGTGGTAAAATCATTTGTAATAAAAGCAGACATAGAGCTGTCAATGATTTTAGTTGAATTCATGACATCCAAATAATTGATTTTAATTCATTATTATTTAAAAGAATCACAGTGAATTAATTCTTAATGCATTGTTCATTTTTAATTAAAAATTTTTATTGGCATGATTGTATTTACAGGCAATAATGAGAAGAAAAATAAATAAACATCATAACAACAACTAATAATGATAAAATGAGTATTAAAATAATATAATAACCTTAAAATTATTTTACAGTTTAATAGTATTAATAAAATGTTTTAGTGCCCATGTGTATATTTATACGGTCGTGACAAAACGTTTTGAGAATAACACAAAAAATAAATTTTTTGTTGATATTTTTGTCAGATGTCTCTATGGTCTACTGAAGCATTTCATAATCATCAGGATTTTTTGACAATTACGTTAAGTTTATGCAAAAAGTCAATATTTGTTGACCCTTCTTTTTCAAGACCTCTGTAATTCACACTGGCATGCTGTCAATCATCTTCTGGGCCACATCCTGACTGATGGCAACCCATTCTTGCATTATCAATGCTAGAATTTTGTCAGAATTTGTGGGTTTTGTTTGTCCACCCGCCTCTTGAGGACCACAGCTTGAGAAAAATGGGATTAAGGTCTGAGGAGTTTCCTGGCCATGAACCCAAAATGTAATTGTTTGATTCCTTGGGCCACATATTTATCACTTTTGTCTTATGGCAAGGTGCTCCATCATGCTGGATAATACATTGTTCATCACCAAACTGTTCTTGGATGGTTGGGAGAAGTTGTTCTTGGAGGATGTTTTTGTACCATTCTTTATTCATTGCTGTGTTCTTAGGCAAAATTGTGAATGAGCCTACTCCCTTGGCTGAAAAGCAACTCCACATATGAATGGTCTCCGGATGTTTTACTGTTGGCATAACACAGAATTGATGGTAGCACTCAGCTTTTCTTCTCTGGACAAGCTTTTTCCAGATGCCCCAAACAATCTGAAAGGGGATTCATCAGAGAAAATTACATTACCCCAGTCCTCAGGAGTCCAACCCCTGTACCTTTTGCATAGCAGTCTGATGGTTTTTTTCCTGGAGAGAAAGGGCTTCTTTGCTGCTCTTCTTCACATCAGGCCATCATCCAAAATTCTTCGCCTCCCTGTCCGTGTAGATGCACTCACATCTGCCCACTGCCATACCTGAGCAAGCTCTTCAATGGTGATGCTCCAATCCCGCAGCTGAACCAACTTTTGGAGACAGTCCTGGTGCTTGTTGGACCTTCTTGGGCGCCCTGAAGCCTTCTTCACAACAACTGAACCTCTCTCCTTGAAGTTCTTGATTATCCAATAAATAGTTGATTGAGGTGCAATCTTTCTAGAAGCAATACCTTTGCCTGTAAATCCTTTTTTTCTGCAAAGCAATGATGACTGCATGTGTTTCCTTGCAGGTAACCATGGTTAACAGAGGAAGAACAATGATTTCAAGCACCACCCTCCTTTTTGAGGTTTCCAGTCTGTTATTCTAACTCAATCAGGATGACCTCCAGCCTTGTCCTCGTCAACTGTAACCTGTATTAATGAGAGAATCACTGACACGATGTCAGCTGGTTCTTTTGTGGCAGGGCTGAAATGCAGTGGAAATGTTTTTTTGGGGATAAAGTTAATTTTCATGGCAAAGAGGGACTTTGAGCTTAATTGCAATTCATCTGATCAAACTTCATAACATTCAAATTTCGATCATAAAAATAATAATTAATATTAGTGTCATTCTCAAAACTTTTGGCCACGATTTTGGCTTATGATTGTACACACACACACAAACATACATGTATAGTGTACCTAGTTTATAGTACATTTGCATACCGGTACTCGTAAATGATTCCTCTGCTCAAAGCTTCTGATAACTCTAATATTATTTTAAGACTAATACTATAATATTATTTTACGCTAATATTATTGACATTATTTGAATAATACTACTTTTAATACAACGTAATACTACTTTTAAATAAATATTGGTTATAGCCCTAATTAGCATCCTTTTTTCACCCATTGTTTTGGCATAAACATCCTGTTTGACAAAAATAGGATTATTTAATGCTTTAATTTTCCCCTGAATTCACAAAAAAACATGTACGATTCAACAGCAAAAAAATAAAAATCATGACTATTAGGAGCAAAAAAGTTTTTTTTTTACCTGGCAATGAATCTCTTTCCCATATACCTGAACTGATGTAGACACACTCTGTGTGTAAGAGAGAGAAAAGAGAGAGTACTCAGTATTATGTTACAGGACCTCAGTGCTCTGATTTGATTAGTGCCAGTCTCGATGACTTACTCTACTAAAGTGAAAAAGTCCATCAGCTCAGATGTTGTGGCTTTGTTCCAGTATGTAAATAAGGCATCTGGAAAAATAGTCAAATGTGAACAAATTCATGAGCAAATGTATGTGGACTTTGAAAATTAGAGTCATGTGTGCATGTTCTTACCTTCAGACATGCTCTTTAAGACATGGAGGAAACACATGAGCAGGTTTTTGATTTCTTCTCGGTCCAATTTATCACAACGTAGCATAGAGCTACCCAGAGCAGAGGCTGACTGAGTCTGTCATACACACAATAAAATATCACATCACAGAACACTGTGCTTTACCAGACGTTTTGAGTAGTGGAATCATTCACTGCTCACCCCTAAATGACTTTAAATGTGCAACAAGAAAAAAAAACACACCCCCACATGCACAAAAATACAATATGAGAAAGACATGCAACACCCTTGTGATAGGTAAAAGATTAAAGAGATGAAAACACACACATTCCCCAGACGGGGACACTCTAAGGTTGCTCTACTTGTATGGTGTCAGTAATTCTGTTAGTGTCGTTGTCGTAGAGGGCAGGGCTTGAGAGCAGTGAGAAATCCATTGTGACACGTTTGGCTGCTCGGGTAAGAGGGGCGGAGTCCTCTGGTTCAAGGGGGAGGGGCAACACAGTGAGGGTGTGTCTACGTATAAACCTCTCTTTCGGCTGAGAGGTCAGAGGTTAGGGTCAAGAGGAGAGGATAAGAGTTAGCAGTGATTAGGTGAAATTTATGAGCAACATGCCTCACTCTAAATCCAGCTGAATGAAAGCACAATGAAGCTATTTTTCCTCATGATATTTCAATGTTATTTAACTTTGTTTAGTGAGTAATACATAGAAATAAACAAAAAAATCAACCCTGAAACATTTTTAAAAAATGATATTTGCCAATTTGTATTATGTACAAATTCTTTCTGAAGACATTTTAAGAGGTTATTACTGAACAAAAAACGGTTAGTACATTTAGATTTTATTGGAATTAAAATGTTATAATTTCAAGTAAGGATTAAAAAGATTGTAGTTGAGCCGTGAACTGTACGGACCAAGCTCTAAAGTTTGGAAAGCATGTGATTTGCAGATTAATTGCAAGTTTAATAACTACAAAGACAAAGTTTATAATTTGCACAAATTTTGTTTTGGCAGTTTACGCTTTCATTAGATTTAAACCATTCCAGCGCTAGAAGAGGCAAAAGAGAAATTAATTCGGCACTCACGCACTGTTATCGGTGCACAGCCACACACAGAGAGAGAGAGAGAGAGAGTTGCGAACTGCAGATTGATTTCTCTTATTTCTCTAAATTGTCAAAATACTTGTCTCAGCACTCGCAAACAAAGTGGGTTATGTCTTAATTAACAGTTGAGAAAGAAATTGGATTGTGTATTATTATATAGGTGTTACAGATTATAAAAATATTCTGCTATCTATGTTATTATCGTTAACCAAACAACAAAACACAGCTTTATCAATGGTTAATGTGTATTTCATGTATTTCAGGCCTATTTTACATTTAATTATTAGATATCTGTTCCTGAACGGTTAGACCTTACTTTATTTGTAAATGTATTTATCTATGAATGTAAATAATATTTTTTTCTTATTTTTTACTGACTGTTCACTTGCCTATAATAATGTTTGAACTTTATAGAACATTATTAAAAGCAAAAAATAAAAAATGATCCGATCGGTGAGAAAATTTCATACTTTTAAACAAAAGGTATGTTTCTCAACACCTCAAATATTTACTGAACACGTTCGGTATGAAAATATTGACATTTTGATATTTAACCTTCAACCTTATATCCTCCAACCTTGAAACATTTTGACATTATATAATTAGGTTTTATTTAACAAGAACAATGGATAGTCTATGACTGCCCTGAAATGAACTACAAAGCAAAATTTCATCTGCAGTCACTGGGCACGAAAACATTAATATGCATTACTTGACTTAAACATCCATCAATAGTATATATTAAACATATACACATACATTAAAACCCCCGCCCCCCCAAAAAAGAAAAAAAAAACATCCTTGTGATTCTGCTTTACCTTATCGAGGGAGCTGGTCTTCTCAGGGAGGCTGTTCCCTGAGTCTGTGCTGACCAGAGAACCTCGAGAGTCCGCATGGCGCACAGGACCGATGTTAGGTGTGGAGGTGTGAGGAGAGGCTACACACAGAAGAAACTTCATTCATAAATGAATTCACAGAAACATCTCAGTAATGCTACCAGGTGAAAGGCCTGAGATGCTAAGAAATGTTTTTGATTTGGTTATCACTCACCAGTTCCTGAGATGACCCCAAATACATCTTTATGAAGGCTGTTGTCAAGGTTACCAAATGGCTTTTGGGGTGTTGCTGAAGAGATGCTGGCAAGATGTTCATCTCGCCCATTCTGAGGAGAAATAAGAGAGTTCCACATAACAATTCAGATAGCATTTGAAATCTAAGCAGCTCAAGCTGCAAACAATAGAGAGAGCAAAGGAGAAAATTAAAGGAAAAAAAGATGATTCACCTGGTTGGTGTTAAAATTAGACATGTCTCTCACATTTACTCTGTGAACATTCTCCTGTAGCAACCCGAACAAGGGTAGATAGAGTGTTGCCAACCGGGCCTGCTGACTCTGAACAAACATAAACAAATATACAGGTTTGCTATTTACTGGCTAACACAAATGTATATTTAAGGAAAGTCGACATTTTGTATTCGAGTACTTTTTTATAAATGGCAAATATGTACAGTTCCTACAGGGATGATACGATCGTATGATAATAAGAAATGTTTCTTGAGCACCCAACCATCATATTAGAATGATTTCTGAAGGATCATGTGACAGTGATGACAGAAGTAATGATACTGAAAATATAGCTTTGCCATTACAGGAATAAATTACATTTTAAAATATATAGAAATAGAATACAGTCACCGTATTTTCCCGCATATAACCCGCAGGTTATACCAGATTTAACAAACCCTGCACTGCGGCTTATATAAGGGTGCGGGCTATATCACAATTTTTTACGCGTAATAATATTTCAATATATTTATTACATCCCTAAGGACGTTTTGCTGTATTTTTGTTCTGTTTTTCTTTATTATTTTAAAATCCTAAAAAATACTAACAATTAGCCTTTTAAGCTCAAATCTGCCAGGATAAACCAGACTCAATGACAGAGATTAGCAAACTCAAACAGTTTGTTAATTGACAGTGCAATGCAGGTAAGTGTCACACGGATGATGGCTGGTGGATAAATTGTGTTTTCCTCTTTTACCAGAGACCAGCGGTGACTGCAGGAATAGTGGTAAAATCATTGGACAACTCAATCCAAGCACAGTGGGTATTCAAGTAATCTTTTTCACAGGAATCAGACACATGGAAGATGATAGAGAAAGTTGTAGAGATGTAGGAGACTTATGATCTAAACCACCAAGGTAAATCGAGCGGGTAAGGAGTCTGTATCCACAGTCGATGCCAGGCAAAGATCAACTGAGAGGTGTGTGCTTATTTGTGGGTCTTCAATACTGCATGTTGTGATTTCTTCTTATCATGTCTCTAGCTGCTGTACTATACTGTTTATTCAAATTGACTGGAGATCGCTTTTCCCAGATATACAGTCATATTTATTTGTTAAGCTAAATGTAAGTAATCCCTCAGTGCTAATGTCCTTAATATAAATAAAGCTTTTTTAACTTAAGGGGTTTGTTGCAACTGGACACTGACCTTTGAGACATAGCGATCATCAAAAGTGTGTTTGATCATCAGACTCTTGAGAACTTGAATGGCAATCTGACGAACTTCCCCAAACTCCTGAAGGGCCCCACACACCTCCCTCAACAACAAACCCACTAGAAAGTGATTCCTGCAGAAATCATCAGTCAGTGAGTAGTCCAATTGCAGATCTATGGAGACAGAGAAAGAAAGAGAAAGACATTACACGACAGACACTGAATGTGACCTCCAGCTATCTTAAAAATGTGTTTGAACGCTTCATCTGAAATATTTTGCTAAAAAGGTACTAGTTGAGAAAAATCCTTTTAATATTGTAAGCAAAAATGCTCTACAGCTTTTTATAATAAAGCATGGCATTTACAAGTATGAACCCAAATAACCTGACTGAATGTATGATATAGCAAATTACAAAGAACACACATACACAAGATATTTCACAGGTAGATTCAACAGCCAGTTCACAGACAGTTATTCAGAAAATACAACAGTTTTAAACACCCAATCAATCAAGACTAGAATCCAGACTGATGAATGAATTAGCTTATGTTGAGACAGAGTGGACTAGGACAGTGAAAAAAGACATGGACTGTGTCATTAAGACTAGAAACACGAACATTGTTCAGTCACAGGCAAGCAGGACTGCTCACCTACACTTCTGGCATGAGTCTCCTTAATGTGACACAGAAATGCTAGCACACACAAAGAAAGAAGAAACAGTGGAAAGGCACGGCAGAATATGAGCAATAGGCACAGAAAGCCCAAAGGACAGAGAGGAAGGAAGAGTTCTATTAAATCTAATTTTCCTGATGAACAACTTAACCTTTCAAGAGAGATGTAAGGCAATTTCTTTCTATTTTCAACTACAGCATGCGGAAGAATGTTCCTGTTTACCTTGAAACCTCTGAATGCGGCCCTTTCCAAAAGGCATGGGCAGATTGAGGGGTACGTAGTGTTCATGGTTACACACCACCCGCAGAAACTCAAATTTAAACTCATACAGTGTCTACAAGACACAAAGAGACACAATTACAGTATAGTATATTATATTGATCAAATAAATGCAGCCTTGGCGAACAGAACCTTAATCAGTATATTATAATACAGAATGAGACTAATACCGACAACTTTTAAAATAAATCGTACATTATAAATTACAAGATTTTAAATTATAGATAAAGATTTCAGATTACAATATGAGTTCATACAACTATGTTGTTGTGTACCTTGGGATCTCCGGGTATGAAACAGGTGATGTAATTGTTTATCTGCTTGAAGACAAATCCTCGATCCATAAAGGTAAAACAGCGCTGTAGGACAGTTAGTGAGAAGGCACTGTTATTAAATAATTACTTCAAATTGACATGAAATGATACAAGCCTTCAAGGACAACTTTATAGAGACTCTTTCCTGAGGAAATATTGCTCAGTCTTTCAGAGTATAAATCAACTGCTCATAGTAGAGGAAGAAGCTCTTCTTCTGGTGGTACCTTTATGAAGACGGCCAGGCTGTGATTGGCATTGCGGGCAGCATCCAAGTTATCCTTATACTTCTGGGTGATGTGGGGCATCAGCATGTTCACCAGTGTCTCCACAGCATGGTGGAACGAAGCCGTGAATCGCTGGTTCCTGGACAGCTACAAATACAATAACACGGCTCAGACAAATAATGAAAGAAACATGGTAAACTACCCAATGCAGCATCCCTAACAAAAACCATGGTACCAAAACCAAAATCCATAGTTAATATGGTTACTGTTACTAGAGTAAAACCTTAATATGGGATCTAAGAAGCTTTCAGAATATTTTACAAAAAATAATAACCAAAATATTTTGGTTTATTTCCATTGTTTATAACAGTGGAGGCAAATATCAAGTTTTCATTGTTATAGATATTTTGGCAAAAACAATGGTTATCATGGAAAATTTTGTAAGGAGTAGATCTTAATATAGCATATGATTATGTTTACCTTGACCTTGCCACTTTCCATCAGGTACTGTGCCATTGACTTCACCAGGGCTTCAAAAAAATACCACGAATACTGAAACAAAGTATACATTTTAACCAAAGACAAATGCAACATTCTGAGATTGAGTAGTGTTGAAACAGAGCATTGTTTTCAGTACCTTGAGAAGCTTGTTGCTGGTAAGGAAGTCAGTTGAAGGCTTTAAGATGGATGTCATGGCTTTAGCCAGTTCTTCGTGCACTGTCTTACTGGTTGAATAGGACTCTGTTTTAAACACGTACTGGAATAACATGAAGAAAATCATGTAACCAATCCTACTCTAGAAACTACATACAAATGTATGACAGTCAAACTTGATTTACCTTGACATATGACCTCAGGTAATGTTCTAGACCCTCTTCATGGCACTGAGCAACAATGTGGACCATGACCCTGCAGGAGAAACAGATGAACAACAAAAGAGCATGTAAGAAGCAGAAAGAAGAGGATCCCGTGTTTCGATTTTGGCAGCTCCTGCTCCCTCACCTCGTGGTGTTTACAGCCACATCTTCATTACTGGCACTGGTCAGAACATGAACCAGTTGGTTTAAAATGGTCGGCAGGAAGTTGATCATAACATGACTTTCCATGGCATGAAGACTCTGGGGATTTAGGGGTAATGGTTTGTTGTTTAACTGAACATAATCATAATTAAATAAGAAGAAACCTGCTTCTCTAACTTCTCTATGCTCACCTTGAGGTATTTGACAAGCTCACCCTCAGTTGGATGGCTGGCACCAGACTGCATACTCTGGAAATGATGGAAAAAATTGTGCAGGTGCTGATCCTGAGGAGATGAAGGGAGATGTTAAAATTACAGAGTGGGACTAGACTAATAAAGAACCCTTGACTAATCATAGTAGCAGCAGCATACAGGTACATAGCAGATATAGTCCATCAACACCAAACACATTAGCACTTTCGTATTCATTAACATGCAAACACTACACAACAATACTTTTGACGATACTGATGTTGATTCTGAATGTTAATAACATAATTAGGATATATATCCTTTATTGTCATACCTGAGTGTAGATGGTAGAGACCAGATGTGTGGAGACTTTAAAGAGAGGACGTCCTCCATCTACCCACTTTATCTCAGGACTAGAGTGCTGCAAACACAGCATTCATATACACAACCTCAAGTTTAAATGGTTTATTTTAATTATACGGACAGATCATCCACTGAAAGATCTATTTCATGTCTCAAGTATGTCTCTTAGACAGCAATGAGATTAAACAAAGGACAAATGGAGAGTTTTACTGAATTGGCATACCTTCTCAGATTTCTTAATTTCATTTTCCTGAGAAAAGAGCTCAGTAAATTTTTATGTCTCTGTGTATGATGTGTTTAGGTGTTTCAAATGAAATTTCAATACAAACTCAAAGACCAAGTCTCTTGTGTAATTTTAGGTATGTAAAGTTAATTTATCAATTAAACATAACTATGAAAGTATTTCCAAATAGCAAATTAAACTACACACACATTCACACACCCGCACGCTCACACACACACACACATGCACAGATTCAACAGATACAGGTTCATATTTGGTCCACAAATGGTTGCAATTTTTGCCAAGATGGGAAAGTTTGTTATGTTTACCTTGTTTACACCCTCCTGGCAGCTGAGGTAACCATTTGGTAGGTTGGATGCCACAGAGATGTGCTGCTCACTCATAACAACACGGCCATCTTTTAGCAGAGGAAGCCAGGCAGAGCCCACTGACAGAGAAGTGAGAGTGAAACTTTCAACACATCCAAAGACTACACTTTATTGGTATGCCTCTTTTTAATAATGCTGCAAAAATATTATACATAGCAAGCTAACAACCTCAACATATTAGCCTCGGCAGCGTTATTCAGCATGCTGTACCTGGGGTCTCCACTATGTCCCGTTTCTTTGTGCTGCTGTCACAGCTGATGTGGTAAAAAGTGAAGAGCAGGTGATGCTTTTCATTAAGCTGTGTGGGCAACTCGATTTTTATCTGCAGGATATACACACATGAAACAATATGATTAAAAAACCCAGAAAAGAAACAAATTGAAATGCAAGATCAGTCTGAAACAACGGCAATATCTCATCACTAAAAATATTAAATGGGGCCAAAATTTAAAGAATCCTGATATTTTAAATAAAACAATGTACGGTAAACACTGCACTAAATCTGAATATACAGGGACCAAATGTCTCATATTTTTTCTGGCACGCTATTATCATTATACTAAATAAGTGAACTACCAATAAAAAGCACTTTTGAAAACTCCCTTTACAAATAATAATGTATTATAATTTTATATTATGAACAGAACAATTTGAATGAATTTTTTTTTTTAAAATTGTAGAATTTCTTGGTATATCCCCCTTTTGCTCATTTTAAAATGTTTCCAAATCCTAAAACGTTCTGTTGATTTTCTGGTTTGAATTAGATTTTAATTATAAAACCCACATTGTCAAAATGATCTTAGATCCCACAAAATAGGTACCGGTAATTTCTCCACTTATATAATTATGTCCTGCATTCCAGTCTATAATATGTATTTCGGTGCCTCATTCATCACCTCATCATAGAACTCTGGGTTTTGCTGGTGGTGCAGTACAGCTGCAAAGGCATGCTTGGTGAAGAGAGGACCTCCTGGACGACCATAGATACACTACACATAACAAAGTGGAGCAATATTATCTTCTGCTCAAATTAAATATATTCTACACAAGTCTTGGGGCAAATTTATACCTTCAAAGCTTGAGCATCCTCTTCATCCGACTCTCTGAATTCCACACATACCGCAATGTTCCTTGACTGATTTACATAAGAGAAAGAAAACATGATCCAGAAAACTACTGATAGGAACGATTCGGAAATCCATTGCTGCTGCTGAAATCCAATCTTTTTCTTATTTGTATATATATTCTTTTATTTTTCTTATATTAATAATTGTAATGAGGGATTTTTTATTTACGTACACTTCAGTCTATCGCCTATGTAACCAATTATTATTAGTTAAAGCCTTTCTTTGCTTTTCTGTATTTTTCCATAGAGTAAGTCAGCACTCCTCACCAGATAGAACATGTTATCAGAATGTTTTGAGAAGTCTTTCTGTTGATAGTTGGAGCCTGAGCCGTGTGTGTTAATATGTTCTGTACTCATGAGGTGATTAACTGGCACCATAAGGAGACGGAATGACTTCTTGTTCTTGATAATCTAATGCATAGAAATGCATTTCTGCAAAGTGGAAGGTCACTAACCCATCACCCATGTGATCAACAAAGATATGCTTCTGACTGTCTGCTCTTGTGTGGAAAATTACTAGTTTTGTTTACCTTTCTTTCTTAGCCAATCAGAATCATTTAACCATCATCATTGATGCAGTTAGTACCCTCTGTTAGAGTATAATTGCTGTAACAATGTTATTGTATTTGGGGCGGCCTACAAACTCCTTGTGAGACCTGAAGCTTCTGCTGATGAAACTGCAAACTAAACTTCACTAAAATTTCTTCTATAGACTGCACTGCTGACTCCTGGTCTTCATTCAACATATCTGGTCCTCGGGTCTTAACTGTAATTCCCCTACACTGCTTTATGTCAAAACTCTAAGTGCAAATGTTATGAGCGGCAGTTGTAAAAAGAGCCTTTATTACACTGGCCATCTCAATTATCAATGCCGCTGATCGAAGGCTCTCATTTTGCAAGCTTTCAGCTGATAATGCTAATTTACCTTGGCAAAAGACTTCTGGTTGTCATATTTGAGGTGCTTGGGATAGACATATAGATGATTGTTGTAGGTGGTGAAAGGCTGAGAGCACTTGGCAATACAGGGAACAAACTCCTCCACCTCCAACAGAGCATCATTGCTCGGCCCATTACATTCAAAAGGCCTCACTGGGATGTAGGATGGAGTGACACAATCTAGCCAATGGAGAGGAGAAAATTCAAGTTCAAGTGACTGTGTTCAGTTCAAGGTACACAAGGAGAGCATACACAATCAGGAAAGGGTAGAAAATATCAGCAGAAAAGATGTGCATTAGATAAAAAAATATACTCAGAAGACTTACTAGCCATATCAGGAGGAACATTATCAATGGTCACATCCAGGTTACCCAAGATGACAGGTAATTTAGCCATCTTCTCAGGTCTGTGGATACAATTTTGGTATATACAGTGTTTATTTTAGAAGTTTATCTCTCTGTAGGTGAACTGAAAAAGTGTCCCTCTGAGAAGTACTACAAAACATTCCAAAAAGTGGGAGCATCCACAGCTGGTAATACACTGCAGAAGAATATGATGTTTCGAATACACTTCCATTTAAAATCCATTGTTGTAATAGACTGAAACTACCGTAAAAGGGACAAGACACATCAAAGTGAAAACAATTCTAATGATTTGAAGTGAATACTGACTTCCTAAAATCCGCTAGCAGTTTGAAAAGATCCTCTTCTGAGAGCTTATTACTGTCTTGCCGGTACAGCGCGGAGAACCGAGCGCTTTTATCCAGAGTCCCTGAGGCATCTTTAAACACAGGCCTGTGGAAAAGAACAAAAAAAAAAATCAAATATTGTGATTGACACAACACACAGAGAGAAGAACAGAACATTTCCAGACAGTTTTGGCTCACCGGGCTGCCCATGCGAAAGGCATCCTGTACTGGCCCAGTCTGCTGCAGGCCATCTTGGCATTCTTCAAAACCTTCTGAGCAACCTGTGAAGCAAAACACACACGGTGTTCCCCACAACCTCTCAAGAGACATTTTATTAACAGTAGACTGGACAGACAGCATGCCCCAAGAGCTTTGTGGGGGTTTTGGTTGTTAATGTAGAGTAGATTTTGGCAAGATATTAAAAGGGTAATTGTGGGATGTGGTAGAATTGTTTGCAAGTTTATGAATCCTAAGCCCCGATTATCCTTCTCCATATCCCTGTAATAACCACTTAGTGTTTGGATTCATATTGTATATTTGGTGCTTCTGTTTTGTTTATGTATATCTTTGGATCAGCTGTTTTGCTTATGCACTGTATGTGTGTGTGGTTGTGTTAGGCCCATTGCCTTGCTGGAGTCAGAGCTCTTCATGTAGGGCTCAGCGCAGTGGGTAATGCCTCCCTGCAGAACTTTCTCAATTCGTGCAACCAGAAAGATGTCAGGGTGAGGACACGTCACAGAGAAAACACCCTAAAACAAAAATGAGCACATAGATTTTTTTACTGAAAAGATTGTGTATTATGTATAGTTTTGTCCAAACAAAAACTGTCCCTAAAGTATAGCAAAGTAAACACACAGACATGCGCGCCCACACACGCACACATTGGGTTGTTCTTTGGGGACATTCCATAGACATAATGATTTTTATACTGTATATTCTTACACCTTATATACAGTGATCCCTCATTTATCGCGGTTAATGGGGACCGGACCCCCCCCCCCCCCCCCCCCCCGGTAGGTGAAATCCGCGGCCTCTGGGAATTTCAGTATATATGTGTGTGTAAGAACCAGAATGTTTAAAATATGTATATTTATACTTTAAATATCTTTTTAATTACATCTATTTAATTATAAAACCTTAATATTATACATTTACTCTCTCTCTCTCATGCGATACGTATTCTGGTGTTCTACACTCATCAATGACAGCAGTATCTTGAGACTCCAGTAATGACGACGATGACAGACCTGTGCGGTTCGATGAATATGAAGATGATGATGATGATGGTGTTACTGCACTGGTATAATGAGGCATTTAAATCAGTTCGGGAAGCGCCTCATCATCAGATATCGGCGCTGGACCGTCAAAGTTTGCTTCTGAGAGAGGAGAAGAGGCTCCCACTCCACTCGTGCTCTCATTGGTCGATCTCACACCGGGAACCAATCACGTGTCTTGTCTGAGTGCCCGTGGGTATGTACAAAGCCTCTGAGAGAGTTTCTCTCTTTGTCTGGCATCCTGGGAAACCGTTTCTCTCGCATCACGATGAAGCAATGCTGCTTTCCACAATACGGCTGCCGATATTATAATTTTTTTTCTTCAATTAATATTTTAGAAAAAGCCGCGAAACTTGAACCGCAAAGTGGCGAGGGATTACTGTGTATATATATATATATATATATATATTAAAGCCTTTCCTCTAAATCGATCCTTCACATAAAACGTTCTGTATTTTCAAATTTTCAGAAAACATAATATATAATATATCTGCTTGTCTACCTTTTTCATAGGTTCTTTGAAAATAGATTGTTCAGCCCTCTTACTTTTTTGGGGTATTGTAACATCCCCTCCAACAGTTCACTGAGCAGCATTTCAGCATGATGGGTGTCCACCTCTCCGTTTATCTGCATGCTTGGTGGTGGGATCATAGATCGGACCAGTGGGTGGTTTAGATCCACATGAAAATCTGCAGATATTTTTCTACTGTTCTGCACGTCAAATAGTGAGAGCACCACGAAGAAAGGCTCCACCTGTAGAAGACATTGACAGCATATAAGCAAATATATTGTCATATTTTTCAATATATGAAAAGAGTCAATTAACACAATATATTGTTCTGTATATTTTCAATATACAATAAATGTATTAATATATTGATCATTCATATATATGCAAATATATTGTCTAATATCAGGGTATTGTCAGGGTAATCTGTGCCAGAAGTGTGTGTTGAGCTAAGGTTTACATGTTGGGCTGCTCCAACATTTATACTCAAGTCTTCTATGTGTGTGTGGAAATTAAATTGAAATAGGAGAAAGGGGTTTAACATTCAAATACTGACACATTTACCTTTATGCAATCATATGCAGGAATGACTATCAATATACACACAGTTCTTCCTTTCCCATGGAGTCTGGCTGGTTGCCGCAACACATCCCTCATCAGAGACAGTGATACTTAGCCAAATAAAATAGCTTTAAAGCCATACTGTGATTGTGCGTGTGAATCTTACGTTAGTAGTAGGTCCCTCCTCATTCTCTGCAACACAGCTCTGAAGGTTGAAAGACAGATCATTGCAGCTGACCAAAACTCTCTTCCCAAACTTCTCCTCAAACTGCTTTACGTCAGGTTCGATGCCAGACAAATCAAGTCTCTACAGGCCAAAACATACACACAAAGCTCAAAACCAGTAGCTTAACCTGTGATTTACTGGATTGTTTATTATTGGAGCGGTGGCTTACCTGTGTGTCAGGGTCCAGAGTGAAGAGTTTCAGACGAGTCTCACTCCTCATCTTGGACTCGATGTCTCTCGCACTCTAAAAAGCAAAAACAGGAAGACAGTCGCTAATTACTGGATCTGATTGCGTTTCCTGTTCCAGTATACTGTGTGACAAAACTATTCTTAATTAGTATTTTTTCTTGGTTTCCAGTAAAATATCTAAACATCCTTAAATGCAGAATGAAACGGATGTTGCGTGAGTCTCTACGTGAGGGGAGTATTATGTGAAACAGCTTCTCGAACAAGAAAAAATGTAGGGTGTGACGTGGATGATTGGATGGTTGTGAGGTTGTCCTGTAAACCTATAAAGCCTATAAACACGTCATCAGAGAAGAGAATAAGTACTAGTGTGGGGGGGATTTATTTTGATTAAATATTACGAGGGCACATGAATTAAAGAAATATATCATGATGTGCACATAAAAATCATTTATAATAAATATGGCAATATTACATGCTTAGAAATCGTCAATTTTGATTTCATGCTGACTGTAAAACAAGATGAATGGAAAATTATATATGATAATTTGACTTGCTTTCAAACTATATGAATGAAATATTATAATATATTATAGATTTCTTACCATATAGGCAATCTGTCTTATTGTGTAAACCATAATAAATGTAGTTAGATTTTAAGATTTTTAAAAAATTAGTTCTCTAAATGTTTTGTATTATCTCTCTTCTCTACAATTTAGCAACCCAAGGAAATTGATTTTGTTTTATGAATGTTTAGACATATTTAATGGAACTTTAGAGAGAAGCGGCGCCTAGATGATTGATTCCATGGAGGAGAGAGAAGGAGGACAGGAGAATAAAGAGCAAGAGAGCGAGAGAGAGAGAGAGATGAGAAAGACTATGTGTGTGTGTGTGTGTGTGTGTGTCTGTGTTCCAGAGTGTGGGTGGTTCATTGTGGAATGGTTGGAAAACATTTGCAGAGAAGACTAAGGTTCGGTGGAAAAACTGTGGATGTGTAGAGAAAGGGCAGACAGTGAGGACGCCAGCGTTGAGATCATGCTACAGACACGACACAGGAGTTGAAAAGCAGTATTTACCTTCACACACACACACACGTTCACAATACCTGGAAACTGTCTTGAAAATTCCCTGGCGATATGTCTGTCTTGCCCAGCTCATCGTCTGTGTGAGAGAAAACACACATGGTGTAATGAAAACTTTCAAAACAAGCGA
The DNA here is from genome assembly GCA_037043235.1 of Rhodeus uyekii. Classification (NCBI taxonomy): domain Eukaryota; kingdom Metazoa; phylum Chordata; class Actinopteri; order Cypriniformes; family Acheilognathidae; genus Rhodeus; species Rhodeus uyekii. The sequence goes on from JAWRVZ010000032.1 coordinate 4,826,743, forward strand.
CTCAGTGATACAGCACACAGCCATAAGTCTCAATGTCTGTAAATCAACATGTAGTGACTGAGCAAACATTCAGTGTCAAATCATAAAAACAAACACTAAAACATTAAAGCTGTCAAACTACACTTTTATGACGGAAATCTGAGTGGGTTTTGTGGGCAGTTGATAGGGTAGCTATACACTTTCTAAGATGTTCTGAGTGGTTTTAATCGTTCATATCTGTATATGTGGTTGGGGTGGTTGCTAGGGTGTTGCTAGGGTAAGGTCACCTTCGTTGTGGGTTGTGTGTATTGTTTAGTGTATTTTGGGTATTGTGTTTCCTCCTTCAGTGTAAGAATAAGGGATTTCGTCCCATTATCTCTTCAGAAATCTGCATGATTTGAGGTATCATTCATGTCCGTAGAACATCGAGGGACAAGTTAGTCAGCAAAATCAACTTATAGGGTCAGAAGTTTTTTTCCCCACCAAATCCCAAACTCTAAGTATGACTAACAGCAACAGTCATGGTTGCCTCAGCTAGTAATTTGTTAATTTGGTTCTGCACTCTGATTGGTCAGAAGGTGTTTGTTGTTTTATACTAGGCGAGAAGAAAGGAATGTGCTGTCTCCTTTGAAACTCAAAGACAAATAAAGACGCCCAACCTCCTCTCCAGTGTAAAATCCAAAGAGCTTAGAGGTGTTAAGTGTTACTGCTTGTGTATGGCTATGTGTGCGTCAGTTCAGGTTTGTTGGATATATGCATCAATCCATTAAAAGACGTTTAAAGAGTGGGTGGTCTTTAAAGAAAAACACACACATTTAGGTAACATGACCACTCAGTGTTCAAACTGTATCAACAATCTTATATTATCGTATAGTGATTTATCAACACACTCCACCTATGTCATACATGACATCAGTAACATCTGTGAATTGCACACACTCTTACTGGCCCAAACACACACCATCGTGCAGTTCTCCATTCCTCCTCTCCTGCATGGCAAGCTCAAAACTGCTGTGGAGGATCTTGTTGAGGGTGCTGATCCAGTCATCCATCTCTCCTTCACTGTCTGCAGCCAGAAGATACGTGCTTTTATCCTGCATCTTCAGCTCAAATGCAAAACGCCGCACTTTACTGTTCTGCACACAGACAAATGGTGACAATGAAAGAGAGATATTTCTAATCAGGCCATTGGCAGTGAATAGCACAGCTCAGATCTTGGCAAATCTGATCACAGTTTCAGATAGTGGGGTATTTTTTGTGGGAGAAAAATCTAAGACGCAGGAGAAAAATGTGACTCATTTGTGACTTTTCTTTCCTAAGGGATTTTGAGAGCAATAGAGACTTTGGAATTATTTTACTTAATGAATTTAGGATTAATTTACACCAGAAATGACTATGGAAAACATATCCATCCTGCAGAAGCTGAAAGCCATTTATTCCCAGACGACTCCTCGGGAATATCTGGCTGCTTTGCATGTGCACCTGTTGAAATGTTTAGGTTTAGAGCTAGAAATAACTTTTATTATTTCTCTTTTGTCCGAAATGTGGAAAACAGACAAAATGTCAAGAAACCGATGTTGAAAAACAGGTTGTGCATACCAAAGAAATACTTTATTCTTTCAGGAGGGCTGGTGAACTGAAGAATGCGTTCACATTTGCACTCATACACACATTCACACACACACACTCACTGAGTGCACCACAAAGTGGAAATATTTGACCCTGGGAGAAATCATGCATGAATTAAGCTGGACTCCATCTTTCCTTCTATCTCTCGCTCTCCCTCATTTTAATTTTTCTCTTTCTCTGTAACCCCGAATAGCCAGGAACAGACCATCCAAACACTGATATCCCCTCTTGGTCGAGACAAAGGAAGAGACTCATGAGGATGTTATTAGAGATCTGAACCCATTCTATAAACTGCTTTGTGCTGCAGTAAATACACAAAAGAAAGCATTTATTCTTCAGGCGCCCTTATGAACTTTAAAGGAATGTTCTTGGTTCAATACAAATTAATCTCAGTTGATATAATTTGAGGAGCAATGCTGAGTGTTGCAACAGAGTATTATGCTAATGTTGTTCACCCCCTCATTTAAAAAAAAGAGAGCAAACAATAGAAGTAAATAAATGAATACAGTAATCCCTCGCCACTTCGCGGTTCAAGTTTCGCGGCCTCAGTGGATCATGGATTTTTCAAAAATATTCATCGAAAAATAAAAGTTAAAAAATACCGCCATATCGGCAGCCGTACTGAGGAAAGCGAGTTGTTTTATCGTGATGCGCGAGAGAAATGGTTTCCCAGAATGCCAGACAAAGAGAGAAACTCTCTCAGAGGCTTTGTACACACCCACGGGCACTCAGACAAGCACGTGATTGGTTCCCGGCAAGAGATCGACGAATGAGAGCACAAGTGGATGTATCCCATGAACTGATTGGCTGATCCTACTTCGCGGATTTTCAGCTATCGCGGGGGGGGGGTTCCGGTCCACATTAACCCCAATAAACAACGGATTACTGTAAACATTTTATTTACACACTGAAAAAATGTGTACATATCTTCCATTATTTATATATTTTAAAAAAACAATATATGGATCTATAGTTTCGGAAAATGCTAAAACGGTAAACTACGTTGGTAATGACGCAACTTGCAACCGTAGTTGGCAAACAATGCTTTTGGGAAACACAACTATCTAACCATCATGTCACTGTTTCTTACACTGATAGTTACCTGGATAACACCCATGCATGAGTCCAGGAAGATGGTTCCCTTGGGTTCTTTAGATATTTTCTCATCTTTGTAGAAGTTCAAGTTATATGATCCATCTCCCAGCTGGGTCAAGTGGAAATACCTTCTCTTAAAAGACTAAAGAGAAAGGAATTTGGGAGGGAAAGAAAGAGCACAGTATTCAATAACAACAGCAGATTTAAACACTGTTTAGATGTAAAACTAGTGACTGTTCTAAAAATAGCATCCAAGGGGTAAGTGACCATGGGAAAATAGATTAGTGAGAAATGGAAGTTGGTATAGCCCCACTTCCTGTCTATGATATGGTGTGCACAAATCTGCTAAGAGGAGGACTAAGGGTCAGTGCTTGCTCTGTTCTGTCTATCAACCGAATGAACACAAAGCTATGCAGAAACTGCACTGTCATGTCAATGACATAAGCTCTTGATTTGATGGTTATGTTTAAATTGACTCATTTTACGTTTGGCAGACGCTTTTATCCAAAGGAACACATTGACATTCTAATCAGTTATTGCTTTCCCTGGGAATTGAACCTCGGCGTTGTAAACACCAGTGCTCTACTGACTGAGCTACAGGACTCACTACCATACTACTACTTTTGCAGTGTACAGTATGCATATAATGCACAGTATAAAAATCTCCTGTCTGCTTGAATTGTGCAATATGCAATCAGAGGACACTTCCATTTAACAATATAATGGAATTAATATCAACCACAATTTTGACTCATTTGTATAAAAATATAATTTATTTTTTCTTTTTGAGATAACTGAATTAAGCATGAGTGCACTCAGCAATTGGTAGTAAATTACACAATTACAAAACAACACGGCAGGCAAGAAATTAAATTCAACATGAAATTTTGAAAGACTTTCTTCTAGTTCTCTTGTAAAACAATAGACTTCATTTAAACTTTGAAAAATCATTTTACAGCGGGGTGACAACTATACAGCTAGTGATGTGCTTCTCGGTTCGAATCCCTGAAGCGTGTGCCGAGTAATCTAGATGAGTGGTTCATGAACCGCGGGTCGATGCGCGTGTTGCTGACGTAAGTGCTGACGTTTGAAGCCTCGCGTAGCGGGTGTACCACGTGACTGCTTCAGGAAAGGATTCGCTAGGTTTGAGTGCAGCTCGAAATAAAAGCGGCAGTGAAACACTATGTATTGTCCCTCGCTTTTGTGTTGTTGGGTCCCCTTATTGCGCTGTTTTTGGCATTCGATTCGAGCTTCTTTTTTTGCGATGGAACCAGCAAGAAAGAGGAGATTTTCCCCTGTTTGGGAGCACTTTCAGTTGTTCTCACCTAAGAATGTAAGGCACCTGCAATTACTATGTAATAGATTCCATTAATGAATAAAATAAAATGTGACAACTTTTCTGAATACTTGTAGCTGAAGCATCTGATGTGTTCCAAGGAGCTAAGTTATAATAATAACACCTCAACTATGCTAAGGCACTTTAGAGTCTTGCATGGCAACGAGGAGATATATATCCCATTTATATTCATAGCCCCACACTACACTGTATAGTTGTTTTTTTAACTCTTACATATGCAATTCAATTTAGCTGAGAAGGTTGACTTGGCTGAGCACTTTATTATCACATTTCAATACTTTTCAATTCAATAAATTATATTTTTTTAGACTTTGAAAGCCATAGTGGAAAAAAATGTTTTTAAATAAAAATGAATAAACTCTTTATTTCACCTCCTTATTTAACATTTTCACTTGTTGCATAAGCAAAAGCAAAAAAATAAAATAACACAAAACAATTCATGTTAAAACGCTCTTCAAAATAATATTTTTGTATTCAGAGCATGATTCACATCCCACCATTTTATTGCAAGCACCAAGCATGTTATACATTTTTCTGCCCACATGATGGGGTAGTCGAGCAAATGAATCATCTTGAAGCCCCTATGTGTGTGTGAAGCATTTCCCTGCAGGGCTTCACTGCTTCATGGGGCTTCATTTTGCCATCACTATATACAGCTGTAACAGTGGCTGTCTCAGAGGAATGAAAGGAGGATACGATTGCAACCAACATCCATTAAAACAAACACAACAAAATTCAGGTAAAACTGTAAAAGCCAGAGACAGGCAAAGGCCGCAAACAGTATGTACGCACACACCATTCACAAAAGAATAAGACATGACAAAGGACATAGGAAACACAGGGGAATAAATACACAAGGGGTGATTGGCAAACAAGACACACCTGGGAACAATCAGGAACTAATCAACAAGAAAAACATGGTGTAAAACATATAGCATAAATAGAAATAGCATAAAAGTCAATTCATAACAGGGGAACACAGGCTGGGCTCATGACAACAGCAGGCTACTTAAAACTAAAGTTTATTTTTGCATAATGTGTTGTATTTTGCTTCTTTTTTTTACTCCTCCAGTTCTACTTGGCAATATTCAGAAAACTAGCATTTCATTCTGAACATAGTGCTCATCATGCTTAAGAATACTGTTTCAGGCACTTTTTGTCATCATCTAATCAATGAAAATGGCTTACTCACCCTCATGGTAACACTGATGGCACTGTTCATGTTAGCTTTATACAGCCAGCCATGCTTGGACACGCCTCCTCTTTGAGAACCCAATGACGCCGCATCCTTCAGGAACCAGAAAGGAACATAACAGGCACACATAAGAACACATAGAAGTGCTATCATACACCCACACAGCCTGACTTCATCTGTTTCTTCAAGCCTGAACAAAACATGTTGATATCTAACACAGTTTCCCACATTGGAGCCTCTGGACGCCCTCTCCATGTTTCAACATGAAGTCCATTTTCACCTGACCCTCTCAATTATTCATGTTCTCCCTCATCCTACAGGGAGCAACCTTCAAACTGAACAAACAAACTCCATCCCTGAACGGGCGCTCAGACAGAGCAGCAGACTATTGGAGCTGGAATTCTGGGAAATGTAGGTGAAACCCAATCAGGGGATCAAATGCCCCAGAGACAGACAAGTCCAGTGTCTGTTCTTTCTCTAAGGCTAATGTAGTCCCAGAGGCTCGGCACAAACGCATTACTAATAAGCTGTAAGTTCCTTATTATTTATTTATTCTGTTCATCAGCCAGTGAGAACAGAGAGGAGGAGAGCGAGGGAAATCACTGTTGCGATAGGCTGATGAATTATGGCGCATGGAAGTACAGTATGGTGAATGCCATTTCTGTCACTATACTAAGGAAACTATAGAGTTAAGAAACAATTGTGCTTAAGTTTCTTGCTCTGTTTCGTAAGTTAATCACACAAACGTCTAGACAGAGTGACTATAAACAGCTAAATATGACCAAATTCTTGAGCTGCACATAAATCACTAATTACAGTGCTGCATTCCTAATCACGTAAATGTCACATGTAATGGCATATTTGGGAGTGTCTTAAGGGCTCTTTTCGCCCAATGGACTAGTACCCTGGTACATTAGAAAAAGTGCCAAGAGTTGAAGAATCATGGGTATTTTCCTTTACCTCTTCCTTATCTGCATCCTCGTCCACCTCAAACACGTGACTCGCTAGCTTCTCTGGCCGAGGAACTTTACTGTAAAAGATCAAAAACCATAAGACCAATAGACTTTGACATTTTCTGCTAAAGTCATCTCGACAACGATAGAGTATTGAGGGTGCTTTCCAGAGTGTTGTTAATTTTTAAGTGTTTTGGTCCCATTTTATATTGACCGCCTTTAATTACTGTACAATTAATGTACATTAAACACATTGAAATTAATTGTTTGATACAATGCACTTATTGTGTACACACGTTTTAACATTATACTTATATTTTTTAATTGCCTGAATCTTGGAATAAATTTCCGTAATTACATAATTACACTGTTGACCTTTGCTTTACACCTTAACCCATCCTTAAATCGAACTATACTACCAAACCTCCCTAACCTTACCTGTATCCAACCTTAAGAGCAGAAAAAGTGTTTTGCAATACAATATAAACACTTTTTTTTAAGGTTAGTACATAGTTAAAGACACCTAATATAAAGTGTGACCGTGTGTTTTAGCGTGTCGCAAAATCTCCAAAAGCCAAACAATTTGAGGCATCATTCATATCTGTAGCACATACTGTACACTTATAACTCAAGGACAGTTGCTCTTATACCCTCACACAGCTGATGCAAATTGTGCAAATGTGCATGTGTGTTACAAGAAACTGCATTAGCGGAATAATCATGAAGGCGTGGGGGGGGGGGGGGGGGGGGATCGTAATGCAAGTCATGATGATGATGTTGAAGCTAAACAAACACAGCACACACTATCTCCGTCTCTTCATCATCCCTCCTGCTTCCTCTGCAACCTTTACCAAATGCCAGACACTGGCTGGTTCCTGATCTCCACAATGTGATTTGCCAGTTATTGACTTCTATGACATAACAGTTAATCAGTTAGTTGAGGCAGGAAGTGACATCAGTGGATAACATGGGCAACACTTGTCTGCCGTTTGGTTGCTGGTCCTGAAACAGGTGGAGTATTTATGTGCTGAATGAGAACAGAAAGAGGAAGCGGAAGGAAAAGTGAGTAGGAAATAGGAAAAGAGCTGCAGATAGGTTGTTGTTGTATGAAGAAATGCACTTTCCAGATTTAGCTCAGGATGAGGCCTTGCTGTCAACACTGGGGCAGGACAGGACGAGGGTGTCTGTCCCTCTTTCACACACACAAACACAAACAATGATTCATGGGCTCTGTTCCAAAAACTAGTGAGGGATTTTTTTTTTTAGGATTGGTTGAGCCTCTTGTCGAACATTACGATGAACAGCCCTGCATGGTTTACGGTCTCCACCAGTTTTTCTACTTAAAATATTGTGCAATACCAAATTTGATCATGTAAGCGTTCTTATTCTTGCCTAAAGCGAAGGATTTCGCTATGTCGGAGTCCGGAAACATTTCTAAACAGCTCTCCAAAGCCATCGTTGGAATTGAAAGAGTGGTGTTTAGTTGCTAGATCTAAACACTACGGACTAGTCGACTAGTCGAAACGCCACTGATTTGTGAGTCATTTAAACTAAAGTTTTGTAACTGATTAGACGACTAGACTAAAAGTAAGAAGACAGTCAAAAATACATTTAAATGCATCAATAATACATCTAAAATACTGAATCTATAAATCAAGTAAAATAATAATGAATTTTGCTGAAATAAGGTCAGTATTAGGGGAGCACGGGGCACAAAGTAATGCGGGGTAAATGGTAACGCAGACTTTTTAGATAGTTGCAAAGGATATGATTAAATATGATGTACTAACGGGCTTTTCACCACACTGTTTGCACACGTCTTCTGGCCATCTTTCGAGAAAGTTCAGCGAAGTTTGGAGGAGAACCACAGGAAAAACTCTTTTGGCAGCATGTAAATATTTTTTGTTGTAGTAGTTGTTTTTCGATTTACAAAGTGTGTGAAAGTATGTTAGTCCAATAATTACCATCTTCTTGGCTAAAAGATGGTACCATTTTGAAAGATGTGAAAAACACATAGTGACTGCTAGCCGGTGCTGAGGTAAACACGACACCGCAGTGTTAGTTGTAACATTGCATAGCCTATATCAATAATCAGATATTTTGCATTGTATTAACCTATTAAAAAGTTTTAATGTTCAAAGCATAAACAAAATGTAAAAAAATAAAAAATAAAAATATAATATTTCATTCATAAGTTATGCTTATGATCATCAAGACAACTTTTTGTAAGAAATAAAAATACATGATTGAACATCCATTGCATAACATGCGTTACAAATAACCCTCTGTCTGTTACAACTAGCCCTGCTCACGGGGTAAGAAGTAACATTTTACTCATTTTATGCTTTTGGCGATACTGCACAGAAACGATAGGTGAAATGTGCAGGAGAGACTTGCATGTTGTTTGTATAAAAATATGGTTTGTCTAATCCTATTACTTTGTTCATTATTTGGCCAAAACCAAAAAGTGTTACTTTGTGCCCCGCGCCGCTATTCGACATGCTTTCCTTGTGACGTCTCAAAACTGCTGTTTTATGTGTGTGTTTCCATGGCGACGCGTCATGCTTGTCAAGTGACGCACACCAACCACAAAAAAAGTATCGCATGCATTTAGTTTCTCTTATTTATTCAAAATATTAAACTTGTTCGCTGATAGTTTGTGTCGCAGATCGGAGAATCTTCTACCGAAATACATGACAGTAAGTGTCCGCTGAAGTGGGAGAAGAATAGAGTGACTTTACCGCCGCACATAAACACCACAACGCCTCAGCTGCAGAGTAGTCTGTTCACTCTGCTGTTCACTCACCTCAGCTCGCAATGTACAGGGCGCGCGCGCGCGTGCGCGCGCGAACAAACACAACCTCGCGTGATATCGCTCAGGTCCTAGTTTCAACATCTAAATAAATCCTCGCGAATTTTAAAAGAAAGGCCTGCACTTAACACAAATTGAAAATATATCTAAAAAAATTTTAGATGTAAACTGGAGGGTTGCTGATATAATGGATGATATATAACACTATTTTATTGCAAATATTTAAACAATTATTTATTTTATAAGGAAAATATCATATACCGTCTTTTCCGTACCATAAGGCGCACCGGATTATAAGGCGCACGGCCAAGTCTTTTAGGTGCGCCTTATAGTGCGGAAAATATGGTACATAAGAAGAAGTCTACAAACCAAATTACTTTATACATAAACCTTTTGGAATAAACTAAAAACAAAAAAGTGCTGGAATATATGTCAATAGAAACCATGATGTTGTTAATGATGTGACTAATATCTCTTGTGGCACTGAATAAAAAAAATATTATGATATCTAGTTTTTTTAAATCTCTATTCTTCTTCCCGATCAGCCTCATGCTGCTTACTTTGGAAGATGGCGAAAGTCTCCAGAATAATCCTCATATTTGTAGTTCACCACATGCCAGTCAGAGTTGTAGGTCTTGATGCACTAAAAAAAAGAAAAAAATTAAACATATCTGGCTCTTCTGTCACATGGACATCACATTAACCAGGGTTCATAGCACATCAGTTAAAAAAAATTCAATGACTTTTCCATGACTTTTCAATGACAAAGTTATAATTCTCAATGACATTTTAATGATTTTTGGTACTTTATTTTGTACAGTCAAAAAATATGATACACGTACCTGTATCAAAACCAGAAGAAACGCATTTAAAAACAAAAGCAGTCTACAGCAATGGGCAAAACAGTCTGCCAAGTCCCATAAAAATGTGTATAGAATTACACTGCAATACAATTAAGTGGCAAAAACCAGAACAGGAACAAACACATTCAAAACAACAGACTGATAGTCCCTTGAAAAATAGCGTACTCTACAATACAAATAATTAGTAACACATATAAAACAGTCAGAAGTTCCATCCATGGATTTCAATAGCTTTTGAAAACCAGGGGTCATCTAACCCTTGTTGACAATTTTCAAGGGGTCATAATCAGATTGTCCTATCTTTTATTCAGAGAACTTTAGTACTTAGTAAAATAAATACTTATTTGACACTTGAAAATAAACTAAAATTAAGTTAAAGCCATTTTATATTTAAAATACAAATGACAATATTTATCTTTGTTCTTGCAAAATTTGACCATTTTTAGTAAATTCTCCTGCATCAAAATGATCCCAAGCTGCATATCTGGTGGGGTCAAAAGTGGAAAAAATCAAATGTGCTTGCATCAAAATGCACATTCCCATTTGGGAAGTCCTCTCCTTCACGTCATTTCTGAAACCTTATAGAGGGTGTGCTTTGGGTACATTCAGAAGGCTTAGACAAAGTGTTCATTAAACGGTATGGTTTTTATTCAGAAATATTATTTTCTCCACAGTCTTTGGTGAAAGGCGATTTCTTTAAAAAAAAAAAAAATCAGCAGCTTTAGAGAATATCCTCTCGCATGGAACAGATGATGCAGGAGTACACAAAAACAGTTTAGGAAGCAGATATAAATGATGATACATTGCTTTGAATATACAACACTAAAATAAACTCAATCCACTCTCCTCAACAATAACGCCAATGCAAACACCGTCTACTACAACCCATGGTTTAGTTTCACTTTTATAAGAAATACAGCCGCCCGGTTTCAAACCCGTCAACACTGGATCGGGCTGTCAGAGTCAGGTGGTTCACTGCCGGAGTGAAGCAGTGTGTTTGCTTCAAACGTCATTTTCACGTGACTAGTGACGTAATGACACAAGCTCCGAAGCAGTGGTTCATTGCAAGCACCGTTCGAGTTTGAAGCAAGCTTCGGAGCGTCGGTGTCAGACGTAACGTAACATCATTAGACACGACTATTCAGAGAGCATTTAAGCAAAACTAATGTGAGAGCATTGCGTCAACGGCAAAGCGGCAACAGTGAGCACATAAGCACAAACTACTGTACAGAAACCCCAGCGTCAACAGCAAAAGCGGTAACAACTGTATCATGAAAAAAGTAGCAACATCCCAGGAATAATTTATTCAATTACCCGCCGAAAGCACTTGAGAAGCCAGAGATGGAACATCCAGCTTATAAAACCTGGCGAAGGTGTTGACATACCTCTAGCAATGTAGGATCGCCATCCACAGCCTGAAGCCGATCTTTGTGTAACACTGACGCTCCGGCATAGCGTGTGAAGTCCTTATATTTGAATGACAATAGTCGAACGGAACGGTCAAATGCGCCATTTGCAACTGCTGAATGAGGTTCCCCGCGCTTCTCACAGGCGGCGCTGACTGTCATTCGTCAATTTACAAACGCGGAAGTGCCGACCGTTGAGAAATAAAAAGATTTCGGATGGATTTAAGTAAAGAAAAAAGGACGAAGTGAAAAATAAATAGAGACGAAAGACAAATTTAATGACATTTCAATGACTTTCTTGACAAATTACAATTTTCCATGACATTTCAATGATTTTTCAAGACACTAAAAAATTCCCTGACTTTTCCAGTTTTCAATGACAGCTACGAACCCTGTTAACACATATGGAAGCACACACAGACACACACTACGTACACAAAGACCCCAAATCCCCAAAAAGGTTAATACATTCTAAGTAATCTAATAAGTATCATGTTTTCCATAGCAATCTGTGGCAACAGCTTTTTAGAAAATAATTTCCTCTGCACTGACTGCATCCCTGTGCTAATCACTGTTAAAGCCGTCACCACACCACACCACAAACAGACATTAATTCATCCTCTGGGCATTACATTGAAGCAGATTCAATTCTATTTGCTTTGTTGGCAAGGCAAGCATTTAGTCCTCAGCAGTTTTTGAAGGGATAAGATGAAACTAAAAGCCTTTAAAACCCAAAACGGCTTTCTCACTCTTATTTTAAATCCAATTAATGTAGAGAAAGAGGAAGGGAGTAAGAGAGGAGAGGAGTTGACAAAGTAAATTTTAGACCATTCAAAACTACAGTACAGTAAGCATCCAAGTGTGTATTCTAAACTAAACACCTTTTTTCTTTAGGGGAAAATAGAAATACACTAAAATTACATAACAATATAGTCAAATATAATAAGAAAAATAGAAAATAAGAAAAATATTTTTTTAGATTATCTGGACAAAAAGTGAGTGATACCCATGCAGACTTTTTGAGTATTACTGTGCAGTTGATAGGAGTTATTAAGAGCGTTTTGCCCATTATATCGCTGACCATACAAACCTGAATGACCATTTATGCTCATAGCACAAAGTGTATGGGTTGGGACAAGTTTAATATTAATAGAGCAATAGTAATAGTAATGCTTGAATATCATTTGGTATGTTGAAGCTGTTGTTTTTGTATGCTTAAACAAAAAGCATTTAGGCAACTAAACCACCAGCACTGATGACTAATGACATTACAAAACAAAAATGATAAAAAACAAAGTTTGCCTTCCTCTGTGAATCAGATTTAATTACTCTTATGAAACTAAATGACAAATGGTTACTCAATGTTAAAATTGAATATATTTTATGTCAGAAGTTGTTTCAAGGAACGTTTTTACAATTTTACCAGAGCAATCCTTCAGAATGGATGTTGTTCTGGACTCCAGAATCTGGAATGTACAGAGGACATGTGAACTTGACTAATGGTCGCGGCAGATGTTTTAATTTGTGAAAAGCTGGAGAACTGCCTGACTCTGGCCCAGCTGCCCTTGATGATGTCACTGAGCTCTTTAGTGGGAGGAAGTATCGCTTTACGCTCTCCGCTGACGACGCCCAGTGCCTGCGATAGCCGCACAGACCTAGCCCTGACCCAGACTCATATACAGTAGAATTTTGTCCTGTTTCACCATTTTATTCAATGACAGTTCCTGTTCTATTCACCTTATTTTGCCATGCGGAAGTAAGCAATTTACTGTGAATGTACGAGATTTTCAATTCAATATGATAAGAAATACTAGTTTGCAATATCAAGCAGAATAACTGTTTTGTGCAGCTAAATATAATCGAATACAGATGACACCGGAGGCCTTGTGACCAAGAAATGGGCGCACCTGCTCTTATGTTAAAAGTACTGTGAGGTGGATAAATCAGTCTGGTTTTAGTTGTACCCAAAATCTTAGTCCTTCCAATATGATCAATGAAATTCCGAATTCTGAAAAAAGTGGTTCCCGAATAAGGTCCCAGGCCAGATCAAATCATCATCTTGTTATAAAAATGCTCCATGAACATTGTTCACTGCCCAATGGACCGGAAATAAGAACCACTGGCTTAAAGCAAGTTCCCTTTCAAGGGAACTCACGCTGCGTCGAACGCTTGGGGAATACTCCAAGCGTTCGACGCAGAGCGAGTTCCCTTGAAAGGGAACGTCTCAGGTTACCTATGTAACCATAGTTCCCTGATAGGGAACGAGACGCTGCGTCAAACGCTTGGAGTATTCCCCAAGCATTCGACGCAGCATCTCGTTCCCGATATCAGATTAACAGATATCACCATATTTCTGTCAGAGCTCTGCCACAACACCAAGAAAAGACTAGACCAGGGGTCTCAAACTCAAATGAGCTGGGGGCCGCAGGAGGCAGAGTTTGGGTGAGGCAGGGCCGCATCAAGTATTCCACAAAAAAAAAAAAAAAATCTCAAACGTCATTATTGACAGTTCTTTAACTTCATTCGGTTCTTCTAATATGTACTTGGACTTACTGAAGTTCAAGGTTGAGGAAAAAGTTACAAATTTTTTTCGAGATAGTAAGTCATTATTATGATAAACTCTCACTATTTTGAGATAAGTCAATATTATGAAACTTTCTCATTTTTTCCAGATATTAAGTCATTATTATGAGAAATTCTAATTTATTATGACATTTTCTCATTATTTCGAGATATTAAGTCATTATTATGAAACTTTCTAATTTTGTCCAGAAACTCTCTCATTATTATGACTTAAATAATCATTTTTTTTCTCAACTGTGGAGGAAACGGGCTTCCATACTTTCTTGATGACATGAACATCGTAATATTTTATATGGTAGAAAATACAGATATAGGCGACTGCTACCGGCTGTTAATTATTAGCTGGGACTGTGGGACACCATTCATAAATTTATTATATACAAACAATGCGATGCAGCCACGGAGGCGTTATTTACTGGATTTTAGTTTCTATATTATAACACCGATGTCCCGCAAATCAGCCCATTTCAAATTATGGAAAAACAAATACAATCCGCATGACGCTAAATCCAATGCCGATAACAGTAACATTCACTTCGTCCAGCTCAAAGTAGAACATGCTCAATTTCAATCACAATAAGAAGTAATTATTCTATGACGGCTTTGACAAATGTGATGTTACACGGGCAGCTCCACAGTTTCTCTGAAATGTTTCTCTCTGTCTGCATCAAGCCCGGCCGATGCCCCGCCCCCGGGAGTCATTTACTCCACTGCGATTGGCCCCCGGGAGTCATGTCCTCCACTGTGATTGGCCCCCGGGAGTCATATAATCCACTCTGATTGGTTGGTTTGTACAGCTCCAGCTCGCACGAAAAAGGAATGTTCCGCACACAACGCAGTAAAGCGCTATTCATTCAGCACTCGCGGGCCGCACTTAAATTAAACTTTCATATGGTCCCGCGGGCCACAAAATATCGTTTCGCGGGCCGCATGTTTGAGACCCCTGGACTAGACCGAATGTGGCAGAACCCTGACAGAAATATGGTGATATCTGTTGTTTGCTCTTTCTCTTGCTCTCTCTTCCCCCCCACCCTAACTCAGTTCAGCTGTAGGCTATTGTATTGATGAGCTGGAGTGCTTAAAAGCAGAGAAACAGCACCAGTGGGGAGAGCAAATCTTACACGTGTCGCAGAGCTCTGCTCTGTTGAGCGGTACCTTGGCCGTTCCGCTCTCCTGCCCCAGCCATGTAGTTTGTTGGTGTAAAGTTTGTTTTTCCCTTTGTGAACTTATATGTATTTCTGTATGTTAATTTGTTAATACAGTAATAAATTGGTTTACGAGTGACTTTGTATACGAGAAAATCGGTGTACGAGCATGGAAAGTCAAATCGGTGTACGAGCATTATATCGGTGTGTGAGAAAAAACATTCCCTCGACCACGCGCATTTTTGTGTGGAAAAGATCCCTTTATCACCCCTTAACTCGTTCATTCTCTCAGCGTCGCTCAGTTTGGGTGCATCATTCACCACAGTGCATTATTTTATAAGTTGTTGTGGATATGATTACATGTGAATATGATGAAACTTTATTAATGGAGCGTGTGTTACCAACACGACACATTTCATCAAATTAATGCCAACTGCTGGAGAAGAGAACCTTAACCGGGCATTTATCCAATCACGCGGTCAAGTGCATTTGTGAGAGATGATTCAGGTGCTTGGACTGCAATGTTTTGGTGATGAAGGCTCAGCAAAGTGTGCCAGATTGTGTTATTCTAATGCATCCTCTCTGAGCTCCAAGACTTCACTTTAAATAGTGGAATGTAAATAGCAGCATGCAAAAAGCATTTAACTAGGCACATTTAGGAAGTGTTTGCGATATGATTTGTATAATTCCTTGAGTTGTGCGCTAAAACAATGCTCTCAGTGAGGGCAAGTCATTCAGTTCTTACCTCCTGGACGAGCAGGCTGCTGGCTCTCTTTTCTGCCCCATCTGGTACTGAAGAATACAGAGTTCTGCCCTGACGTTTCAAAGTGGAGATCTACGCAGAAACATGTGGAAATGTTTCAGATATTAAACAAAGACAAGCACATGAACATGTTTAAAGAGAGATTTGTCAATGTAAATCTGGACATTTCTTGCAGCAATAAAACTAATCTATGGTCTAATCTATAATCTGGACTATAAACAAAATAAATGTTTTTATCTTAACAATGGATTAAAAGCAAAGATTTGTTTGAAAGATTTGGGTACATGGAAACAAAGATTTTTTTATTAGTCCAATATAAAACTTTTTTTCAGTGTTTATATGTTTCGCTCAGCTTTGTCTAAAAGCAAATAATAGAAAAAATTCCTCAAAATCTTTATCTGATATCTTTACTGTCTACAGAAAGTGTTACGTTTTAAAAACATTTTCCTGTGTTTTTTTTTTGGGGGGGGGGGGCAGTACATAACTAAAATCTATTATAAAACATAAAAATGATAACCTCATAACTGAATGCAAATCCATGTTCTCAGATCAAGATCTCAGGCCGAACAAGGCAGGCCGAACAGAGCTGAAACCCTCACACACAAAGAACACCAGAAACTGAACAAGAAATACTGGGGTATATATACACACAGGAAAAGGCTAACAGGGAACAGGTAGGGGTAATCAACAAACAAGGGTGGAAAAAAGCAGAAACTAAACATAGGTGTCGTACTGGAGTGCTCTTGATAGCCTCCAGAGGGAACTCCAATCCAGACTATTGTCATTCTACCAAGGACTACATTTCCCATATCTCATTGTCAACCATGATAGTCTACAGCTGTGTATCATTTGCTTGTTTAAATCTGTCTATAAAAATCCAGTCAACTCAGTAACTCATTTTTAAGTCTTGTTAGTTGTTTATACTGTGATTCTGAGTGCTTTCCTGATTTCACCTATTTAAAATAGCAGAAACACAAAACTGAGGAACATAACACTTTTATATTATAGCTGTTTTTAAATATTGAAAATAAGATGTTAAAAGCCAATCACTTATTATATGTCTATATCGCTACCTATATGTTATTATATGTCTAAAGCAGGGGTTTAGACATATAATATGCTCTGCTCACGCGCAGAACACTGAGACGGTGTCTTTCTCTCTCTATCACTCAGGTTCGCGCGTCTTCCGTTAACGTTTAGGGTTTCTTCAGCTTCAGGTTTGTTTTATATTTCGGTTTGTTTGTAGTAACCAGTATAGTTCTGGTAAACGTGGGGTTTTTGTTCAGACGTGGTTCTTGATAGAATGCGACTAGCGTTAGGTCTCTGCCTGTCGGAGATTTTTATTTAACCGTCTGCTCTTCTATTCAGTTGTTTAACTTCGCGCACCGAGTGTCTGACGCTTTCTTGCTGTATTTCATACAAAATAAAGGAATGCAGATCTTAAAAACAGCGTCAGACTATTTGATCCATAGAACACACAGTCCCCCCCCCCCCTCTCTCTCTCTCTCTCTCTCTCTCTCACTCACTCACACATACGCATACCTGGTGTGGAAATAAATAAATAAAAATTACACTGATCATAAAAGAATTAAAAGTTAAAAAAAGAGAGTTATGTTTAAATGAAAACTCTTGTTCATTACAGTTTTCTTCATAATTGCAATTGCATGAGTTGGATTAATTGTTGCAAAACTTGTTCTCTATATAGTTCGTTTGTGATCGAAACCATTGATCTGAAGCTCAATGCTGATGTTGTCATGTAAATAGTTTTCTAATCAGCAATAAATATAACAATTTCTGATCGACCCGTATCAATTGCATGGTTAAAAATAACATACTGGCTAAAGCCCCGCCCACTTCCGGGTTAAAATTCACCCACTTCCGGGTTATGCCCCGCCCAGTGCGAGTACAGATACAGGGGTGGGGGGGGGGCGGCGTTGGGTGGGTTGTGTCAAAAGGGAGGCCCACTGTCACAGACTTTGAAAACCTCTGGTCTAAAGAATATGATTGGTAGGTATGGTATTTGTAATACATTAAAGTAAGTAAATTACTTTTTTACTTTGTATGAATGTTTTTGTCTTTAGGAAAATGTATCTTTTTGATTAGTATTAAATAAAAATCTATCATTTAAATTAAACCCTCGATTTATTTGAGTAAAATCAATACGTTTTGCTCTAACATTTTAAGTTAACATGGACTGATTTAAAAGAACTACCGTAGATTTGGTCATGTCTTTGGTTTTATCATTCTACAGAGGCTGAGATGTGCCCTTCTAGGACATGCCGTCTCAGTGTGCATTACTCCAGCATACATGTGAATGCCTTTGTGTTCATAGAGCCTAAGGCTTGATGTGAACCCAACATTGTGCAGTACAGCCATAGGTTTTATATTGCGTGCTGCTCTCATTATAACCTTGTATGCTTTTGCTTCTAACATGAACTGGAAAAATATAAACAATCAAACAAAAATCTAGGATATGATTATCATCTGGAATCATAACCACTGCTGAAGCATTGTATGGCAGCGTGAGTTAGTGTGTGTGTGTGTGTGTTACGTATTGCTGTTTCTGGCAGGGGGGCCATATCCAGCCACTAAGGCCTAAAATGTACAGACAGGGAACTACTTAACTCTGGTGTATGTAATATACTTGGGGAAGAGGTACAAGTTAATGTATATCATTAAATAGGATTAAACATTTTGTAACTAAAACATACTAATGACTTTTACTTTGGGGGGTGTTGGTAATGGTTACCAAAAGGAAAAAGGTTTAACAATAAATCAAAATAAAAGTGCAAAGAGGTTTGTGCGTGTGTTAGGTTTATGCTTTAGGTAGAATGTGACCACATATACAGTACAGTAATACCGTAATAATACGAGTGTCCCGACATACGAGAATTCTGAGTTACGAGCAAGTCTTCGAGCAATTTTTTGCTTTGAAATATGAGTGAAGATTTTAGATACGAGAACGCTTACAGACACGGACGCTAGGTAGCCCACGCCGCCTCACTCCTTCACTTCACGTGTTCGTTGACTTCCTTATACATCTTATGCACCTGCAAGTCTTCCTGTGGTGTATGTTATATACATTTATGGGGTAATTGCATATGGACTCCACTAGAGGGCCATCTTGGTTTTACAGCAGGGGTTACCGGGGACGACGAGTGATTAGTGAGTATTAAGCTGGGAGCAGCAGGAGTAATGTGTGTTCAGTAATAATAAATATGAGGTTCTGAGGCATACATTATTGTGCGTGTAGTCTATCCAATACACTACACGGGAAGAAACACTACACTTTCATATTGTGTTTGAGTTATCTACGTGATCTACGTTCTCCCTCCCTCCTCCTCTGCACATGCCGCTACTGTATCGTCTGAAACGAATTTAAGAACTCATAATTAAAACCACATTTTATTTTTTTATCACAGAAATCCTTATATACTATTAAAAAAAATGTGTGTGTGTTTCTCTATAGCAATTAAAACATGTTTTTCCATTGTTATTAGCACTAATAAGGGAGTTTTTTGGAGGTCTGGAACGGATTACATTTTTTCCCTGTTATTTTTTATGGGAAATAATTATTTGAGATACGAGCAATTCGAGTTACGAGCTCAGTCCTGGAACGGATTATGCTCGTATCTACAAATACGGTATTATTGTATATAAAAATAAACTGAATGCCAGTCATACTGTAGGCTATTTCTGCTCTAGCTTGAGAAAATTATTAAACTAACAAGATTTTGGATTTGAGATTGAAAATCATATTTAACATTCACATTTTTACAATCAGGTTTAGAATTTATAATTAGATTTATGGTCTAATTTCCTCACACTAATCTTAAAATTGAATTATAATTGTTTGGTTTCAGCTAGCTACACGGGCAGTTGTTTGCAGAACCGTTTTTTTTCTGTTCCCCCATAAACCAAATCCCATAACAATGATCTCTCGCATACACACCCATTTCTAAAAGAAAACAAGTATGGTTCCATTCAGAGAAGCAGCTTGAAAAATCCCCTGAGACAATGTTTCTGTAATATTATTTGAGGGTTGTTTTATGGTTGTGACGCAAAAGTAGACCCTCATGAACACAGAAAGAAGAGAAATGTATGACTAATGAGCCAAAGGAGGAAACAAACTCAAAACACACCACTGAGAGACTGCGAAAACTAACATCTGCACAGGTTACTCATCACTCAGCTCTCAGAATCATGCTGAAAAATAACATTTCAGAGGAAATCGCAGCATGATTACAAAATACTGAGAGAAATTAAAGTTTACATGAGCCTTTAACAGGGAATAATGGAAAGAAGAACATTTTAGGAATGGATACTGAAGGGAGAACAGATTCTCTAAGAGATGGATTTGTACAGTAGATGAACAGACATTCTTACCTGAAAATCATCAATAGGAAACTGCAGCATGTCTCTGAGGACATCACTGAGTATCTGAGTTTTCCTCTGGACAAGTACACTCTCATAGTCCAACGGTTCGATCACTTTTGGTTTTACCTGGAGACAAACACACACGCACTCTTAGTTCAAACTTGTGCATAATAAATGGAACAAATGAAGTGTTCAGGACTTCGTATCAGTATAATGAAATCAGGACTTTAAATGAACCATGAATGACTATATCAATGACAGGTTTATGGAAGGGTCTTAACATTTGAATTTGCTAAGTGACTGCAGATCTTCACACCCGTCTGGAGTGTTACCAAAAACATTCTGCTGAATTCAGTCAGGATTTCAAGGGAGACTTTTTTTCTTTTTTTTTGTCCTGAGGTACACTTTCAAAGTGTTTACAAGCATTTTCTTCGAGGAGGTCTTTAAAACAATTAGGCTATAAGAAAATAACCAACATCCATCTATCCATCTCAATTAGTAGAGCATTGGTGCTTACTACGGCAAGATCATGGGTTTGATTCCCAGGGAAAGCAAGACCTGATTAGAATATCAATTTGGTTCTTGAATGCAATGTAAGTCGCTTTGGATAAAAGCATTTGCCAAATGGAAAATGGAAACCGCTTTTCCTTAGGGTCGAAGGAAAATTAGAAAAATTATCAACAGTACAAAATACACTGAAAATATTAACGAGAGCTCAAATAGTGTATAAATCACAATTTTTGGTTACATTACATTTATGCATTTGGCAGACGCTTTTACCCAAAGCGACTTCCATTGCATTCAAGGAACACATTGAATCAAACACATTCTTGCTTTCCCTGGGATCAAACCCATGACCTTGGTGTTGTAAGCACCAATGTTCTACTGATTGAGCTACAGGAAAGTAGGTTAAATGACACTGTTACACTGTAAATGGAAATGTACTTCTATGCGTTATGTGCTATCAATATTTTTAGTGTAAATGAAATTTCGATGTTCTACATATGCATATATGCATATGTTCTACATCGAAATTGTCACGTCAACTACCAACGCCAGTTGCATTACTTCACTGCCATTCTCAACTCCTTTTCTGTGGCTTCATGAGATAGCTAAATGTTCACACTTCAGAATCTTGCTGCAACTAGTAGGTCATCTGGGTAATTTTTGCCTACTGTTTTAAGAATACTATGAAATCATACTTGTCTCACATACTTTGCCTACTATATAGTAGAAAAGTAGACATATTTGGATGAACGGTTTGTGTACCACTGATTTGCACAGAAATTCAACCACAAACAAATTATAGTATAGGAAAGGAAAGTTATAGTATAAATTCATTGTATAATGAACTTTCTTATCTCAAAAGATCAAGTAAAATATGATTCATCACTACATCATCTTTTTAAGGTATTCTGTTTGTCAGGTAAACTTTGGTGCATTATCCTCTAGCGATACTGAATAAATGAGTACAAGGATTAAAAATACTATATACAGTATTCTATGATGTGACAACCACAACAGGAACCAAAGACAACCACAAATGTCTTTGTGCACAGATACTCTGTTCTGTTTGTTAGTGAGTAAGAGAGAGTTGTGAATGAGTATTGTGTTGAACTGTACCAGGCAGTTCACACACTGCTTCCCATAATCCACGCTATGATTGGCTATGGTCAGCGCCAACAGCCTACATCACCCAATAAAGATGGGCGAACAGGTCTCTGTGACAATGTCCATTGTGACATCATCGCTTTATGGGTAAACACAGCACAGAACGCGGCTCTGCCTCAAGCACTAACTGCCTAAGATATAAATATGGTAACCTCAGAAATATTTCCTGTCCAACACACACACACTTTCATAAAGCTGTCCGCCACAAGCATCTCTGATATGTGTTCAAACTATAAAGTGAGGACATCCCACAATATGCCTTTGATTTACACTTTTTATATTGCAATGTCTTAACATAGTCATACACAGACAATGTGCAGAATTTTTTTTACCAGTAGACAATCAAGTAACATTAATCAAAAACAGCCAAACTCTACAATGTAATATCTCATTTGTTCCCCTTGAATGCAATGAGATTAAATTCAATCTTAATTCAATCTAAATTCAATACAGCAGTGTCAAAACCGAATGAAAGCAATGTCACCAATGTCAAAAATTATTTATCAAGATACCAAAGTTTGCAGTTATAAATCAGAGATTTCAATTTTGAAAAATAGAAAATTATCTGATGTTCAATACTAATGTCTATATACACAAAATACTAAAAGTAAAATAACAATTTAATACTTTAACATATTTGAGATCACTATAAAGTCTTTTAGAAACAATACTGTGGTTTTAAACCAGTGTGTGTGTGTGTGTGTGTGTGTGGAGAATTTCTTGGCCATAATCCATTTATCACGTGGGGACTCCCTGCTGAAGAATGCGCTCTTGAAATACACTGTTACGTTACAGTGTTACGTTGCTTGCATAAATTCATATACAGCACATTACAGAAGCCCACTTCACATCATACCAAATACCAGTTTATTATGTCGAGTACCAATCAGTCTACTCATAATCTCTAGTCATGTGAACATTATTAGACGTTCCTCACACACAACATTTGTTTGATGTGTATTGACTGTACCTAAGACTAACAATTGACATGGGCTGTGCATTGTCATATTTGCACCATTCAGAATTAAGAGTTTTAGTCAGACATTTTCAATGGATTCTAAATATCAAAAACAAGCAGCCAATGCGCCAGTCTGAATGCCAGGTGCCAGGCTGAACCTCAATTCTCTCACACACACACACACACACACACACACACACACACACACACACACACACACACACACACACACACACACACACACACACACACACACACACACACACACACACACACACACACACACACACACACACACACACACACACACACACACACACACACACACACGTGCAGCATTTGGAAGACGCTAATGCTTCTTTTGAAGAACATCCTGATAAACTTCTGGCACACTTATTTGCACACACACACGTATGTTTATGTGTGCAGGACGGCAGAAATGTGTTGTGTCAAATGTCAAACTGGAACTGCAAAGGAAGAGGAGGGGAAAGGGAATCTCATTAAACTGCCTCCCTCTTTTCAGAGCCAAAGGAGGATCTTAGGGTAGAAGCAGACGGCCCTCGCTGTTTAACGGGGTTGTAAATCCTTGTTCTCTTGCTCTGATTTGCCACAGATACATGGACACACACTTTTGTATATAGACACAGACAAACACACACAACTTCATTCTGCAATTCAATAAATCAACAAAGTTTACAAACTAAACTTTGTGAGCTTATCTGAGCTACACTGCAGGACAATATAGAGGGCGTACACCAACACAGGTGCAACAACTCTAAAAGCACACACAGCTCACACACACATATACTCTTACACAGTACATTTGCTTTCACATATTGGGTGAATCATAAAACTTGCCTAGATTATATTTTACCATTAAATCAAGCAAGCAATAAGAACAGGCCAGATTTACAAATAGTTCGCTCCAGTGCAAACCCTCTTTCGGCGTTAAAAAACTACAGTCAGGATTTACTAAAGACACGTAGTGAAAAATTAGCACTGACTGTGAAAAATTAGGCACCGACAGTTCATTTTGCCGCTGACCTTATTCCATATGCATTTGTAGGAGTTTCCATTTCAGACGCAAAATTGATGGGAGGAGAGTATTTAAATGATTCACACAAGGTGATTTACTAAGGTTTACGCTAGTCAATTTACTGGTATTTGAGGCATTATTTAACTCCAGATTAAACCAGATGCTATTTTGCGCTGCTCTTGATAGATTCCGTTGGTCATTATGGAAATAATATGGCTGTGTCTGTGTTCTTGCATGTCGCCAGTAAATCAACTTTCCACTTCCATTGACGCTTTTTTGGAATTGCGCTCTCGTGCAAATTTGCTCAGATTAGTAAATCTGGCTCATAAGATTTTTAGTGAACCATTGTTTTATAACTTTATTTTAAATAACTATTTTTAAAAGTGCACTTCTCACCCAAATTCCCATCATGCTACAAAAAATAAATGACTATATAAGCATTTTTATTATATTTATAAATTATTATATAACTTGTAAAGCATTTAAACATGATGGTAGCATTTATTTTTCCTAATGCAAACTTAAATAATAGACATTGTTTTACAGTATTTGTTTTAGTTTTTTCCCATTTAGAATAATGGGAATTACTATTGAATTGGTAACTCTAAAGTTAATTCTCCAGAATGCAGTCTGTTTTACAGTAAGGAGAATTTGGAGGGGGAAAAAAAATACAAATAATGGAAATAAACAAATAATGAATCATCTGACTTAAATCATCTGACTTAATTTACCTAATTTAAAACACAATTCTTTGCTTTGTTTTTGTCTACTTATGATTTTGGGGTGAAATGTGACCTGGAATGTCTGCGAGATTTGCTCTGTTACAATTGTAGTACAGTTTGTTGTACAGTTGCATAGACACTATCTTATGTCCTAGTCTGACCAACTAGCAGTTAGTCAAGAGGTAATCAGTTTTACTTTTTGGATTCAAATTAAATAGATTTTAGTTTTTCTGAAACTAAACTTAAAAAGTTAAGATCAGTCCTAAAGGAAAATATTAGATTACTAACTTCTAAGACTAGTCCAGCCGCAGAAGTACTAGACTTTAAGTGGTCACAGAAGAGACTTACCCCTTGGGGCGCTGCTGTTTCCCCTTCTACCTCCATCTCCCCCAGACTCCTGCCCTGCTGAGGTGTTTCACACACTCCATCTTTACGGACGGCTCGTCCAGCCCTGCCCTGCATGATCCACAACACTCTCCCTCCAGAAGAACTGAGCTCAAATCAGCGTCAGTTGCAGAATAAAAAATAAAACTATGTCTCGGACTATGTCTCGCAAAGGATTGAGAGGCAAACTAACACGAGAACTCTGCAACAGCCTGCACAGCCCGAGGGTATTCCTCCTTCTGGCTGAGTCTCTCTTTCTGTCCTTCCACTATTCTGTTTCTGAACTTTACCATGTGGAGTTTTCAAGAGTGTTTTCCTCTATCAGTTCAGTCCCTCCCTCCCTCCCTCTCACTCTCTCTTTTCCCTGTGAGAAGCAAAGACCACTCCTTCACACAGCTGTTCTGGTATGGGGGAGTGTGTGTGTATGTCCATGTACACTATTGTGTTGCCATGCTCATCTATCCTCCCTCTGCGCTGAAACAGAGATCTTAATTGTCTGTTTCACCTGCCCGAGAACAACCCCCAAAACCCAAGAGTGAACATAGAATAGACAATTAAAGAGACAAAAAGTCGATCTCTTCATAGATTTCACAAGAACAAGAAAGAAAAAGTGACACAGAAAGTTGAAAAAGATAATGAGTTATACTGCGGGGATTAGTTATAATTATGAAGGAATGTATTCAGTATAGTTGTATGAAACAGTTATAAACAGACAGATAAGATGAGATAAGGGAAAAGACAAGCAGCCATAGTTTAAAAAGATTTAAAAAGACCATCTGGCTTGATAAGTGTTGATGTTTTCTATTGAAAACTGTACTGTTGTCAGAAGTAGTGGAAGCTTGTGGAAAACGTCAGAATTAGTTTACGAATAATGGGCTCTACTTTGCTGTTTTCACCACATACAGAGTGAAGAAACGTACTATTAGCCATTTAAAAATCTTTTACAGTTACAGTTATCACTTTTTTGCTTTGTTTTCCTTGAAGAGAAAGACTGTATACACTTTAAATGTGTATATTTACTAAAAATAGTGAGTAGTACTATACAGAGTACACTAGCATACTGTGTATGACCCTAAAACAGAAATGGACAAAAAGCCACAAAACAACACAAGATCTATATTTTTTTTAATCTTGATCTCTGTGAAAACACAAAAATATCACCCTGCAGCCATCTGTTCCTTTAATTCCATATATAGAACTTCATAAGAAAAATTGGTCTCATATTATAAACAACTCATTTCCTTCAAAGTACATTCACACAGCAGGATAAGACACACAATTACAGATCCGCTTATCTGCACCAGTCCAGCACTCTAGCGTCCTCAGAAAAGGTCAGACAATAGTTCGAAATAGCGTACGATTAACATTCATTCATATTCAGAAATTCAGCAAGAGCACATGTGTACAAAAACCGCATACTAGTATACTACTCTTGCTATTTCTGATATAGACAGATATGGCAGTAGTATCTATAAGTAGTATTTATGAGTAGTACACTAGTTTGCAGTTCCGAATTCAGCAATACACACATACACGTCCTGTAGTCACCTCACAAGGGTCAAAGGACATGCGTATTATTTTCATAATAATACTTAATATTAATAATTTAGATTATTTTTTGAACTCGCTGCCATAATTCTAAGATGTTCTAGATGGTTGCCAGGAATTTTCTGTGTTTGATAATGTGTTCTTGTTCTTGGCAGCTACTAGGTTATCGCTAAGTGGTTGCTTGCTGGCTCAAGTCACATTTTTATTTCCCTCTCAAACTGCAAAAGGTTTTGCAAGCAAACACAACAGCAATAACATAATTGTTCTTCCAATCTCATATTTTTTTCATAACCATGACCCCTGAAGGGCTCAGAGATAAGCTACACAATTTGAAGAATCTTTACATCAGTCAAATGCTCTGAACAAACATAATCCTCTGACATGATACAGGACACCATTAAAGACAGACTGCACTAGCACCTCATTAGCACCGTTTCTCTCTGCCTTGTTGGTTATCATAGTCACAGATTTGATTTTGTCATTGTGTTCAGGTGTGTGTGTCATTATCTCACCTATTTAAGTTCAATTCAGTTTTTGTGCCTTTGTCGGGTCTCGTCAGTGTTTGCGTTGTGTTGGACTGCTACCTCTGTTGGAATTTACTGTGTAGATTATTAAAAGACTGTTATTCTTTATCTTCTTCGTCAGGCGATTACCACACATCCCGTGACAGAAGACCTGACCTTACCCAAAGAAGTGGAAAGTAAGCGGCAAATTTGTTTTGTTTTTTTATCTCCAGTTCGTGTTTTTTTTTTCTTTTTATCATGGACTTCCCTGCTGACTTCCCTGCTGTCTTTAGCAGGGAGACCGCTTCCTCAAGGAACACCTGGCAGAGATCCTAGATCTGGCACATCAGACCATCATCCCAGACAACTGCCTCTGTACGTTTCTATGCGTGGGACTCAACACCGCCACTTGAGCACAACTACCTAGGGAGGCTCCTCGAGGGAGCTTCGCCACTTTTGTGGAGTGACTTCTGGTATACTGTGGATCATACTTCACCGAATAGAGCAATTAGAGCCAACCGCAGACGTCTAGACTGTCTCCGGCGTGAGCTGTGACCCACGCCATCGGGGCGTGTGAGCTCAATATTGCAGCGGGGCCTGAGATAACCAAGTTTGACCATGTGCGCCTGCTGGGGGAGCTGTCATGGAATCAGAGTGCAAGGAGCACGACTCCTACAACCTTGGCAGACTTCGCTCCTCCTCGACCTGTTGCCCACATACACTCCTCTCACCCAGCGTGAACCATCAACCATTCGGCATCGCTGAGCTCCCTCGGTCAGTTGGCTTCACCTTGGGTCAGACCTTGTCATACCTGGCTGCGGACTTGCGGAGCTTCAACTGGATTTCAGCCCTTCACACCTTTGTCTGCTCAGCACTCCCTCTGGCTCAACCCACACCGTCAAGGTGGTCATCTCTGCGGCTTAGTCTCAGCCACCGTGATCTTCGATGTTGCTCCATCGGCTATGTGGTGCGCTCTTTCTCCAGCATTGTTGCCTCCGGCTGTCCCCATGGTGGCATCAGGACTTGTACAAACAATGGCTCCTCCTTCTGGCGACACCACCTGTTCTGGCGGTGGCCTGGCCACCATTCACCATGCCTATGTTCAAGGCTCCTTCAGCACTGCCCTGGACCATTCAGTTCTGTTTCCTCCCAGTCAGCCATACTCCTCCAGAACCTCCTTGTATATCCCATGCTGGTTTTGCCTAACCTTCGCCAGCCCTTCACCATCTCCTCTCTGGACGCACCTTCCGGGAGGGGGCATTCTGTCACACCACTAAGACTCTGTTTTTGATTACAGCCATGCTCTAAGCAATCTCAAGAGATTTGGCCAACTGACTAATCAGAGCATAGTGGGGTTTTCAGAAAGTTTGGCTTTAAAAAAAGAACTAAAAAAGAGCGTGAAAGAGTGAAAAGAGGTGAGAATCATACCTTTAAATCATGTAACTGTATTTTAACAAACCCCAATAATAACGTGACATTATGTCATTGTGTTTCTATGCATTTAATCGATAACATCTTTTCTATGAACAACAGCAATCAAACACATGAAACAAATCAATTACCTTCATACATACATACGCACTCCATTCTCCACACCCTTGAGCTACGGCATTAGCTTAGGAGAGTTGCATAATCGCACTTTGACGCAATAATTGGGAAGATTCCCAAAGGGGTTCAGGGCAGGAAGCCAGGGCGGGGACCACTGACTGAAGAAAAAAACACATTCAGAAACCCCCGACCTCACTGTATACACCCATCCACAGTGGGAGATTCACAGCTGGGCCTGAACTTCAGCCAGCTGGTGCTGTGTAACAGCTGACAGTGATGAGAGTATTTTATGGGGTTAGACGCACCTTTCAGTAAAAGCATAAGCTGTGGAGAGCAGCATATTATGTAGAGATGAGCTGAGCCTGTCCGATTGAAAGCATGTGTGATATATGATCCCAGCAGAGAGACTCACAAAACTATCATAGATAATGGAAAAGTCGATTATGTTTCCTCAGTACAAGGAATGTCTAACCTGTGATCAAGCCTCGGTTACATGTAGTCCTTTTAGTGAGCAGAGAGTGAGTGAGAGAGAGTGAGACTAATCAATGTGTGCAAATGTAGTGCTGTTCCGTTCATATTCTCTGTTTGTTTGTCTGTCTGTCTGGAAAACTGCCATGTTGTCAATGTATTTCAAGATTATGTGGCACTTGGAGTCGTGGTCTTGCTGAGGAGCACATGCTTCAGATAAGTTGTTTCAGCTTCATATCCCATATTTCCTTCTCATCTGTGTTGCAGAGCCACACTTACTGTCAGTTACAGTCTATATGTGCCAGACAGCAAGAAATACATCACTAGCCACTGCTGGATCCCTTTAGGATGGACTTCAATGCTTACATTTACAGTACACAAAAGTGGCAGTAAAGAATTTTACATGGTAACAGAATATTACTATTCCCAATAGATATATATATATTTTTTTTTTTTTTACTTTATATTCATAAAATAATCCTGAAAAGAAAACAGATTTCACAAACATTAAGCAGCACAACTTTTTCAACCTTCATAATAATAAATGTGTCTTGAGCAGAAAATTTCTGAAGGATAATGTGGCACTGAAGACTGGAATAACGGCTACAAAAATGTCAGTTTTGGCATCACAAGAATAAATACATTTCTTAAATATATTAAAAAAGAAAGCAGCTTTTTAAAATGTTAATAATATTTCATAATTGTTCAAAAAAATCTAATAAATATGATTACAATGGTGTTGTGTCTATATACTGGTTTGTATGGAGTTTAGATTAATGTGAAAAAAGTCATTTAAAGCTATTTTACATATAGATGAGCCCACACAAATCAGAATGAATTCCAAAACTCTTTTTAATAAACGAGGATACAACACAGGAGAAAATAAAAAAGGCAACTACACTTACACTTACACATAAACAAAACTGAACAAAGAACTAAGCACTTAAATACACAGGGTGAGGTAATTAACTGGAACAGAAACAGGTGGGTGATAAATTAGAAACAATGGAAACAAATAACAACCGGGAACATAGGCAAAACGTGAACAAGGAAAACGAAACCTAAACACAATGAAACAGACTGAGATCATTTACAGTAACTCCTGCTCCTAGAAAGCACATCCTCACGCCAATAAGAGTCCAATTGAGGAGGGATGAGGCTTTGGAGGAGGACAAGGGGCTGGTACCAGGTAGGAAGCTGGAGGATATGATGGCGGGAGAAACTAGGGCGTCAATGACAGTGAGAAGAGCCAGGGAGGAGACAAAAGAGCAGGAAAAGCCAGGTGGGTACTCAGACCACAGCCAGGACAGACCTAGACGGACAACAGACTGAGATAGAGCCCATGAAGGTTGAGATCAAGGCAAGGCCAAAGAGCCGATGAGACCAAATAACACTGATGGATCTGGAGGCCCAGGCGGAAGTCGAGCAACGAGAGTCTGAGGTGGAGCCAGGGTGCCAGAGGACTGAACTGGAGCCGGTAGGACTGAGGACCAAGGCAGAGCCCATTGTAGCCAGAAGTCTGTGGTGCAGATAGAGCGATGACTGACCAAGGCAGAGCCGGAGGGACAACATTACCAGATGGGCCAAAGTGGAGTAGTGGAATCGGCGGCTGGAGGTGGAGGTGGATCCCTTTGCCAAGGCAGAGCTAGAGACTAGAAGACCCAAGGCAGACCCATGTAGCAGAGTGGAGTCAACAAGGGAACCTAAAGCCGAGGGACTAAAGGGAACCAGCGGAGGTGGTGCCGAAGGACTGACTGTCTTGGGTAGAAGAGGCGGTAGAGGGAAACTGGGTGGGACCATCGGAGACACAAGAGACTTGGAGCTGGATGGAACCAGCGGAGACGCACAAGACTTGGAGCTGGGTGGTACCAGTGGAGGCGGGAGACTCTGGGAAATGTCCTCTCTATATAAAGAGAGTCTTGTGGAAGTATTCATACCCCTTTATTTTTTCAGCTTTTATGTTGCAGCCTTTATTTAAACTGCTTTAAATGAATGTGGAAAAAAGTAATCTACACTCCATACACCATAATGACAAAGCAAAAATGTATTATTAAATTTATTAAAAAGGCAAAAGTGAAATAAGTACATTGCATACAGTAAGTGTTTGTACCCTAAACTCAATGCTTAACGAATAAGTATAAAATAAAAATCTTAATAAAATCTTGTTGAGTAATCCAAACCACTCTAATGACAGGAGAAAAGACCTGGCATGCTTTATAACCACAACACGACTTTCAGAGTGATACATAATTCATTAACCTACAGGCACACTTCCACACATACACCCACACACACTTGAAGAAACCTTTCGCTCAGCAAACTGCAAGAGTCAGAGAGTGCTGAATGATACTGTTAAAGGGAAAGCCCGTAACTCTCCTCTACACAATTAATGAGCTAAGCATGAAAGCTCTGATAAAACCAGTTATATGAAGTCTACAGCAAAAATGAAGCACACACAACACATGCACTGACACATACACACACACACACACATTACCGATGATGCAGCTGCTGGTGGTGTGATTGCCAGTGACTGTCTGCGACTGAGTGTGTCTTCTTCCTCTGCTGGCTCTGCTACCTCCAGCTCCGGTTTACACACATATCCACAGTTCCTGTGCAACACACGCCGCAGTCCCTCAAACAAGATCACACTCGCAGTGCAACCCATTGCACCCGGTCCCAGAATCATACAAACACTTCTGCTAGGAGATCAGATGAGAATGATTCTGCTAAAAGACACAGGTCCGAAGCCCAGCCGGAACTAACGCACTTCTCAGATATCTAGCCCCAACGCAAACCTCTCCGTCCTGAGACATATCACTCCATCATTCGCCCTGAACCAGGATCAGAGCAGAAGGGATGTACGGAAGCTCCCTCCTGAAGGATGACAGCAGTCTGGCTTCCTCCATTCAAATGAGGAAGATTCTAAGTTGCCAGCTTCCTAAAAGTGTGTTTTAGCTAAAACCCTGGGGATGTTACGATGACATGGAGCCTCAGGAGGAAAGTGCTCTAGTGAATCTAGGACATGAGGGAGAGAAATGCTGAGGATTGACGGAAAAGAATTAAGGAAGTGAGTGATGAGCTGCTTCTGGAATCAGTGATGGGCGTTGACTTCTCCTCCCTGCCTGGAGATGCTGATCTATTTCTCTCTCTCTTTCTCTCGGTATCTCTCACTCTCTCTGTCCTCCCTCTACAGCCCCCCCTATTCTCCTTTTAACATTGCTCTCTGTGATTTCTGACCCATATCTCGCAGCACAGCTTCATTCATGCACTAACACACACGCAAACACGAGAGCATGTTACAGTAATGTGTTTGAACATAAGAGTATCCTATTCAATGTCGGTACGTGAGGAAATAATTGCTAAAACTACTTAGGACTAGAAAGATAGATTATTAATTATTTACTTTTAATTTTTAATAAAAAAATAATAATTATTGTTTCAGTTATTTAATAGTTACTAAATTTGTTTAGCTTTTTCTATTTCTGCTTTTTTACATACTAATAAAGTAAATAATTACAAAATAAAAACATACTTAGGATATAATAATTACTAAAATAAGTAATTTTAACAATGAACTTTTTTTTTCCAATGAACACTGCTGAAGTATTGAGCTGCAAAAACATTTTCCTAAAAACGAGAATGCTGTGAATGCACATAACTTACATTTGCATTAACTGTAAAATAACTATTGAAATGGGGTATGAATGTATTTAATTTAAATTTAGCATGTAAATGTAATTATTAGGTTTATATGAGCAAATGTGCATGTTTTAGTCTGTGCTCTTGATTATCATAGTGAGCAAATTTTACAATGTAATATTCACATTTTGTATGATGTACGAATAGCAATAAAAAAGTGTCTATCGAACACACACATACAGGCCATAACTAAAGATTTCAATAGTTGAAAGTACAGAAAAGCCCCTCTGATGTGTGTTAATATTTCACTGGGCGCTGACACAATCACCTACTTTAGAATAAATGACTCAGACATATCAGGGATGACATGCTCAAAGACCTGAAGAATGGGGGTGACGTGTGTAACCACATATGAGCAAATCTAACATCATAGTCAGTACATAATGTGTTAAGTGTATATAACCTTAACTGTAAGCAAAGGTATTTCTATCTGACGGCAAAATGGCTTCAAATTTTAATACACTACATATCCTGTATGTTCTGTTAATGTTAAGTGCTCCTCTGTGTTAAGACTGACTTAACCCTGCTCTGGATCAGCAGACATTAGTTTGGCATTACATTTAGAGCAGATTTATCAAAGCCTACCGCTCACGCTTCAGTGCTGCAGTGACAAGATCACTGGTTCTAGTCAAGGGCCTCCACCAATCAGATTTGTTTTGCTTTTGTGAAATAACACAACACAACTTCAGGAATTAAAACATTAGTCACAGATACGCCCCTTGATGTCATCCTATGTACTCCCTCCCTGCTCTAAATTGGTTTGACATTTTTTACATTTTTATGAATTTGGCAGACGCTTTTATCCAAAGCGACTTACATTGCATTCAAGGAGCAGATTGAATCAGTTCTTGCTTTCCCTGGGTTCGAACCAGCATTCCCAGCATTCGTTGTTAACATCAAAGCTCTACAAACTGATGCAAGACATTTTCTCATACTATAAGAAATGTTTTGTCACATAACATTAAGTGATTCATGTTCAACATAAACATCAGTTTAGGAAGAACACCTTAAGCTAAGAACTAAATGTTTTTACAAGGCCATTTTTAGTGGGTGTATGAAGTCCACACAAAATAAAATACAACTTTTTGGGGCCATTGTAACTTTGCCACAGTCATTATAAGCCTATAAACTCTCCAAGTCCTTCTGTATGAAACATCAAACCCAATCCACTGCTTTTGAGATGAACATAAATCTCAGATTTCTTGCAATATGGGGTTAACATTCTTTACAAGGGCCTCTTTTGACCAAAGAGAACGCTGAGCCTAATGAACACAAAGAAAGGGACATTTTCAGTTCAGACACATCACTGCACAGCTTCAAATGGTCTCTCCTGCTCTCACACACACATATTCATGACAGCATATCAGACAAAGAGAAGATCAAAAGCATGCACACTTTGATAACTTTTTGTCTTTCATTCTCTCACACATAAAAACTCCTCAAGAGAAGATTCATTAAAATAAAACCAATGCTGTACCCATCCTTTTCTTTATATTCAGAATATAAATAATATATTTTTTTAAACATACAGTAATACCTCGAGATACGAGCGTCTCTACATACAAGCATTCCAAGATACGAGCAAGCCTTCGGGCAGATTTTTGCTTCTAGATACAAGTAAATATTCGAGATACGAGCACGAGTACTGACGCTGATGCCGACGCTCGTTCACTTCATGTGATCACATCGCCCGCAAGTAGCTGATTTTCACTCTGTTTTGTGCATTATTCTTCATAATAGCGAAGGGTTCTAAGAAAGTGAGTGGTAAGGATGGTAGTGAGAAGAAGAAACGCATGATAAGCATGGAAATGAAGCATGAAATTGTGGATAAATATGAGCGCGGTGCCGTGAGTGATCCGGCAGCAGGAGCATCAGGACGAACTGTCGAGTGAGGAGCTGATCGAGCTACAGACGATCATACGCAGGCTATGTGGCAGAAGATTTCTGATTTCACTGAAAAGAAACACCCTGATAAATCGTCTACTGGTCGTGCTTCGGTGCTTTTTGACGACACATGCCGTACTCATTTTTAAATCAAATCTCCCTCGATAGGTATTCCGTTAAAAAGTCTGCGCCAAGTGAAAGTGAGGGTAGTCAGGTGAAAAATTTTAGAGAAGTGAAGAAAACAAATAAAAAAAAGCAAAACAATAATATAAAATAGAAAAGTAAAAAAAAAATTAAGCTAAGCTCAGTTATGTTCATTTAAATGTACGTAAGTTACGTAGTGTTCGTGACACATAGTGTCCTCCCCCCCTCTCTCCTCCGCACCTGCTGCTAATGTCTGTAAAAACTTATAATTAAAACCACATTTTATTTGATATCACACGAATCCTTATACTGTATACATGTACTGTAATTGTGTGTGTGTGTGTGTCTATACCAATAAAAAAACAACGTTTTTTTCCATTGTTACGAATCTGGAACGGATTAATTTGTTTTCTATTATCTCTTATGGGAAAACATGATTCTAGATACGAGCAATTCGAGTTACGAGCTCCGCCCTGGAACGGATTATGCTCGTATCTCGAGGTATTACTGTATAACCAAAATATCAACTTGCCAAAAGGAAATACTGTACCATTAACATTTTGTTTTCATTTCCTGGTAAATGCATGTGAAAACAAATGTCAGGGTACATAGTGGTCCTTGCTAAGTCACACATCATTTTATTTTTGGCCAGAAAACTACTTTACATGTGAATGGTTGCAGACGTGAGTGCTTGGTCATTGGGTGCACCTGCATTCAGTTAATAGTTCAACTTTTTACTTACTGCATTGCAAAATGTGCTGGCACGCAAGTCATTATCAAATGAAAGTATCACTGGTCAAGTGCTCAAAAGTGTTTTTGCATACAGACTTTATAAAAAAATTTGCTCATTTTCCATCAGAATTAGTAATGGCTGCAGATAAAGTCATAATTGTCTGTGATTTTAATAATCATACTTTAGATCTAATATTGTTGCATGGGATCAATGCTGATACTGTTCAAATTCTGCAGGAGAGCGATGACATCTCAGATCATTACTTGCGTGTAGACTACCTTTAACCAAAGTTGAAAAACGTACTCCCTGTTACAAATATAGCTTTATAAATAATCTTCCTGATCAGTTTCACCTACTAAACATCTCAGATAGCCTATAAGAACTTGATGTTGCAACAGAAACGTCTCAGGTTACTTACGTAACCCTAGTTCCCTTAGAGGGAACGAGACACTGCGTCGAACGCATATGGGAACGCCTTAGCGTAATTGTCTCTTGAAGCGCAATTGAATCCAGGTGTGCGAGTGCACGTCGCCGAGGGTGACGTCATGACCCAGGAGCATATGAGCATGCCGTGACCCGGAAGCCGCAGCTTGACCAGTGTCTGAAACAGCCGGCATGCGTAGGAGCTGAGGCTACGAGACGCAGTGTCTCGTTCCCTCTAAGGGAACTAGGGTTATGTAAGTAACCTGAGACGTTCCCTGTCAAGGGAACTCAACACTGCGTCAACACTGCGTGAGGACCAGCCAGTCGCATCACAAATATCAGCAAGGGGAGCCCCTGCAAAGAAACCTTTAGAGGAAGCCATGCTCCGAGTAGAGTGGGCGCGGACATGTAGTGGACACTGCTGACCCGCCAAATCATAAGCCAGGGAGATAGTCTTGACTATCCACCTGCTCAGAGTTGGTTTCGATGCTGGAGCTCCCTTAGGAGCCCCGAAGCATACAAAGAGTTGGTCCGACCTACACCATGAACCTACACCTTGTTCTTGGACTCCTGGTCATGATCGACAAAGGGGGGAGGACATAAGGCAGTATAGCGTGACGAGTGGGGCTCGAAAGCACTTTAGGGATGTATCCCGGTCTGGGAAAGAGGAAGGCTTTCGCCAGGCCGGGAGCAAACTCCAGACAGGAGGGGGCCACTGAAAGGGCCTGAAGGTCACCAACCCTCTTAAAGGAGGAGATGGCTAACAGGAACACCGTTTTAAGGTTTTACACCCCTGCTTCGACAGGAAGTCTGCTCCCGTGTTCTGGGATCCCGGAATGTACACTGCTCGGAGAGAGCGAAGTTTGTTCTGGGCCCAGAGGAACCGCCCGGCCAGCTTGCAAAATGCAGCAGTTCGAGTTCTTACTAAAACCAGGAAGTATGAGCATATTAGCCCAGTTCTGTCAAACCTGCACTGGCTTCCTATTAAACACCGAATACATTTTTATATCTTGCTAATTACTTACAAAGGATTAAATGGTTTAGCTCCCCAGTACTTGAACGATCTCTTAATAGATTATAGTCCTTCACATCTATTGCAATCCCAAAATACTGACCAGCTTATAATACCTAAAATATCAAAGTCAACTGCTGGCGGTCGATCCTTTTCCTATTTAGCTCCTAAACTCTTCCTAATACAGTTCGGGAAGCAGACACACTCAGTTTAAATCTAGAGTTTGAATCTAGTTTAAATCTTCACCAAAACCACATCTCTTCAACCTGGCATACACATAACACATTATACAAACATTATTTATCCAAATCATGTAAAATGATTGTTAGGCTGCATAATTTACTACAGCCGGAACCTTGAACATTCCCATGACATCTGATATACTCGATACATCAGAAGAAGAATGGCATCTACGCTGATATTAGTCTCTGTTTATTCTGAGGTTACCGTGGTCAGCCGGATCCGGGCCGTATCCAGATCAGATGAAGGACCTGCACCTGGACACGAGCACAGCACTGCCCTGACTCTACTAGACCCTCCCCTGTTAAGATCATGAACCCATCTCCAACCGGACCAAACTGGACTTAATATTAAACTTGAAATGTTGTCAATATAATAATCATGCACTGTTTGGCTGTTGGATAGAGGAGAACTGGTCACCCGACTGAGCCTGGTTTCTCCCAAGGTTTTTTTCATCGTTTTGTTCTTCATTCATTCCATCACCTGCTGGTGTTTTGGTTCCTTGCCGCTGACGCCTCTGGCTTGGTTAGTTTGGGACACGTAACACTTAATATTCTTCAATTTTATTGATTCGCCTGCTCTTTTAGAGCTGCTGTTCAGACAAAACAAACTTTGTTTTTATTTTTTCCTATGACCATTGAAACAATCTGTATTGTAAAAAGCTCTATATAAATAAAGGTGACTTGACTTGACTTTTGTTGAGTATATTTCTGCCCTAAAATGGAGAGTACAACCAAAAGTGAAAATTCTCTCATCATTTGCTCACCCTCATGCCATCCCAAATGTATATTACCTTTTTTAGATGGACCCAAACAAAGATTTTTACAAACAGATTCTCGAGTAGTGTCCTCCAATTGTATATCTCAGTCCATACGATGCAAGTTCACGCTTAACGCAAAAGTGTTACACAAGAAGTTATCAAATCTACCTTTTAAATATAGATTTGAATAGCTCCATTATCATCAGTGTTAAACATTGCTTGTTTATGCTTGTTTATAAACATGTTTATGCTATATATATTCAAAACGTGGACAAAGAAGATTTATCAAAGTATATTATAGAGACATACATAGGTGGGCTTGCCCACAACCACCCATAACACCTATCATTGTTGAATCAAGTTGTGCATGGAAAAATCTAGTTTAACATTCAAAAGCATAATATAATTACCAGACACACAAACTATAATTTAAAAACTGGCAAAAATAAACCTCATGAGGTACAACAGTTTGCTAGCTTTAGTTTTAAGTTTTTTACGTGATGTTTTCAAACTCCATTAATTAAAGTGTGAGCTGTTCTGCTTTCATGTGAGTCCAGTCAGCTCGTATGAAAGTCTATTTCTATTTCATTTGTTACTTGGAGCCTGAAGTTTATTTGCTTCATTTGAGAGCTCCTTGAGGGCACGTTTTGTGCATATTGTATTGGTCTGCGTCTGGATTTAATTTCTGAGCTGGACCTGGTCACAGGGTTACTGACGTCAGAGGCCTGATGGTCCAGGCGATTCATTGCAAAACTATGATGTAATGTGTGTGGTTGCCATAGAGATCATTTTGCAATGCACTGCTCTGCACTGGACTATATTATATGAGGCTGAAAACCATTTCTTGTTAAACTCACACACACACATATGACAAAGCTCACAACATCACTGAAAACAAATCCATACATCAGTGAGTACACATATGGAAATAATTGGTGCTGGAAAGAATGAGAAAATTCGCTTACAACTTGAATAATTAAACAGCAGGTGTTTCATAGGAAAGAAAATGGAAGACACAAGAAAGGGTATAGACAGAGAAAGATAGGAAAGAAAACAGAATGTTAAAAGTACATCAATGACTAGAAAGCGGAGAAACGTCAGCACAATATTAGCTCAGATCAATACTTTTCAGACAGTCAATAGAAAATGTCTTATGTGCCATGTTTAAGCTCTTCTGCCATCTACAGGCACAAAAAATGCTTTCATAAAAAAGATCCTGCTTTTATATTGATACAGTCTACCAGCGAATACCAACATATCAAATGCTTCATAATAATTATTATTGGTGTAATTTGATTTTCTTTTTGACATACCTTGTATCCACAGCGAATAACATTGCATTCAAGGAACACGTTGACATTCTAATCAACTGCTTTCCCTGGGAATCAAACCCATGACCTTGGTGTTGCAAGCATCACGCTCTACTGTTTGAGCTACAGACGTTTAGATATTAATATAGCTTATATACAGACATATAGCTTATATTAAATGTGCATGCACATTAACTGGATAAACCTAAAAATATATTATTTTTAGAATGCTTTTAGCAACAAAGTGTGATATACGTATGATCCTTTTGTTTTATGTAACGTAATATTGATAAATTCTTGCAATTCCGTTTGGTGACGCTAGTCGCGTACACTTGTCACAGACAGCTGGGCTTTTATTCAACATTATGGTTCACATACAGCGAGGTTACATCAGGACAAAGAGAGTTTCTCACACGGCTGTAGTTTGGCTTTAGAGCGGCGGCCACAGACTTTGGCAATGCTCACACATCGCTAACACAGATTCAGCACAGCCCTAATCAGAACACAGGACAGTGTCAGCATTGTTCCTCATGTGGAAATGGAGCATGTCCTTTCTGAATCTATACTGTGTAGAATGAGGACTGGACAGGAGGAAGACTTTGACTTCTAATGGCCAGAAATTTGCCATTTTTTCCAAGATTTATTAGTCACTGTGTGTTGAAAACTAAATGATTCTATGGGTGATTCACAAAGAAACACAATGTAGATTGATTATTCTTACATCATTATAATGCATAAACAAGTCTCTTGCAATAGGAAGGACATTTGCCACGAAAAACCCTTTTGGTGCTTTTGTCCCTTTGGTTAGGACACTGCATTTCAAAACATTTCCGCTGCTCATAAACCATTACTTATTGCATAATAAACCTCAAACATCACCAAAATATGTTTTTTACACATGCAGAGAACTGTGTATTGCCACAAAACCTAAAAAATATTATAGTTTAAAAAACACAACATCCCCCCCCCACCCCCTACCCACCATCAGTTATTCTCTTATTCATCCACCTCATTATGTTGTCCTTGCATTTCTCTCCTACTACATTTGCACTGCCTTAATTTGTAATTTGCACTATTACTATTTACTATTGTTTGCACTATTTGCCATCGCCACTTTACCTCCATAACTCACTTTATCCATCTAGTTTAATTTTATTGTATTTTATCTTCATCTTCTGTTGTTGTTGTTGTTGTTGTTACTGTTACTGTTAAATTATTGTTGTTGTTAACTGTATTCGCCTTGGGTCTGAGAGTAACGGAATTTCAATTCTCTATATGTATGCACTGTATATATTGCAGAATTGACAATAAAGCTGACTTTGACTTTGACTTTGACATCAAATCTTCATCAGTCAACACAATAATATCTGTGTGATGTGGCAGAAGTTTGACTTTCCATTCAAACTGAAGTCATACATACAAACGCTGAAGGCATTACTTCAGCGGAGCTATGAATTACTGATGGAAAACTATACTCATATTCTATTCTCTCACATATGCAAATACAAACGCATGCACGTAACAAAGGAAAATGGAAATCTCTGCTGGTTCTGTATGTAAAATGACTGATTTTAGAATTAAACAATAATGGATGCTTCAAAAACAAACAGACAGTAGGCAGTGATATAATTATTTACATAAACTGATCTTTTTCCCATTAAAAAACAATAAACTATGGTCTGATTTAGTCAGTGAGTTACGGTAGATGACCTTATGTGAACTGCATGTTAATCTTGATTTGAGATTATTGTGATGTAACAGCAGATGTAATGATATATCATTAATGAGTTAGACAAGAAATCAAAATTGTGATTAATTTTGTCAACGACTCTAAAAGCCATCATATAATTATGTGATAGGGATATACTTATTTTTTTATTTAAAAAGTGGAAATTAATACATGCTAAGGAGAGACTTCAAATTAGAAATACTTCTTATACATCTCCAGGAATCGCACATATTGTCTTTTACACTGATGAAGTGCATTCATTTTACAGTTGTGTAGTATATCAGTACACACATTGAATATGATTGAATATGACTAAATACATTTTAATTCTATAAATCAGAAAAGACTATATGAGGGAATCAGAATCATGTAGAGCCCAGTCTGACCCACTAGCTGGTTTACCTAATCTTACAACGCGTACACTGTACAAATATAGGGCGCCAGTTTGAGAGATAATCTACTCCTTTAATCATGAGAAATCCTTTTCACAACAGACAAGCACTGACACAGGGATGATCCATTAGAGGAGGGCTTTCAGGCCTTCTCTCCTCTGCAAACATTCAACCTTTATCAGTCACAATTATCCTCATGTACAATAAACACTGTATGTAATATAAATC
The DNA here is from genome assembly GCA_037043235.1 of Rhodeus uyekii. Lineage (NCBI taxonomy): Eukaryota > Metazoa > Chordata > Actinopteri > Cypriniformes > Acheilognathidae > Rhodeus > Rhodeus uyekii. The sequence continues at coordinate 4,868,295 of JAWRVZ010000032.1, forward strand.
ATTGTCAAGTTGTAATACCACATTATTGAATCAAATGCCATGTTTAAACACATTTGAGAAGAATAGGCACAATGTTTGTAGGTTGGAGGGATTTATGACATCAGTCACCCAAAAAAAAGAAGAAAAAAAAAAGATTATGAATACTGAACACCAATGATTCATACACAGTGAAATGAGGAATATGCACAAAGAAAGTAAACCAGGTCAATTTTGAGTTCATGTTCACTTTAATACCCTGAACCATATTAATGGGCTAATGTTAGATCTTTTACTATAGCCTTGCATGGTACAGAGTGCATCATGGGAAATGGCTGTTAGTACTTAAAGAGTATTAAAACTAGGGCTGGTTTAATGACTATACTGGCAAAGAACAAGCAGTTCCCGGTGATGCCAGCTGACGCTGCACTTCTACACTTCTACAGGAAAATAATTTGTATATAACAGAGTGAAGCTGGTCATACACTAACAGAACTGCCGTTCTGACCTTTAAGCTCACTTGCAGGGCTGGATGTATGCATAGGCATTCTAGGCACGTGTCTATGCTTGCTTGCTTATAATTATTTTACTCTAACAACAGGAGATAGAAATGCCCAGTTACTATCAGTTCGGATGCAGGGATGATTGAAACAATCAAACTGCATTATCAGAACTCATAGGTTATTTTTCTAAAAGATTCTGTTTGTGTTACACAGAAGAAAATCATTTACATCTGGGACTGCATAAGTAAACAATAAGATAATTTTTATTTTTGGGGTGGAGGATCTATTTAACAGCTTTTGAGATGACTAAAGATACGGAGTGCTTAGCAAATATCATCATCAAGGAAGTTCAAAAGAAGAAAAACAGCTCTCACCACAAATGACAGCTCAACTGACTGCTTGTCCATGCAAACCAGAGACACAGACTGCTTCAAAGCTCACAGGGTATCAGATGAAATCTCCTTCTCAGCAGCCTGGTTTCTCACTTAGGCCTGAGTCAACTGGGTTTACGTAACAAAGACTTTTGTTCTCTCAAAGGACGGAGTGAGAGGACACACACCACAGTATGGAAAACCTCAATATGACACCTCACAGTAAAATCCACAGCTAACTGGGATGCCTTTATCACCAAAAGGGTGACATGGGTTAAAGTTGTAGATCATAATAATAGTTTTGGAACATAAATAAATTTCACTAAATAGGGCTGGAGTAACATTGAGAAAATGTATCAGATGACCTATCACTTAAGGCAGTAATGTGACGGAATAAGGGACAGGTCTTTTCTTCCATATTGTGATGTAAATTTAAGTGAAATTGTCAAATGTAAGAAAATTGTAAGAAAGACTGTTATTTGTCAACAGAGAGAGGTCTGTTGAAGAAAAAAAATATATATATATATATTTATACACTTTTTTTTTTTTTTATGAAACGGATATATATGGATAAGTTGTTTACAATGAGAACGATAACATGCATTCGGAAAACAGACCAGGTACATACAAATTGCTATTGAAAGTACAACGAATGACTGACACAAATTTCTTGTCCTTAATGTTCCAAAGAATTAAAAATCTGGCTCTCACTTCCACCTGCAGGGTGATATCCTGTCCCAGCCTTAATTAGATCTGATTAATTTGCATAATATCTTGGATAATATGAGTGGGTGGAATCCATACATGATTGTGTCTGCCAACATCCTGGGTGCTTGTCACTGTGGTTAAAGTCAGGCTTTGATTTATGATTGGGTTTTTGATTAACATAATGGTTAATTGTGGTTTACTTTTATAGCAATGGGGTGTTTCAAATATTAAGGTTAAACTTTTACAAATATACAATCCTATCAGCTCATTTAAATGTCTTGCTACAGAACGGATCACTAGCAGTGACCCAGGCATGACATACATGCTCCTGCAGCTGCCGTTACATAATACTCATCTGTAGGGTCATGACATCAAATGCGTACATCAATGATTTTTCTACTCTGAAGTAGAAATATGAAGTTTCTAGAAAAGTCTGAAGTTGTTTTCGAAAGAAATGTTTATATGGTCACACAGTCTGTTCAATCTATCAAACCAAACATTCAGAGAAAAATACTTATTTTCATGTTGGAGAGCTGAACATGGTCAATTTTTATTTGTTTTTGGGGGGGAAAAGTATTCCACAGAAGAAGGAAAAGCATAGGGTTTTGTAATGACAAGAGATGATTATATAATGTCTGAATTGAATTTTTTGTGAACTATTTCTTTAAATGAGAATGTATGTGTGTGTGTGTGTGTGTGTGTGTGTGTGTGTGTGTGTGTGTGTGTGTGTGTGTGTGTGTGTGTGTGTGGACAGAGTTTTTGTATGGACTAATAATGCTTAGTTTCCTGAACTTGTAAAGTAGCCTTAAATTATAAATGCTGCTGTTTTAAAGACTGACATTCTGATATCACTCAGCTATTGTCATAGAGATTGAGGCTTGTTTCCATGGCAATGTACCCATCATTTTACAACTGCCACCAATTACATCATTAACAACTGAAGAAGAAAGCTCTATAAAGCTCTCTTTCAGATCGAATGATTTTCCCTTCACATGAAGTCGTGATGTCTCAGTGTCCCATATTGCTGTGCTTTGGTGAAATGATGAAGACCTTTCCCTTTTAATGAGACTCACAGATCCACACTCACCACACCACACACTGGAAAATCTATCAGGCTGTTTTTTTATTGTGGAAATTTGTCTGACGTCCACATTGAAAGTGAGGGAATGGAACTACTACTGAAAAATTGAATTCTCCATTTTTAGCAACTTCTCTCACTCATTTGCTCTCTCTCACACACAAACACACACACACACACACACACACACACACACACACACACACACACACACACATAATTATATAATCATCTCATATCATTACAAAGCCCTATGCTTTTCTTTCTTCTGTGGAATAGAAAAAAAGATATTGTTAGTCCATACAAAAACTGTGTCCTTTTCCTTTTAAGAGTACGGTGTGCCGAGACTGTTTAACAAGTCTATTAATGCAGTCAAACTAAAAAGCATCAATATCACTGCGGACCAATTAAGCTTGACCTGCTGTTTACAGCAGTGGCAGGATGTAATGAGAGGGAGGCAGTGATGTTCTCTCTGATATTCTCTCTGACGTTTGCTGTAGTCTGGTTCCGCTGTAAATTAAGTTACAAGTGCACCTCAGCAGAAAACCCTGCTTGTGGTTTGCATTGAATTTCTAAGATGTAAGATTTCACCAATTAAAATAAATAAATCTGAATAAACATTGAAAATTCCATGATTAAACCGCAAAATGAAACTTTCCCTACGTATATTTACATTTATGCATTAGGCAGACGCTTTTATCCAAAGCGAAATACATTGCATTCAAGATACACATTGAGATTCTAATCAGTTATTGGTTTCCCTAGGAATCAAACCCATGACCTTGGTGTTGCAAGCCCCACATTCTACGGTTTGAGCAACAGGAAAGGTATATCGAATAACAGGAAGTGATCATAATACTGAAGCTAAGTGTTTTCCATCTTTCCATACAGTAAAACACAACAAAATAGCACAGAAATGTGGATATTGACCATTTTCTGTAATAGTAATTGCTTTGCTTCCAAATGGGATTAACAAGCAAACCTGTTTTCTTTATACATAACTTAACATTGCACCTACATGTCTACTAACTCTCATTAGAGTATAAGTGTCAGGGTTCTGCCGCATTCGGTCTGGTCTATCTCTTGGTTTTGTGGCAGAGCTCTGGCACTACCGTTATGTCTCTCATTGTGTGAGTCACGTGCACGCGTGTCTGTGACGTCTTTTGTACGAGTTATGATGTCCGGTCCCGATACTTGGGTCTGGTTCAGTTTCAGTTTTGGATCGGGATTCGGGCATTCATGACTCGTGTGTGTTCGTCCTTGTCGTGAGCTCGTGAGAACTCATTCTTGCGAGCTCTACGTTATGTGAGTGGGCGCGGTTTCAAGCCTTGCGCGAGCCGCGCCTCCTCTCGTCCGTGTGTTTATGTTTGGCACGCGGTTCGCATTCAATCGGCCGCATGCTTTCTTGTGTTTTCTGTCATGAGCAGTTTGGCTGTCGCCAGCTGCACGTCGTCTTTGTCTCGTCAGTGTGTAACCCTCCCACCTTGTTTCCCTGCTTTAGTTTGATTTGTTCCCAGCTGTGTCTCATTCAATTACCGTTCCTCATGTGTGTATTTAATCCATCCGTGTGTGTTGTCTTGTGCTGGTTTATCGTCGTTACAAGGTAGTGTTCATGCTGTCCTGTTTCTAGTCCTGAATCAAGTCTGTCAAGTTTGAAGTCTTAAGTCTAGTCCGAGTTCGAGTTTGTCTTCTAGTCTTGTTTTCCCCCTCGGGGTGGTTTTTGTTCAGTTTTGTTTCCATTTTGTATTTAATAAATCCCCATTCTCATTGCACCATTGGGTCCTCATTCATCCCCTTCCACACAACCTGACAATAAGTGGACTGGTAGGGTTATGGTTAGTAGAATAAGTTGACATTCTTGCAAAATTGCAATAGAATGTTTTTTTGGGGGACCATCAAAATAAAGTGTTCGCAGATATTAATCTACTAATGCTCTAATGACTAGTAGTTGATATGTAGGTGCAATGTCCCTTATAGTCAATAAAATGTCTAAAGAGGAAAATCAAAATACAGTGTTACTGTCGCGATTCTGGTGCGATGCGGGAGGAAACATGGAGGTTTCCACAGAAAGTTGGCTTTATTTCAAAATGAAAACAAAACACTTCTAGATAAACAAAAGCAGCACACTTGTGCAAAACTTGGAAAGGGCAAGGATCATAAACACACAGCGATCGCAAAATAACGTTAACAACCGACAAAGACGAGGGAAACACAAGAGGGTTAAATACAAGATGACATGGAAAACACCTGACAACACTGATGATGTAAGTGATGACAATACAGGTGCAGGGAGGGCACGAGAGGATACACAGAAGGGACCCGGAAGTGAACCAACACATGACACGATTGACAGGAAGTGACAAATGCCACACCAGACAGGAAGTGTACAATGACCTTACTGAGAGGAAGTGACAAAGAAGACCCGACAGACAGGAAGTGACAAAGAAGACACAGACAGACAGGACCAAGGGTGACCGTTACAGAGTTATTTTGCAGAACTTCAAAGCTGCTTTTTCCATAAAATGAATGTAATTGGGACCTGGGCTGCCAAAAATGACCAAAGTGCCATAAAAATAGTCTAGATGAACCTGAAACCCATGAAATAGTTTTGTGTGATGACCAGAATCTACAGAGCCCTGCACAGGCTAATTATAATTTGAGGTCATTTTATTATTTGTTCCCTTGTTTAACTAAAATTGAGGTCACATTATAATACTTTTTTACCTCATTTTAATTTAGGTAAATCATGGTCACGACTATTCTATTACATTGTTTTAACTTGTTAAATTACAGATAAGATTTAACTAATACAAGGGAACAAATGAGTACAATGTGGCAACAAATTAATATATCATGGGAACAAGTTAATATGTGATTTTTCTATTTAAATATGTAAAAAAAATAATAATATGTGATTTTTTTAATTTAATTTTTGTGATATCAACTTCAAATTTGGAACACAACTTAGTTATACACGTGGCTTCGATTTTCTAGCAATTTTAGAGAACAAATAATTTCCTAAAATACATGTACAGTAATCCCTCACCACTTCGCAGTTCAAGTTTCGCGGCCTCAGTGCATCGCGGATTTTTCAAAAATATTCATCGGAAAATAAAAGTAAAAAAATACCGCCATATCCGCAGCTGTATTGAGGAAAGCAGCGTTGTTTTATCGTGATGTGCGAGAGAAACGGTTTCCCAGGATGCCAAACAAAGAGATAAACTCTCTCAGAGGCTTTGTACGCACCCACGGGTGCTCAGACAAGACACGTGATTGGTAACCTGGCGGGAAATAGACGAATGAGAGCATGAGTGGATGTATCCCGTGAGCCTATTTGGCTGATCCTACTTTCCGGATTTTCACCTATCGCGGGGGATTATGGTCCACATTAACCGTGATAAACGAGGGATTACTGTATTTCGTATAAATTAAAAAGTTTAGAGTTTTACATTTTCATTTTTTGATGCTGCTTTCACTTCTGCAATAATATGCTGAGTATCTTCTTTAAAAAAAGATAAACTTTAGTTCTGTATTCCGAAGAATTAATGAAATTATATGCATTGCAGATCTATGCTTAAAAAGAGGGGTGATGGTTAACCAGTTAAATTGTGGTGTGTCCTTCTCAGAAAGTGATTGTATGGCTTTGGAAGACTATAGTACTTTTGTGAGGATTTTTGCTATAATTGAAGATTTACAGCATCTGTTCACATTCATTTTCATTGTCGGGCAAAGTGCTACATAAACAGTCAGCCAAATATGTTCTTAAGTGTTTCACATAAGAAAGCGAGTATATGAATTTGAAATGCCATGATGGAAAGTAAAAAAAAAAAATCAAAAACACTCCAATGTTTGATTAAAAAAAGATTTTTTCATAAACCTATTGCATAATGCACTCTATGACAACAGTGACCAAAGATGTCATCAAATCTCCCATCACTCAGCATTCTATGACTTTCAGCTCAACATTCATACCATCCCGGCAATGTGTAGATCACATGATCGCTGGATTCTCAGTGTCCTTTAACAAGCCCACAGGACAAAGAGCGTTTAAAAATAGAACAGACACCCAAGCTGTTCTCATCCATAATAAATGGTATTGGATATCCAGTCATCAGGCCTCACCTGCTCCCTACACACACTGACACACAACAATCACACAGTCTCTAATGTACCAATGCACTAATAAACCACATTTTACACACATTTAGAGTTAAGCAAACAAAAAGTATTTCAAACTTCTATATTACGGCACAGATTCTAAATAAAATACAAGATACGATAGTGCTTTTGGTGACAGCTACATTACAATTTACTCGCCTTGTCCTATTGGTGACTATTCATACTAATAGTAACTTGATCTGTAATAGCAAGAGTTCAATCTAACGTATGCTGTCCACAGGCGGGGCCAGTAGCAGTCCATCTGGGAGGGTAACAGATACCACAGGCAGGGCCTTTGATATGTGTTACAGAACCCAGATGCACACATGCACAAACAACATGAAAGAAACACAGACAGCTGTGTGATTGCCACTGTAAATGTACTGCACTAGCTTACTGAAGCATGTGCCGGGGAAAGATGTAGGTCATTAATTGAAATGTAACACTCATATTGATCCAAATGCACATTCATGCCCCTGGCAGCCTTCCCTCGATTAGCTGATCTCATGACAGCCACAGTGTTATCTGGTTTGAACATATAAAGAAAATCTGGAGCGATCAGTGCCAACCAAGTTTAAACACAGAAAATAAGGAGTGATCAGTCACACAATCTATCGTGTGATCAGAAGTGTGAGGCTTTTTACAACATGCAGTTTAAGTGTATACAAGAGCTTGTGAGAACTCATCAGTAAATAGTGTGAACGTGTTCGCCGGAGGGTCTGTGACATATTTACAGATCAAGGATTTTCAAATATTAATAAGCAGTGAAGTAGTTTTATTAAACTATTTTTTACAAAGAAATAATAATAATGTATGTAATAATATATGATTCATAATAATAATATATGATTCATCTCTAAACTACACTACCATTAAAAGTTTTGGGTCAGTAAGTTTTTTAAGCAATAATACTTTTACTCATCCACAGTGATGGTAAATAAATCAAACAAATTCTATTTCAAATAAGAAATAGTTATTTTAAACTTTCTATTAATCAAAGAATCCTGAAAAAAATTCTGTCACAAAAATATTAAGCAGCAAAAATATTAAGCATTCAACATTTCTTCAGCACCAAATCGGCATATTAATGACGCTGAAGACTTCAAATTTAAGTAATAATATATCACAACATTACTTTTTTTACTGTACAAAAACATTTCAAAAACTTTACTAATCCCAAACCTTTGAACATCTTAATTAGGTTCATTATTTTAATGAAGCTTTTTTTTCTTCATTATGATATCATGCCAAAACATTTGCTAAAGTTCTGAGAACATCCTGTTAGCTGGGGAGAGACACCGGAAAGAGAAAAATATGCCATAAAGTATGCTCTTTTGATTGAGAGCTGAAGAATGTGAAAACAAATACAGTATTGGAGCCAATGACCCAAAGTTCCATTAGTGGACCCCAGCATTCCTGTTTACCAGCCATTACTGCAAACACGCTTAACTGAGAAACTGTGCATGTGTGTGTGTGTGTGTTGTGTCTTTCGACATGGATGATAATCAAAGATGTCATTAAAATGTACAGCACTAAGTCACAAAGCCAAACTTAATCGATGTCAAAAGGGCAAATCCAAAGTCTAATCCTTGAACCATGAGTAACCATGGTAACACAAACTGGACAGAAAAAAACTCTGCTCTGATTCAGAACCTTGTGGGTCGACCCACAAATCTAGGGAACTGTCACTGTGCCTCCCAGTAGCAGGACATGGCTACACAGAGAGTTTATTTACTGCGGAAGTGGACATGACAGCATTTTAATGTAGTGGGAATCCCACTTAGCTATGTGTATCGGAGTTCACCAAATGAAGCAAGAGTTCCTGGTGTAACCATTTTATTCCGTAATGACCATAATGCTGACAGATTATGCCTCAGCAACTTTCATATTCACTCTTACATTTGGGATTGAACTGTATTACCTATCAGCATATTACCTATTGAGCGTGTGAATGTGAATAGAGGCCGAGAACAACAACTAAATCTAAAAACAATTCAGCATCACTTGAAACCAATAGTTCATCATCAAAAAATTACATGTTGTTCCCAAACTGTATGACTTATTACCGTGGAACACAAGAAAAGATATCCTGGTGAATCCAAGCTGCTCTCTTTTATACAATAAAGGTCTAAAATTGACAAATGCTACCATAAAAGTAAATGTAGTCCATCTAACTTATTAACTATATTTCAAGTCTTCTAAAATCACACAGCTTTGTGTGAGGAACAGACCAAAGCTTAAGCATTAAACATTTGCGTACTAAATTACATAGACGATTGGTTAATTCTAGCACAGTCCGAGAAGATGGCAGTTCGGCATTGAGATATCATTCTTGCCTACATGAGGTGCTTGGGTTCTCCACAACAGGAGAAACACTTTTCTAGACATGGTGTGGAACTCAACTATGATTCCTGTCAGGAGGGACTTTCTGGGCACTATCTTTCACCCCAGGCCAGAACAGTGGAAACTGAATTTGGCCCCTGAGGGACCAACTTGTTAACTCTGGTTTCTCGACTAAGGTCGTAGAAACCATTTTACACATTCTAGATTTTGCTAGCAAACAGTATGGCATAGTGGGTATTCATGTTCCTATAATGTAATTGCAGCGTAGAAGTTCCCTCAAAAGGGAACGTCTTGGTTATGACTGTAACCGTGGTTCCCTGAGTAGAGAACAAGATACAGTAGAACCCCGACTTACGAAAATAATCCGTTCCGAGGTTGGCTTCGTAAGTCGATCTTTTCGTAAGTCGGTCAGGCTTTTACATGTAAATTGCCTAATCCGTTCCAAGTCCTACGAAAATACCACATTTAGCATGGGATGAAGCGCATCCCAGCTTCATACTTCTCAATTATCTCCCTTCTCGTCTCCATGGAGAGCATCCTCTTCTTCCCTTTCACTTCAGCAACAATCTTCACATCCATGGTTAGTGATTAGAAAAAAGTTTATGTTAACTGGGCACAAAATAATGGCGATACAGCACGATGAAAACAATACTTGTATGCGAAAGCGCGGACGAACTTTAGCGTTAGCGTAGCACAGATGAAATGGGAGAGGAACGCCGCTACGCAGAAGCTGGTGGGAGCGATGCTGACCAACAGGAGAGCAGGATGCTGCAGCGAAAGCTAGCGTCCGAGCCGAGAGACAGCCAATGGGAGAGCGGGACGATTGGTGCAAGTTTACGGGTCAGTGGCATGCGAATTTCAAAACAAAACTCGTAAATCGTCGCCTCGGCCGAGATTTCGTTTCTGCTGTACTGTATTGCCTTATTTACTGTTTATGACATCACACACTATGGAATTACGTTCCTCCAATGAGAACAAATATACAACTGAACAAATATACAATTAAAATAAACAGTGTTTTAACATTTTCAGCTATTCAGATTTAAAAAACACTGCACTTTATAAATAAAATACAAAATACAAATATAGTTACAAAAGTTATTCAGTCAAAAACAGCGAGTGAATATTAGGCTGCTGTCACTTTAAGAGCCGCACAGATCAAAATACTGTTACACATGAGTTTTCTTTGTCAAATGTTTACATTCACTTAAGGCATTACTTACTTTATTAATGAGGATATTTAGACACATTGTTGTGTGTATTTGACCGTTGTGCTTAAATGGTTTAAACTCATATTAAAGTGCACACAAAGGTCAAATCGATAGGAGGAATCAAATTTTTTAACTTATCTCGACCTTGGTTAACTTGCCAACCTCCTATTATGTCGACGTTTTTGAAGTGGAACCGCCAAACTACCTTGTTTGTTTTAGCATTTTCTTATGGGTTGTTGATTCTTTTATGTCACCGAACCCTAATATCTCGAGCACAAAAGAGGGACAAATTCGCCACTTCATATGGTTATCTCGTGACTGAAGATAGTACCTAGTTCACTGCGCATGCGCTGACTTGATTGGTTTCACTGACTTGATTGGTTTTCTCAAATATTTTGACATTGGTCGGTAACGAACGGTTACCGACCAATGAGTATGAGGCTTAGATGAACACACACACACACACCCTGTTTCTGTTCTGACGTGAGCTCTGCTCAGCGCCGCTGCGGGTTGAAGAACCCGTTATTAAAAGACGGGACGAAGCCGAATTTGCTGAGAAAGCACATTAGACAGGCAGAACGCAAGAAAGAAAGTATGCAATCTAGTACAGCGTGTGGACCTCACGAATATGTTATGACTGTTTACGCTGTGAGCGAAATTTTGTTTGCAATGTTGGAGAATATAATTAAAGGTTTGTATCGAGAATCGAAGGTGTTTTTTATTGTATACTGGTAAATCTTGCACCGGCTGTCAGAGTGGTTGATGACTGCCCAGATGACGAGCTTTATAGATGGGTTTCACACTCTTCTCAAACATGTAAGGAGCGCAAGTACAAACCAGGAAAAAGAAAACACTCTGACAAACATCATAAAAAAAGAAGGAAAATAGAAACAATAGATTATGTTTCTAACAGTGTGACAGTGTGTACAACAACATAAGCCGTCTTAAAGGTATATTCCCAACATAAACATAAAGTAGCCGTTACAATCTCTGCAGTTGGTGCACAAATTGTCAGGGATCTGCCACATTCGGTCTAGTAATCTCTTGTGGTTGTGGCAGAGCTCTGACAGTACTGTAATATCTCGAGTTGTGTGTGTGCGCGTGGCTTCGAGTGTTCGAGTCGCATGCACGCGTGTCTGTGTGACGCCTTTTGTGTGAGTTATGATGTCCGGTCCCGATACTTTGGTCTGGTTCAGTTTCGGGATTCAGGCATTCATGACTCGTGTGTTCGTCCTTGTCCTGAGCGCGCTAGCCGAGTGGTTCCTCGTTTTCGTGAGCTCTATGTTTTGTGAGTGGGTGCGGTTCAAGCGCTGCGCGAGCCGCGTTCTCTCGGGTCTGTGTGCAGTGTTGTGAGCATGTGGTTTGTGTTTACATCAGCCGCGTGCTTTCTTGTTGTGTTTTTGTGTTTTTGTGCGTCTTTGTTTAATGTGAACACGCGGCGATTCGCATTGGCTGCATGTTTATGTCTCGTCAATGTGTAACCCTCCCACCTTGTTTCCCTGTTTAACTTTGATTTGCCTCAACTGGTTCCCTATCATTTGACGATCCTCCCGTGTGTACTTATTCTCCCAGTGTCTGCTGTCTTGTGCTGGTTTCTCGTCGTTTAATAGTCGTGTTCTTGCTGTCATAGTCTTTACCAAGTTTCAGGTCAAGTCAAGTTTAGTCTAGTCTAGTCTTGTTCGTGTCTGTGTTCTAGTCCTGTTTTTCCCCCTCAAGGTTGTTTTTGTTCAAGTTTTGGTTTTCTTTTACTATAATAAAATCCCCACGCCTCTGCATCCTTGAGTCCTCGTATTTCCTCTCTACACACTTGACACAAATACCTTTTGTTGTTAGCAAACATTGTGTATGTACATTTTTATAGCATGCTGATCACTTCATCAAATAAAATCGCCATATTGGCTGTTGGTTATCTCGATCCTCGGTTATCTCAATGCTTTTTTGCAACCCCGAGGCGGTCGACATAACCGGATTTCACTGTAACAAGTATCTAATTCCTGACCATAAGTATCCAATTCCAGAATTGGAATTGATTTTCGATTTCCAACCCTAGTGATTACACGTCTTTCAGACGCAATCACGCATTCAAGCGTTTCTCCGACACAGCGTCTTTTTCCCCAATCACAGAACCATGGCTACAATCATAATCAAGATGTTTTCTTTTTGTATGTATTTTAAAATGTAATTTATTCCTGTGATGGCAAAGCTGAAAATTCAGCAGCCATTACTCCAGTTTTCAGTGTCACATGATCCTTTAGAAATCATTCTAATATGATGATTTGGCAATCAAGAAACATTTCTTATTATTAGCATAGTAGAAACTACTGTACATCTAAAAAATACAAATCTGGATTCTTTAAAGAATGGAAAGTTCAAAGGAACCACATTTACTTGAAAGAGAATGCTTTTGCAATGATAGAAAAGTCTTTGATCAATTTAATGCAATCTTAGCTGAAGAAAAGTTATATATAAATAAATTATATATATATATATATATATATATATATATTACTGACCCCAAACTTTTGATTGGTCCTTTATGTGCATATTTTATATTTTTGCTAATATTGTAAAAAAGAAACAATCAGCTAAACTTATATTTTCATGCTCCATAGAAGAAAGAAAGAAATATGAGTTTGGAACAATAAGAGAATAAGCAAATGATTAAACAGTTTTTCCGAATATTTGAAATTCCTTGATCGTTAAATGGTCTTCCTGGCACAATAGGCTGTTTTGCACAAAAATGAGAAGTTCGCCACTTTCATGTGTATTCAAGCGTTACTTTGGTAAGGCAACATCTGAATTATGGTGGAATCAGACAGCTCTTAAGGATCTTAGCTGTGATTATTAGTTCCAGATGGAACTTTCCTTTTTACATAACAGGTAATGGTTGAAGAGACAGAACTCCTGAGAGTCAGACTGTTCTGAAAGATGAAGTAAAGCAGGTGATATTTCAAATTTTATAAGCATTTCAGCTTTGAGCCCAGCCGGACGCTTCTAGAAGATTCACTTTCCCCCAGTTCAATTAATACAATCACAATTAAGTGATGACGATGGTGCAGAACTATTCATTTTAAAGAGGTAAGGATGAAAAAGACGAGGGCTTGAATGATGAGGACTTGAGACAGGTGGCAGGTACCATCTTACTCTTTTAAAACTGAGTTTCACATGCATTGAAGTTAATCTGATGCCCTGTTTTTACATTTCGGTTAGACACTCCCAACTTAGCACGTTAATAACCCTGTCCTATATTTCATATTTAGGTCATTATGTGAATAAATAACAGAGGCTGAAATAAAAAGGCACTACAAGAACATAAAAGTGGGACTTGGGACATCCTTAAACGCAAAGTTTAAGGATGCGCACATACTCACCACCAGTACAGAAGTGCGCACCACCTCGGAGACGCTCTGGCGTAACTCTGCGGCGGTGCCTGGCTTACTCAGACCCCGCGTGAACTTTCGTGTCTCGGGCTGAGCCGAAGAAGCCATCGCACCTTGCGTGTATTTGAAAGATAGCGTCTATGAATACATGTCTATAAGCAAAAATTCACGCAGTCCTGCGGTTGAGGCTTATCCTTCACAAGAAGAGGCAGCGAGGTATTCCCAGTCCTTAGAGTAAACAACACCATAGAGTGAGTTTGGTCATCTCTCCATAATTCTGTTTGTTTTGGCGAGTTTGCGCGTTCCCGTTGCGCGTTACGCTTAGAGAGCGACGGTTCACCGCGCGTGTCAGTGCGCGATGAAACTCCCGCGCGAGCAGCAACGCCTCTCTTCAGCAGAGCCAAGTAAATTATAAAGGTAAATTGCTTCCAATTTAACAGCACATGCTATGTTGAACTGACGTGTACTTGCTTATTTATTCGATTGAAACGCCATAAAACATTATTCACGCCATTTAAAACTTTAGGCAATGGGCTCAAGTTTTGTTAAATAGCAGAAAGTTTTAGACACTGGCATCACGTTATATAGATGCATACACAATAAAATATTAAGGTATTTTTTATAAATCCTGTGATAATTGTTCATGATAGATTATTATTATTATTACCTGTTTGAAATAAAACATATCAAAGCCGAAAATTAAAGTCTTGATTGTACAGTCATTCCAGTAAAGATATGTCTATAAGGGAAGTTGCATATGTTTATGTATCACCAGACAATTGATTTATGAATACCTTTATAGGCTTCCTAAAATGTGCATGTATTGCAATATATAAATCCCTATAATCTGTTAATATTTTACTTTAGTGTGATGGTAGCAACGCAAAAAATGCTTTAATAAAAATTCATAAGAATCCAGGTGAGAATAGTATGTTATAGAGCGTCGACTAGTGGTCATAACCTCGCATTGCAATGAAATAAACCAAGACTGTGCAAATGCAAAGCATAATTTAATTTAAATCTGCAGATAACAATACACTTTTACAGTCTGCACCTTTTTATACAAATCACAATTTTCAAAATGTTTCAGCAAGGGGATAATAAAATGATTGATCACGACACTACGATTACAATGATTGTGTTAACAGGCGAATACATCATACAAACATTCATCCACACATACATGCACATGTGCATAAACGCACCAGGGTCGCAGCTGAAAGTACCTTGTGCTCTTTAAGATGCATTTAAGACATGCAACAGTCAGTTAAGGTGAGGATAATATGGGACGCCATTTATACGATTATAATGACAGCGCCCAGTCACTTATCACTGATATGCCAGAGCATTTTTGTAACACAAATTTGTTTGATTTCAGACCAGAGCTGCTTGCTTCATGTCTTTGTGCATAGCATAAAATGCTGTTCTTGTGTGCTGTGCTTTGAAAAAAGACGTTTTTTTAACTTGTCTCCTTGTTTATCAAATGACTAGAACAGGTAAGTGCGTATGAAGATGCACATCCCCACAAGAATAGATACAAACATGCAACACAAAAACCTTTCGCACGATTAGAGACGAGACACAGGAACAAACACCCAGAGAACTGATCTTGTGCGCTCATGCACACTCACTCATACATAGAAAAATAAGTAAATAACAAGTAGGTCCAAAGCATCAATAGACATTTTAACAGGATCCAGAACAGTCAGTTTACCAGACCGAGTGCAGCTTTGTCTTTCGTCTCTGAGTAAAGCTTGTCCAGAAAGCGAGAGGTGTGATCATATCAGGTGTTGCCATGGTCTCTGTACAGTCACACCATTTCTAAACATAGTCTTTAGTGTTTGATGCGTTGAGATACATAGTGCCACCACAGTGAAATGTGTTGAATTGCTTTTTTATAGTGTGTTGACCTCAGAAAGGGAAGCGTATGGTCATTCATGGAACAGAAACAGCGCTTACAAGTATCAGTGCTTGACCATAGTTACACTGGAACGTCAGTAATATCGTCTCATAAATCTCAAAGCTGTAGGAAACCACGCATGGGAAAGTGTTAGAGAATGTAAACATATTTTTAAGGTCTGCATGGGCAAAAATGAAAGTTTTGTCATCTTTCATACAAAACTCTTGAAATTAATGTTAATGAGTAGCCCTATAGTCTCATAATAGGGTTAGCACAGATTCCCCCTAATGGAGTTTCATCACTCTTGTTTATATTTTTATAGAGGTTCCACTCACAAAGAGAGAGATGAGTATAATTAATGTTGACTACAGAAATATCTACTGTATTTTCCCGCATATAACCCGCAGATGCAGATGATCCGCCCCACTGCATAGCCCGCGGGTTTTGGGATGTTGTGTAAAAAAATTGTTGGCATAACCCGCACCCTCATATAACCCGCACCCATAGATTTATGAAGTTTTCTGTGTAAGTTCACATTTTGAATTTTGCTCACATGACATCAATTATCCATAACTGTTCAGGCTCGGTACACAGTGCTTGTGCGTGAAATTCAAACAATAAAAAAAACAAACACAAGTCAGAATCAGAACAAAAAGAAAAAGCAGTCTCTCCCGCTGTGCAGCAGCACGTCCCTTAAGAAGCGATTCTACAGGTGTTGATCATCAGATGAGATGAGAAGAGCCCGCCCTCATGGCAGCACAGCCAATCACGTCTTCTTGCATGATTGACAGGTCAGACAGCCTTTCAGTGCCAGCTGTCAGAGTGATAGTACAAGCGCTAGAGGCAACAACCCTCGCAAGAAAGAAAATACCGCAAAAAAAGGGGACGTGCTTAGGGACGTAAAAAATTTGTGATATAACCCACACCCCCTCTGCGGGATTTGTAAAATCTGGTATAACCTGCGGGTTATATGAGGGAAAATACAGAATTACTTTTTTACTAATTTTGTTCCAGGTCTAGTAATCATAATTTTAAAATTCCCTGATATTTCCAGCTTTTCCATGATCTTGGGAGTGTGATGATTAAGTACACAATTACAGTTTTTGTATTAGGGACCATTTTGAATGGTCAAAATAATTATGATTTATGACGTCTAGCCAGAAAGTGCAACTAAAAGGTGACTTAATTAACCCCAAAACATACTAACATTAAAGTAAAACATGGCTGCATAGCTCTTTTCAACGTAAAGCCACTAAGACTCTTACTGTGCTTAGAATTTGGGTTAAATTTAAGACATGTATATGGTCCAGTCCACAGTCCACATCTGTCTCCACAGCCTTCAGACTTTTTAAAGCTGTAGAGTTGAATGTTTATATGATTTTATGATTTTGAAGTGAGGTCAAAGTTCAAAAGTCACAGTCATTAGGATCTGAATAGCGAGATCCTCCTCGACTACCTAAATACACAGCCGAGGCTGATTTAGGTCTGCTAGTACCAGCCTGATTCTGATTCCCTCCATGATGCTTGTTGTTGTTGACTTCAGCATCCAGTGTATCCGTGGTGATAACCCAGCTGGCAGGACGCCACTTCTTCAGAGCGTAAGGCGTCTTCACCCGCTTCTTAATTTTATCTCCCGACCCCTCTGTCGTGTCGCCGGCAGACTTGCCTCCTGTGGGCGATCCAAGAAGTTACAGCATTGTTTAGGTGCAGGATAAAGGGTTAGGGTTACTAACCCTAGTAACAGCAATTCATTAACTTTGGCTAGTGAACTAAACATATCCACATTTGCAACACGTAAAACATACACATCACACTACTGCGCAAGTGCTCAAGGTATTTTTGAATTTGACTGAGAAAATAGTAAGATTCAAGCATTTACATGAAAATAACCTGATCAACAGAAAACCAGTCAGCCCATTCAACCCCAAATTAATTAACAACAAATATTAATATTAATATTGAATTGAATAGTAATTTAAGAAGTTCTGTCACTTCTGTCTTTTCTCGTGTTTTTGTTGCAGAATCCTGCCACTACTGCATTGTTGTGTCCTGTGTGCGTGGCGTGGTGTTTGAGTTTTGGCACTTCGGGCTTGTTTGGTTTCGGTTTTGTGTCGGGATTTGGACAGTCATGCCCCGTGTGTTTGTCTTCTGGTTTGAGCGCACAAGATGAGTGTTCGCTCGTGCGCATGTGCTTAGTCACGTTATGTGAGTGCGCACAGTTTCAAGGTCCTCGAGCTGCATGTGCTCTTGTCCGCGTGTGTTGTTGTGTAGCACGCAGTTCATGTTTCCATCGGCCGCGTGCCTTTATGTTATGTCTTGTGCTGTGTTGCGTTGCGTGCATCTTGTGTTTTCACTGGCTGCACGCTGTCTTGTAGTCTTTTTTTGTGTGGACAAGCAGCTTATGAGTGTTCTCATTGGCTGCGTGTTCGTGTCATGATTTGTCCTGTTATTGTGTAATCCTGCCAGTTTTGTTTCCTCATTATTGGCTTGATTTGCCCCACCTGTTCTTCCTCATTTACCTGCCTTGTGTTCTCTATTTACTCCCCTTGTGTTTGCGGTCTTGTGCTGCTCCGTCGTCGCATTGTTGTCTACCTTCAAGTCGTGTCAAGTCTAGTCCTGTATAGTCAATCATGTCAAGTTTATTCTAGTCCAGGGGTGGGCAAACTACGGCCCGCGGGCCATATCCGGCCCGTTGGGCTTTTTAATCCGGCCCGCCGAATTTGCCGAACCTATATTAAACCTCCTTCATTTTACATTTCCCTGTATTGTCACTCTGTCGTGACTGCAAGCGGCAGTGGCGCTGAAAGTGTGGTGGAGAGTATGCGTGTGTCGCAAACCCCTCTAGACCCCCACCCCCTTCCGCGAGTGGAAAAAAGAGCTACACATTTTAATCACTCGCGTACGCTTGACATCTAATCTGCGCGCGCGCGAACAATAGTAACGTCAAACGTCATTGGTTAGTTCCCTTTTTTCCAGAGGTCAGTTGTGATTGGACGCCTGTGATTGTCAATCTAGAGCTGAGGCAAAGATACGATTCAGTCACATTGCATATTATGTTTTTTTTGTCGATTAAATTGTATTAATATTGTTTTGTTGTAATTTCACGTGTCCCAGTCGAGTAATTTAAGACCAAACTATACTTTATACAGGTTTTCTAGGATTTATTATAAGTAAATGCACAGGTGCGACCTTCTCAAAATAAGTTGTATGCTGTCAACGTTATGTTGTTATTTGCTGCATTCAAGAACATGACCTGCAAATACAAGAGGAAAAATAGGGAAATATAGGTAGAGGAAATATAATGTACATTAGAATAAAATGTACATGACACTTAGAGCTCATACACCAGTTTTGAAGTCATTTGCCTTTGCTCTGGTCATGTCCCTATATATATTTCCCTCAGTTATTTTCATGCTTCTGTTGTCATATTTTATCTTTCATTCAATAAAACAGTATGTATTTTTATTATGTATTGTTTTTTATTTTTCAGCTTGCGTACCCGTGTAGCTCTGTTTTCCGCTTGAGTAGAGCTTCACCTAATATTTGGTTAGGATATGGCTGCATTCAGTGTTGCATATATTCTGTGTCTTACATACAGTGACAAATTAATTTAAACCATCAACATCAGCAAGTCTAAATGAACATTTCATCAAATTTTGAACCCCCATACCCCTTGATACTGCAAAAAACAAAAGGATAAGTTTCACTGAGTTTGTAGCACTAATACTAACCTAATAATGGCAGAGTGGTGATGGACAGATCCAGTGAGTTGGGTCTCTCAGGCCTACGCACACGGTTCTGTCTGAGAAGGGCCTCTCCATGTGTCTGAGCTTGGTTTTGGACCTGCGGAGGAACTATGGTTGGGGCAGGACAAGGACCAGGCAGAGCAACAGGCTCCACAGTAGAAGACAATGGAGCATCCCCTGTTGGACCAACACTCTCACTGTTCTCTCCTCCTTCTCCTCCACCCTCATTATCTCCATCGCCCTCTCCTTCGCCATTGTTGTTATTGCTGTTATTGTTGTTTGCGTTGTCAGGGTGCGCATCTCTTCTCAGAAGAGGCTCCTGCTCATCAGGGCTAGTGTTCAAGAGGCCGAAGGTCAAGTCCTCTGAGCTCATGGCGCCCTTCCAACGGACATCAGCAGTGTTGGCTGGGCTTCCTGTTGGCTCAGGTGCTGCGCCGGTCACATATTTATTCATTGCTGCGACAGCATCATTGTTTGCGATAATAATTGGCCTGGCTTCCTGTGCTGTGCTCACCAAACTGGCTTTAGCCACACCCATCTCAACTTTTTTCAGTTTTCCGAACTTCATTCGTAATGATGAAGATGATGAGGTGGATGTTTTCCCAGAAGGCTTGGCATGAAGACTTAGGGTACTCGGTCTCTTAGGGACATTCTGCTGCTTAGGTAAGATATTTATAGGGGTGTCAGCGGCCCGACTGGAACTCAGTGACCCTGAAACCTCAGACGGCATCTTCGTGAGGGTGTAGAAAGAGCCTTGTAAGGTTGTTTTTTCCGGAGAGCAGAACTGTTTCTGCGAATGTTCCATTAGGCTTTCATCTGAGCTCTCCCTCAAGTTCCTTTGGACTTCACTCGGATCCAGTTTTAGTGTCTCCAAGTCTTCCCGGGTCAGTTGAGCACAGAATGGACCACTGTTGCCCACTGGTGGAGGCTGAGTGACATTGCAGGACTCTGAGACAGGAGTTGGGGAGGAGCTTTCTGTGCCAGACTGCCGTGATTGGGCCTGCTGCCACTCATAGTTGATGCAGTTCCTGTTCTTCTCTGCAGGGTTCACTGAGGTGTCATTGTGGAGGGGTTTATCAGCAACCTCATGGTTTTCAGTGTTTGTGGATGAGTGTTCAAGGAAGGAACCCACCTTAGGTGTCTGCCTTCCAGTAGAGATATTCCTAGAAAATTTCATGTTTTGGATGAATCACATTGGATAAAAGACGTACATAGACTTATGCACATTTAAAATGATAGCAAATTAACTTGATTTGAGACAGTTTGAGTTAAATGACTATTAATTATTTGGAGCTCTTCAGATTTGCTTGTTTAACTGAGGCTGTGTTAGATATAATTGGATTATTACTGATTATTAATTACCTGCAGTAATTATTACCTGCACAATTAAGAAATTATTACTTGAAACTGTATTTCTTTAGTTATGCAATGACTACTGGTTATTGGTTTCTTGTGGTTGTACAGTGATTATTGATTACCTCTGGTTGTTCAGTTAGTATTTGGGTATTGATTACCAGTGATTGTACACTGATTATTGGTTACTGATTACCTCTGGTTCTACTATGAATGGTCAGTGATTATTGGCTATTGATTACCTATGGTTGTACAGTGACAGTTGATTATTGATTAACTGCTGTTGTACAATGCATGGTCAGTAATTAATATTTTTTGATTTCCTGCAGTTGTTCAGTGAGTGACAGTGATTATAGGTTACTCACTACTTGTGGTTTTACTGTAAATATTGGTTATTTATTACCTGTGGTTATACAGTGCAGTGCTAGGGTTCAGAGGAGGACTGACTGATTTTTCTCGATCCCAGATAAGGAGAAGTTCAGTGAGTCTCTCCTCTGCACACTGAGCTGTCAGTCGAGCTTCAGCATCCTGATCCCAGCAGTCTTCCATTGTCTCTTTTAGAGAGTGCACTGTCTGCACACGAACACAAACATATATCAGCATCAATAAATCTATTTTAGTCCGGCGAGTTTTAACAAGCTGCGTATGTGTGTTCACATCCTAATTTCTCACCAGGCTATTCTCTTTCCAGGCCTCTGGGAATTTGGGTCTTTCTTTTTCTCTCGACACAAGTGCCTGCATGTCCTCTATGGTGGGGTGATTGCCCACCTCAGCTTGAAAAGCCATATGAAACGCAGGCACTGTCTCACCTGGTAGGAGAGAAGAGTTTTATCGAGAACAAACAGCAGCTGCACATGGAGAGATCTGCACACGTGTACACGTTAGCCGTACCTGGGAAGAGGTCAGAACAACGCATAAAGGTCTCCCAGTAAAGCAGACCCAGCGCATAAACATCCACTTGTTTCAGTGCCGACTCACAATCTCTCAAATTCACTGCCCCTTCTAACACTTCTGGGGCCATGTACCTCACTGTGCCGACCTATTCAGTGAGAAAGCGGCATAACATATGATTAGTCTGAGGTATTATTGTCCAAATCACCGGTCGGGTATAGAGTATGCTGGATTGGATTAGACTGGACCAGTCTGAATTGCTGTTTACTAACCTCACTGATGGCACTGTTGTCCTCTTCTCCATGCCCGGGTGGTCTCTTTCCCGTCAGAATCATAGAAAGTCCAAAATCACTGATCACACATGAGCCATCTGTCCTTACAAGTACATTCCTACTGTTCAGATCCCGGTGGGACACAGCTGGTTTATATAAGTCTAACAATGGGAAGGAGAGAGGAAGGGGAGATGGTGATGGAAGTGAGATGAGAGTGAAGAGGAGAGAAATCAAAATGTCAGAATTGCCACTAGAGAGCACTAGAATCCACTTGTGTCTCCAGAAATAATAGTAAGCAACAGGGATTTTACAACTGTAAGTTGTCTAGTTAGTGCTAAAAACACCTTAATGTTCTCCAAAGCCTCCAGTGGCTTATGGTTGGTTTCTCTCTTTTATAAAAGAAATATGATAAAAAGCACTGATATAATTACATTTTTATTTCTATTTTTAAAAAATCATTCTATTTTTAAAAGTATTTTTTATCAGTAAATAATTAAATTTAATGATAATAATAATAACAATAATCAATTTGTCTGCCTAATAATATCTTTCATTAACCTTTAACACAGTCATTGCTAGTGGTCACTATTGTGTGAAATGAAAATAGGTTTGCACACTTGTTGGTTTGACTGTGACCCATCCAAACAGATTTTAGAGACGAGCCACTCTGTTATATAATAATGCTGTATATGAAAGCACAAATGACTTCGCATTTGTATGAGGAAGGGTGGCCAATATTTGTGAGCTGAAAAGGATGTGTCAGTATATATTAGGATGATTGGGATGAAGATGAAGACGTAGCATTACTTTATTCCTTTTAGATTCTCTTTCTGTCGCACTCTTTCTGCCTTTCACCAACAAGCCGCTTTTCAGACACAGGAATAAAATCTGAACACTTTTAAAGCATTTCAGACTGAAACAAAGACAAAGAAAACTAAAAAAAAGCATTGAGAATAACGCCCCATCCCTGCTTTCCTGCTTTCTCAGACTGAGTCTATAAATAAAGCGCACACACCCACTGTGACTCTGGGGAACATTTAACACTCAAAATTAAAAGGAAAGTGTATTTTAAGTGGCTAATATCTTTTTGCCATTTTGACAGCCTGAGTCCCCATTCACAAACACTAGTGTTCAAAACTATTGGGCCAGTATGAATTTTTTTATGCTTTTGAAAGAGTGGTCTTTAATACAGTAAAAATTGTAAAATATTATTACAATGTAAAGTCACGGTTTTCTGTTTTAATATATTTTAAAATCAAAGCACTCCCCATAGTCTACCAGTTAATTAAGTGCTAAGATCTATAAAAAAAAGGAGAAAAAAAATGCCGCAAACATTTCAAATGTGTCAAATATGTTTTAAAATGTAATTCATTTTTGTGATGGCAAGGCTGAATTTTCAGCATCATTACTCCAGTGTTCAGTGTCACATGAACCTTCAGAAATCATTCTAATATGCTTTTTCGCTGCTCAAAAAACATTTTTTTATTTTAATCAATGTTGAAAAAAGCTGTTTAACATTTTCGTGGAAACCATGATGTCTTTTTCCAGGATTGTTTATGAATAGAAAGTTAAAAAGGACATTTATTTTGTAACATTACTAAAATACTTTATTGCCACTTTTGATCAATTTAATGTCTTTCTTCAAAAACTCTTACTGAATTTTTGAACAATGTATAACATTTTATGAAAACTGCCCAGCACATATTCCAACATTCTGCTTTTGCATTCCACAGAAGAAAGAAAATCATACGATTTGACTTGAGAATGAGTGAATGATGACAGAACGTTCACGTTTGGTTGATTTCGTTTGTTATTCTGTGTCTCACCCCCTCTCTGTATCTCTGTGTGCAGGTACGCCAACCCTCTGGTGACAGACAGAGCCAAACGACAGGAGCTCAGCCAGTCCACAGTCCGCCCGCTCAGATACGAGCACAGAGAGCCCTGGGAAAAACAGAGGGAGTGCTCTATTCACAGGAAATCATCAGCAAAGAACAGGGAGGAACACACAGGAACAAACAAGGAGTGGGGTGGGGTGGGGAAGAGGAGGAAGAAGCGAGGGAGGACGAGATTAAAGCGCAGAGCAAGGATGAACAGTGCCAGTGTATCTTAAAGTTACAGGAGGAGCACAATTAATGCACCCCTGCTGTACCTCAGGACTACCTCAGGGATGCCTTCTGTCGCTATGGCAACCTGGCCCGAGGTTAACCCACAGGAAGTACAGGCTGAAAGCCCACGGTTATGAATAATTGAATACTTCTCAGCTCAGTCAATAATCTTTCTCCTCCTCCATAATATCGAGAAAGAATTTGTGTGTGTGAGTAAGCAACGAGAGGTAAAATGAGGATATTCTGCTGAATTGTAACCTTTTTTGTTCCATAATTGCAAAAAACAAAACAAAGAGAGATAAAACGGTGCAGAGGAAAACATGAGGAAGAGAGTGAGAGTTTTAGTGATATCTGAAGATATCGTATCACACCCGTGAGCTGCTGTTACCGCAAGATCAAACATGACATCAGATCCCTCGAGTCTCTAAATATAACCACAGAATAAATGCGTGCGCTTGCACTTTTGGAGCTGTGATGTAGAGAATAAAAAATAAACAGGCTAAATGGTTGACAGGAAAAGAATACAAAATCTGGAGCTGGTTTGGGTTCCTCAGTGTTCTTGCAATACTCACATGAGGGTAAAACTCCAGCAAGAGGAGAAACTCCATCCGGCCTTCTGTGCCGACACGTTCCTCGCTCTCTAAGAAGCGCGCTACGTTCTCGTGATCCAGGAGATGCCGGTAAATCATACGCTCATTAGTAAACTGCTGACGGTTAGCTGAGATGAAAACTTTCACAGCCACAGAACGGTCGTCCAGTGTACCGCGATACACGGTTCCATACCGGCCATGGCCAATCAGCTGTGACGAACAGAGAGAGAAAGATCGAAAATAAGAGAGAAAAGTATGAAAAAAGTCACAAGTAAAAAGATCTTTATTTAGATGTATATATTTATTAGTGTTGTCAATATAGTGTCAGGGTTCTGCCACATTCTAGTCAATCTCTTGGTGTTGTGGCAGAGCTCTGACACTACCGTAATGTCTCGTTAGGTGTGTGTGCGCGCGCACGGCTTTGAGTGTTCGAGTCGCGTGCACGCTTGTCTGTGTAACGTCTTGTGTGCGGGTTATGATGTCCGGTCCCGATACTTTGGTCTGGTTTTGTGTCGGGATTTGGGCATTCATGACTTGTTTATTCGTCCTTGTCCAGAGCACGCGAGCCGAGTGGTTGCTCGTTCTCACGCGCTCTACGTTATGTGAGTTGGGGGGGGTTTCGGGCTTTGTGCGAGCTGCGCTCTCTCCTGTCTGTGTGCATTGTTGTAAGCACGCGGTTCGTGTTTACTTCGGCTGCGTGCTTTCATGTTGTGTTTTCGTGTCGTGCACAGTTTGGTTTTCACCAGATGTGCGTCCGCATTGGCTGCGTGTTCATGTCTTGTCATTGTGTTCTCCCACCTTATTTCCTTGTCATTAGTTTTATTTATCCCAGCTGTTTTCCCTTGTTATCTTCCCCATGTGCTCCCTATTTATTCCCACTGTGTTTGCTGTCTTGTGCTGGTTCGTCGTTGTATTTTGGTGGTGTTGCTGTCGCTGTCTTGTTCCTGTCCTGTATTTTTTTCAGTTCCAAGTCTAGTCAGTTAAGTCTTGTTTTTCCCCCTCGGGGGGGGTTTTGTTGTGTTTTTGTTTTATTTTCTTGTATAATAAACATCCCCATTCATGCACTACTGAGTCCTCACTCATCCTTCTACAGAACTGACATATAGGTGTTTTTTATTTCTATTGATTTTTTCTATTGGCCCAGTCAGACCGGTTCAGATTTTACTTGCCCTGTCAAAATGCACAAAAAGTTATGGTTGACCCACGTCACCTTGTAAACGGTGCTTTAAGATTTTCAGGCAGGTCTAAATGATAGGATATGTATAGAAACTGAATAAAGTTATCAAACACTTCAGTCTTGAATGCATAAATTATAAATTAAATATCGATTAATGCTTATTAAAGCTTTAAATGTTATTCAGTCAAGAGCAGTGAGAGATTTTCTCTATTACTTTTTGTTTTTCGATGGTTTTTAATGAAAAACAGTAGCGGGTTTATTAGGCTGCTGTCACTTTAAGACCTGCCACACATGATGAGGATCTGACATGCATTCCATTTTCTCGCAACTCTTCTCAAGTACCGCACTGCGATCTCTTTTGTGTCTTATCGCCCTTGAATGGTTTAAAAGCATGAATAAG
The DNA here is from genome assembly GCA_037043235.1 of Rhodeus uyekii. NCBI lineage: Eukaryota > Metazoa > Chordata > Actinopteri > Cypriniformes > Acheilognathidae > Rhodeus > Rhodeus uyekii. The sequence goes on from JAWRVZ010000032.1 coordinate 4,894,457, forward strand.
AGTGTGATCATATAATATATCCCTAGCCAAAGGATAATGGATTAAAAGGATGCTGCATTAATTGCTTTAAATATTTTTAATGCGTTAAAACATTTATTGCATGCATTAATGCATCATTTTTTACAGCATTAATATTTATATTAGGTGAAGAAGTCTTGTACTATCCCTTAATCACCTAAAAAACTGCATCTTCCTCTGAGCAGAGGTAGAACTATACCTAAATGATTTTCAAATGTATGACTTTATTTTATTCCAAATCCTGATTTCAAGATTAGAATGCACACAATACAGCCTTTAACAGAAAAAAATGCAAACATGACCCAAATGACCCAACCCAAACCCACATTTTGTGGGGGAAAAAAACATTTAAAATAATCAAGCTATGATTGGTGTCTTCTACCTCCAGCAGTACGAGGTTGTCCAAATCCAGAGAAGGAGGGGAAAGCGCTGTCTCCAAGGTATGCAAAGAGTGTTTACCACGTCCTGGAATACACACAGGCATATAAATCCATATGCACATAGGTAATTTCATAATTAGGATTGAATTACATATTTAGAGCATCATAACCTAATTACGGTAACGCACCTCTTAGCATGCGGTAGCCAAAAAAATGATTAAGCAGAATGACAAGGACGGCAACCACGGACACAGTGGCTAAAGCGACAACGATGGCTTCATTTCTGTAGAGTCGTTGAGATTCTTGAAGGATTCAAAGAGAAAATGTTAATTAATGGACAGAAAGTGAATTTGAAAATGAACAGAACAGATAATGCTAAGTAAATTAAATGTTTTGGAATCCCATTCTGGGTCCAGCTTAACTAGTGTCTTTCATTTGTATCTACTGTTACTCTCACTCTTACTCATTTGTTTCCATTTGCTGAACACTATCTATATGTCTAAGAACCACACACACTCACGTAGAGGCTGTGCGGTAGTTGGGGAAGGAGGTGGGAAGTCCTCTGTGAAGTTTAGGTTGCACATGTCTTTGTTGCAGCAGCAGAATCGATATGTTCCATTCTGGACCACTGATGGTGGGCTGGTCACCACACAGCGGTCATAGCACTCCTGATGGTCACCAACATTTGCCCAGCAACCTGTGTTAAATGAAGGAAATAAAGGTGAGACTGACTGTAAAGTTCTTTGAGTGTGTGTGTGTGTGTGTGTTTGTGGAATGTATTTATATACCTTGCTTCACTAGTTGGATTTCATTATTTCTTTTACCCCAGAGGCCAAAGCAGCGAAGTCCGTGACTACAGCGAATGGTGGCGTTCTCGTGAAAGACACGCCCCTCTCCATGTTCACCAATCCGCTCAACCAGAGCCTGTGGCTGTTCTGCATATGCGCACTCCCTCTGCTCGCTCTGTGCAGCTAAAAGTGAGAACAAATAACACACACAGACAGAGAGAGCATTATTACATAAAAGGATTTGAAAATAAAATGTTAAAATATATATATATATAGGATTGTGTAGTCCTTCATGCTGAAAATGATTAAACATGTATAAATCTCTTATGAAGAATTTATTAAATAAATGAAGCAGTGATATTGAGCAATATTGTGTCAGCAGATCTGTTGTCTGGTCTTTAATACTCAACTGATAAATGGCACAATATAATATGCAATAATAATATAAAACATTACATTAAAATTATGTCAGGGTTCTGTCACTTTGGTGTTTTGTGCGTTGTTGTGTTCTCGAGTCGTGCACTCTCCTGTGAAGTTTCTTGTGTGCGTGGCGTGGTGTTTGGATCCTGGCACTTCGGTCTTGTTCGGTTTCGGTTTTGTGTCAGGATTCAGATATTCCTGCTCCGCACGTTTGTCTTTTGTGTGCACGCATGAGATGAGTGTTCGCTAGTGCTCGTGCGCACAGTTTTGAAATCGCTTGGGCTGCGTGTGCTCTTGTGAGTTGTGTTGTAGTATAGCACGCGGTTCATGTTTCCATCGGCCACGTGTTTTTCTGTCACGTCTCGTCTTGTGCTGTGTTGTGCACAGCTTGTGTTTTCACTGGCTGCGTGCTTTCTTGTCGTCTTGCTTTGTGTGGACACGTGTCTTATAAGTGTTGTCATTGGCTGCGTGTTCATGTCATATTTTTGTCTGAGCACATGGCTTGTCACGTGTTTCTTGTTTATTGTGTAACACCGCCTGTCTTGTTTCCTTGTTATTCGTTTGATTTATCCCACCTGTTCTCCCTAATTACCTACCTTGTGTTTTCCCTATTTATTCTCCATGTGTTTACTGTCCTGTGCTGCTTCATTGTCTTTGACGTCTAGTCCAGTACAGTCAGTTTGTTATTTTTTCCCCCTTGGGGGAGTTTTTGTTTTAATTTTGTTTTAACTTATTAATAAAAAGTCTTTCACTCTGCAATTGAGTCCTTGCCTCAACCCTTCACCCCAACCATGACAAATTATATAATATTACATTATATTATTTTATACATTATATAATAAACACTCATGCTACATATTATTATTATTATTATTGTTTTTAATATTGTATACAAATAATTGTGTTATTATTGTGCAAAAATACAACAATAGACATCTGGTTCTAAATATTGATTAATTGACGACAACAAAAATATCTGTATCCTACTGTATAAAAAATATATATATATATTACTGGATCTCAATAATCTATATGACAAATAATATTGGATTTTTTCATACAAAAGACTACTAAAATACTACGATTCCTGTCTGCTTCCGTTATGAATCTTTTTCTTTCTTCTTTTACTTGGCATTACCATTTCTTCATATGGTATATGAAGCATTCTTACATGATGAATTCTGTCTGCCTGGGTCTGAAGGGAGCAGAATGTCCTGTAAAAGTGTTTTGTACTATCAAGCCAACAGCAGAGAAGAAAAAACAGGGTAGGGATGTGACTGGTGTTCTCCTATGTCAACCATCAGTTGTTTTGAGAATGCAAGATCTCAGCCAGACAGTCTTTGTGAGAACAAAATTTCCCAAAGCAATTTACAGACACTAGGTTGTGCAGGTGATGTTTTTCAGAATGCATAATAACTTTTTTCTTAAGGGTTGCAGATTGAAGAAGCTATCAGTGAGGAATGCAGATAACGCTCAACTTGGAAAAGAGCTCCACTTTGGGAGATTGTCCAAGGTCATCTTTAACTATGATGTCCACAGAGGCATGAATCTCTCCCCTCACACTCGCTCATCTGCTCATGGTGTGCTTGTGGAGGAGGATGTGAATGTTCACTGATAGCAACACAACTGAGCAGTTACCCAGAGGGCTCTATTCTATCAAACACGCACGCTAACCCTGTGAGTGCACGCAAAGACAAGCACGTCACAACTCATTTGAATTATAGCCACAGATGCATGTGCACAGGCTAAAGCTGCACGATTAAACGCTAAAAGACGGAGATTTCGATTCAAACACCCACTCAGTCTCATTTCTAAATAACGATTCCCTGTGTCTACAAAAACTTTGACAAAATCACACCAGAACATTCAGATCTGCCTTTCAGAAACAGTGATTCATCCAATAATGTCCAAGTGCAGTATTTATGAGTGAGTCATTGAATCATTCATTCAAAATGTTTTTTTTTTTAATAATTCAATTTAGAACAATTGAACCTTTTAAATAGACTGCAGCCATTCACATTTTGTTGTAAATTGCATACTATTATGTTTAGTACCCCAAATGGTCCTGTTTCCAAACATTGATTACACAGTGGAGTTCGGTTATGTCGACGGCCTCGGGGATGGCAAAAAAAGCATCAAGATAACCGATAATCGAGATAACCCAAATAACATATATTACCGATTTTCCCACATATAACCTGCAGACGCAGATAATCCGCACACTCATATAGCCAGCGGGTTTTGGGGTTTTGTGTAAAAAATCGTTGGCATAACACATAGATTGATGAACTTCGAATTTCGAATATTGCTCGCATGATGTCAATTATCCATAACTGTTCAGGCTCAGTACACAGTGCTTGTGTGCACAGTGCTTCAATAAGAAAACAAACACAAGTCAGAATCAGAAGAAAAAGAAAAAGCAGTCTCTCCCGCTGTGCAGCAGCATGTCCCTTAAGAAGCGGTTCTACAGGTGTTGATCATCGGATGAGATGAGAAGAGCCCGCCCTCATGCAGCACAGCCAATCACGTCTTCTTGCATGATTGGCAGGTCAGACAGCCTAAGCTAACAACCCTCAACCAGCCAAAGACAACAACCCTCACAAGAACGAAAAATGAAAATGTATTGATGTACAAGATGTGAGTTATTAAATGAGAATGTACATGCTCGTGATTGATGAAGCGATTGGCATTCATCTAAAAAATTTTTACGTACACTGTACTGTGTTTATGTTTGCTAACAACAAAGGGCATATGTAAAACCACCACAATAAAAACCTTCGATTCTTGATACAAACCTTTAATTATATTCTCCAACATTGCAAACACAAAGATTGCTCACAAAATCACAAAAAACGTGCGGCATGCTACAGCGTGTTATCCCTCAGACGAGATCAACGACAGGGATTGAACCGTGAGCGGACCGCGATCCACGTGCAAGGCAAACTCAGCGCATGCGCAGTGAACTAGGTACGCAAATTAGTCACGAAATAACCATGTGAAGAGGCGAATTTGTCCCTCTTTTGTGCTCGAGATATTAGGGTTCGGTGACGTAAAAGAATCAAAATAACCCACAAGAAAATTCTAAGACAAATAGGGAGTTTGGCGGTTCCACTTAAAAACGTCGACATAATAGTATTGGCGAGTTAACCGTGAGTCGAGATAAGTGAACTCCACTGTAATAAGAAATGTTTTTGAGCAGCAAATCAGCATATTAGAATTCTGAAGGACACTAAAGACTGGAGTGATGGCTATTGAAAATGTAGCTTTTCCATCATAAAAATAAATTACATTTAGAAATCTATTCATGCAAATATTTCCATTTCGCTGCCAAAAGTGGACAAGCGAATGAGCACCACTATGTGCATGTGTGCCAAACAGGCACAGCACAATAATTTAGCTAAAATATTTGTTGTTGGTCATTAAATGCACCATATGTAGAATTTTAAACCTACAGTCCAGTGTATTTTTATGATAGCAGTAACTGTAAAGTGAATATTAAGTTGGCTAATGTAAGCTCAGATGAGTGAATGTGTGTTCCTCTTATCAGTTCACTTTAGTTAACAGTATTTTTGTATGTAGATGTACTGATGTTGTTACAATGTTAGAATGCAATGTGATTGTAACCCATTTTTTGCACATAATAAATAAAATAGCGTACATGGTTCCATTCACGATATGTTTTCATATCCTTCAACATGAACATTGTTTGTAGGACAACATTGGACAGGATGTGATTTATTATTTTTATTTTAAAGTAAATGGAAACTTTTTTTGAAATCCCAATTGAAATTTTTTTAAATATATATCGATATATAAGATATATATTGTATAGCCTTTCATTGCTCTATGAAGCTGTAAGCTAAATTCACTTTCTTGCACAGAATCAGCCAATGGTGGTTTCTGACACTGGCTGACACATCAACCTAACGAGCTGTCAGCCAATGGGATACAACGCCACTTATTTTTGTAAGTGACAAGCAGATAGGAAGAAAGAGAGAGAGAGAGAGAGAGAAAGAGAGAGTATGTGTGTGTGTGGTCCTGGTAAACTACACGGTGGGGTTCAAATGTCCCAACAAAGGGAATAGCTCATAAATCATACAGAATTATTTGTGAAAATGTAAAAATGCAGAAAGTTTCATGTAATGGGTAGGTGTGTGTGTGTGTGTGTGTGTGTGTGTGTGTATCCAAGATGACTGTTTCTGACAGGATGAGTAGAGAAAAACGTACTTGCTTCAGCATTCAGAAAAAAAGTGAGAGATGGAAAGAGAGAAAAATAAATATATAATATTACACCATAAAATTGTTCATTGTCACATCGAATTGAATATGAGAACCACTGCTGTCCCGTACCATAGCTCCATGCCAGCACTTACTGCCTCCTCATCAAAAAGCTGCAAAATAATATTAAATTATAACCTGGGCAACCTGATACCACTGCAGTCCAGTTTATGAAGCACTTCAACGGCAAACAAAATCCAACTCGGTGAAGTGGATAATTCGTGACTCTCCACTTCTAAACAGCCCTACAAAGCACAGCAATGTGCTCACGACCTACATACTGATTCACATCCTACGCTTCTAGCCAAAAACCCTCCCTTGCCTTTCCTCCAATCTGTCCATCCAGCCATACTTTCACCCAGCTGCTCTACTTAACCATCTGAGTACACTAATATATTCACAAATATGTGCGTGAGAGGGAGAGTGTGTGTGAGTCAGAGGTGACTAAGAGTCATTTGCCATAAAAAAACTATAAATCACAAATATTTTGTAGTTTTGTAATTTTGAAGTTACATCCAAGATTAAAATGTTCTCATCGGTTACTCACACCCAAATAGTCCTTACAACTTGTCACACATTACATGAACTTACTATAGTAAAATAGTAAAAGTAAATTATGCATAATTAAGAGCAACTAACCCTAAACCCCACCAAGTACAATGCTCCGAGTTTTTTTGTGTGGTTACATAAGGACAACTTAATATAAAGTGTAACCTCCAAAATATTATCAGATATTAATGCACAATAAATGTTAGTAGCTACTGGACACATTTAACTGTGCATACTTATTTCCCCCATTTAAGCTCATTGTAAAAACATGCTTGTGATGACATTTCTGTAAAATGACATTGCGTCGCTTCTTGCATGATTCGCAGCACTTTCAAAGTGAAATGTCCCATGAGCATGTCAAATTTCTGCAAAACAAATGAATGTAAACCCTGGTCGTTGTATGTATCAAGGCACTTTGGAAATGTGGCGCTAAAAGGTTAATGCTCTATCGTGTTTGCCAATAAATGTACCATCTACACTTCCTAAACCCTGATATTTTTTACAAAATCAAATGTGAGATAAAAATGCATTTGCTAAAGCAACCATGCCATTTTAGCTTGCTTCTACAATATTTAACACAACTGCATCCCAGTGCGAAGTACAATGCTGTACCAAGTGAGAAACTGAGCAAGTTTATTTACTTCATCCAAAAAGACATTCATATAGAGCTGGTTATGCGGTGCAAACATCATGCACTATGGTAAAAGTGTTTTGAGGTTATTTCATGGAATTGTGCAAGTGCATTTAGAACGGTGCAAATCAATCATCAATAATCTATGGGTGTAATCATCATTTGTGTGAAAAGGAAAGAAATGCTGTTCCTGGCTATTGCAGGCTGAATTGTAAGCATACGGTTGTGTTCAAAAATAGCAGTACAACATCATAACCTGATGAACCACTGTTATTAGTTATTGCAAATAATTTACTTGATGTAGCAGTGTAATAGAAAAACAACAGACTGTCACGACATGCACACTATTCGTTCGGAGTGAATGACTCATTCATTGAAAGGGGCATGTTCAAAATAATAGCAGTGTGGAGATTAATTAGATAATTCACTCCTTCTAAAAAAAACAGGTCTCATTATTGTCCTTTATTAAAGAAGAAGGGAAGCAAATGTTTCACACACTGTTAAAAGAAATAGGCCAGTCTAAACGCCACAAATAAATTGTGTCTTTTGTTACATAGGGACTAAAGTTACTAAAGTGTATTTTAAAATGCTAAGTATTAAAAATCAAACATGTGCATTTTTGCATCACTAGAAGTGTGTCCCATCGGGTAATGTTCTAAAGACTCTTGCAGTCTTCACACCTACTTGAACACTTGGGCCAAACACAGGAAACGTCATACAAGTAGACAATGGTCAAGTGCAAAGACTGCCAGGGTGGGTATTTGGACAGGCCGTACGTTTCCTTCCGAATTGCTAAGAAAATGGGCCATTCCAAACTATTTTCAGAGGACTAACGTAATTTGATTAATTAGATTGGAGAAATAGTCAAGTCAAGTCAAGTCACCTTTATTTATATAGCGCTTTTTACAATGTAGATTGTTTCAAAGCAGCTTTACAGGAAAAACAATATAAACAAAGTTTGTTTGTACATAAAGAAGTACACAAATACATAAAGAAGTGCAGCAAATTAGCGTATTTTCCCGCATATAACCCGCAGACGCAGATAATCCGCATCCTCATATAGCCCGCGGGTTTTGTGCAAAGAAAAAATAATAAAATCGTTGGAATAAACCGCACCCTTATATAACCCGCACCCATAGATTTATGAACTTTTTTGTGTAAGTTTACATTTCGAATTTCGAATGTTGCTCGCATGACGTGAATTATCTATAACTGTTCAGGTACACAGTGCTTGTGCGCAAAATTCAAACAATAAGAAAACAAACACAATTCATAATCAGAACAAAAAGAAACGGCAGTCTATCCCGCTGTGCAGCAGCACGTCCCTTAAAGGGCCAGTTACACAGCCGATCACGCACGAATCACTCACAAAACACGCACAGATTGGGTTTGTTCGTGCTTGTGCGTCGAGAAACTGACCAAAGTATTCCAGGAACATTCGACGCACGTCTGACGCATGAATCACTGACGGAGCGCGTCCAAACAACGAACAAGCACTTTCAGAATCCACATTGTCAGTGGAATGAACGTGATGTTCTGATGCGTGTCCCGCGCATAGTCAAAGGGCCAGTCACACAGCGAAAACGCATGAATCACGCAAGAATTACACACATCTGCGCGGAGCGTGCATCGTATGCGTATTTCGTCGATGGAAAGAAGGTGGACCATCAGTGATTGTAAGTGGATGTGCGTCGAAGGCGGTTTGTGCGTGATTTTGAGTTTTGAACGGTTCAAAATTTTTCCCGACACACAACTGTGTGTCGGTGTGCGTTATACATTAGTCGGCATGCGTAGTTTATGCGTCGAGTATGCGTGACTATGCACAGGACACCACAAAAATACCACATGCCACAAAAAAAAAATCTTATGTCCTTAGGGACGTCACAAATATATTGAAATATTATTACGTGTAAAAAATTTGTGACATAACCCGCACCCTCCCTGTGGGGTTTGTAAAATCTGGTATAACCTGCAGGTTATATGCTGGTAAATACGGTATAGGATGCTCAGCTAAAACGGCTACAAAAACCTGAAACATGCAGAAGAAAAGAGCAAGTACTGTTAAAACGGACGGAAGAATAGCAAGATGAATAGTAAAATGATCTGCAAGTACTGTTACAGTCAGAAGACATTTGATTGAAGCTAAACTAACAGCAAGACGCCCCCGTAAACCAACATTTTTGGGGAAAAAATGGCATGTGCAGAATCGGTTAAATTTGCCAAAAAACATTGGGAAACAAATGGAAAACATTGATTGGCCCAAAGAGCAATGGCGTAACATTCTGTGGACTGATTATTTATTTTGTTCTTTTCGGGTCTAATGGTGATTAACAGTACGCCAGGCGACCCCCTGGGACTAAATTCAACCCACAGTACACTGTGAAAACAGTGAAGCGAGGTGGGACAAAAAATTTGGTATGGGGATGGATTTCATACTATGGTGTTGACAACAAGACAACGTCCCCAAACACACGATCAAGCGAGCAACATCATGGTTCCAGACAAGAAAGGATTGAGGTAATGGAAAGGCCTACTCAATTCCCTGACCTCAACCCCATTGAAAACTTGTGGGTTGACATTAAAAATGCAGTTTCTGAAGCAAAACCCAAAAATTCACAGGAACAGCGGAATGTAGTTTGTTCTGAAATATCTGTTTCTAGGTGCCAGAAGTTGGTAATCTCGATGCAACAGAAAAGGCTCAAGTCTGAGCTGTTTGAGCTGAAAGCAACTTGCACTGACATATTTTAAAATATGTTACTGCCATTGTTTTGTCTCAATATGCACACCTGTAATGTTTTTTCTAAAGCATGTTTATAAAAGCTACTTAAATGCTCTAATTGAACTAAAACCTAACCCTAGCTTAATCTAAGCCATGTTTGTGAAACCGGGCATTAGAGTTTAAAATTTAAAACAGATTGATATTCCTTTTCTTTGCTTCCTGTAAATGAATAATGCCGATTTGATCAAATTGGTTAATGCTCTGATTTCTAATTGAATATGTAATGTTTCCAGTACATCTGAAATATTAACACTGCTATTTATTGTTGATTGTAAAAATGCCAATATTTAAAACATTTAACTTTTGAAACAATTGATTTTCAAAAAAGCAAAGCTTTCCTCACTTTATTTTGAGATCCACTTTCAAGGCCAGGAAAAGAATGAAAACTGGGTTCTTTTCCACTATAAGTTCACTTTTATTTCAACTTAACATACAGCTGATTTAACTGATCATACACTTTCCTATGCAAAACTGCAAATCAAACTATTTCGCAGAAAAATAAGATAATATTACCGTAAGTTGGAATGAGACGGGTATGAGTAAATTATAACAAATTCTTCAATCCTTGGTATGTAAACAAAGCATTTTCCGAGATAAGCCACCCTTATCAGCATGCAGAGAGTACAGAACAAATCAGAACTACAAAATGAAAGAAATTGTCTAAATGCTTTGCAACTCACAATTTACAGTGTAGTGTACAAAAACACAAACGCTCACAAAACTCAGACAATCCCACACTATGGAATGCAACAACTATTTCAGGATGCACACAAAATTACTGCCACATGCAAAAGAAGAATTATAGAGGAGGAAACTGTACACACAGACAGACACACACACACACACACACACACACACACACATATAGGTTTGATAAGTTTCAGTATGAAACATAACTAGAACATGCTGACGTTTAGAGGAAAATCAGAGGGTGTTTTAAAGTCAACTTTAAACTGTTTCAACTGTTTCATAGTATTGCATGAATTTTAACTACAAATCCCTAGGTCCAATATTGTGCATTCTAAAATATGTAAAGCACCCGTGAGGTGGTCTGAGTGTTACCGGTCCTACTCGACCTGCTCCGAGCAGGATTCGAACCCGGAGGCCTCTAACGCAAGGATGCACCAATTCAATGATCAGACACTACCATTATTTGCCGAATCAGACGAGAACGATCCAAATCCAATATTGTGCGTATACTATTGTGTTATTGTTAAGCCCCACAAAATGCACAAACAAGATTATAAAGAACCATAAAGATTTTGTGCATTATATTACAAGTGTTCTGAAGCCATTCCGTAGTTTAATGTGAGATAGAAATAAATATTTAAGTCGTTAAATTCAGTCATTCTTCAGTTACGACAGTCAACACGATGAAACTCTCTTCAAGATGATTCAATGTCCTTATTATTATACTTGATTTAATGGTACATTACCATTTCTAAATCATGTTTCTTTCTACTGGGTGTCTGTTAGATCACAACATTGGAGTAGAGAGCACTATGAACTGTTCTTCACACACACAGTAACGGAAATTTAAAACTGTTAAAAGATACACTAACACTACGCATCATTATCTCTTCCCTTTGTGCCTATTTGTATATAATACTTTTGAGCAATGAAAGATTATAAATAATCTTTCATATGTTGCTGCCTCATTAAAAAGCTGCGCTATACATTTAAAAGAAATCTCTTTTAATTTTGTAGTATGTATTTAAATATAAATATATGTACTTATTTTTCATGAATGTATTTTACAACAATACAAAGAGCAATGTATAACGTTTTATTCATTTTTATTTGTTCCCCACTAAATGTTTTTTTCACTAAATGTTTAGATTTTCTACAATTATTATGCACTCGTGATTTTTCTAGAGTAACTTTTGCAGCTGAATTATCCCCTAGATTATGATTATATAATTTTTTCACTTTATAATGAAGTTGTCTGTATTTCGTAGATTGTGTTTAACACAAAAAGAGTGATTATCAGTTATAGAAATTCTACATTGATTTAAAAAAAAAAAGGTATTGGATCAGTTCTAACAGAAAATGGTATCGGTGCATCCCTTCTCCAACATGAGAGGCAGGCGCGCTAACAAGGATGCATAACACCGCGGCCGCTAGTGTCAGTCGCGAGGGCGACTCTTGAGGCCAGAAGAATGGTTTTTCTAGCATACGGCCATTACACTCATTCCCATCTGGGTCACCAAATATAACCGGTCCTTTAATGTTTGTTTTGTCTTACTTTAAATCATTTTCCTTGAGGCCTCCAGCCCCTCTGGTTGAGAAACCATAAAGATGAGTCATTTGCGGTATTCACAAGCTCAACACAAAAAGCTAAATTATTATTACAGTAACAATATTCATAACAGTGTTATTTCAGTATTATCTATACTATTATTTTATTTATTATATGTTCAGTTTTCATTTTAATATTAGTTTCTTTTACTAATTAATATTGATTTATTATTTAGTTTTAGTAGCATTATAGCTAGCGGCCGAGGGATCTACGTTTATGTTTTTCCATCTCATGTTAACAGCCTTGAGATGTACTGGCCATCCATCCAGGATGGCAGAGGCACTGGGATAGACTCCAGCATCCCTGTGAACCTGTGGATCAAGCGTTTTGGAGAATGAATGGAGCTAATATTTATATTTTAATTTTTTCCAGGTTTTTTTCAAGTACGAAAAACTATTTTTGATCATTTTAGTTTCTGATAACAAATGTGTTTTTTAAGGTGTCTAATAATTATTATAGTTCTCATTGTGAGTAAATTTAAGATTTAAACAATCACAAGGTCTACTTTTATAGCACAAAAGTAGCAAGAATTAAGCAAGGTTTCAGCGTTCTGTACTCTGATATCTGTCTGAGCAGATACTTGGCTCTGGTTCCATCCTCGATGGTCAGACTGCAGGGTTAGCCGTGGAGGAGGCCAATCTGCAAGCCATAATGTGTCCTTTCAACCAAACCGCAAGATGAGAAATTAAGTTTCATGCTTGTCTTAACGGCTAATCAGTGTTTAGCTTTTATTCTCCCCTCATGAACCATGAGCAGGGTCAGCTCTAATCTTATCTGTGTGATGCTCATAGTAGCTCCACTGCAGCTCAGGGGCTGGTGCCAGAGAGAGCACACACACACACTCAAACACACACACATACAAAGATAAATAATATGCATACCAAAAATGATGGTTCTACTGACTCACAAACACCTACTTGCTTTGTTACTTATCCGCAAACACACAAACAAACACACTCAGGAAATGATGAGTTCCTGATGGATGTGGGTGGCATTGAATTCACCACAAAGTGGCAAGACAGACACACACACACACACACACACACACACACAGTGTACAATTAATTACGCCCTCACTTTGAGAGGATATGGAGGGCTTTGGGAAACTAGGGTGTGGAACTGCAATTTTACAGTAATTCTATGATATTTTCTATTGCTACTATGTGTTAACTATTACTTACCTGCCACAGGACCCAGAAGAACCACCATTGCAATCAGTCCAACGTCAAGAATTGTAATTCGGCCTTTAACTGCCATGTTTTTCTTTTCTCCTCCTCTTCAAAGACAATATATTCAGATTTAGTCTCTGTTACTTGTAAGGCTGTCTTGGCTTCAGAGTGCAGTCAGGCAATAATATCTGTGCTTTGGAGAGTCCAGCATCACACATTTTTTTTTCTCAATACAGCAAGTTGTCCATCATGTTAAAATGGCATAAAATAGTATACAAACTTAAAGGTCTCGCGTTCACCTTCACTGCTTTTTTTCCTTCAGCAGGAAGCGTCAAATGCGACCAATTGAAGACTGTGAAATCGGTGTCTGTTCTAACAAACCCAATTAACAAATCACATCAAACTTTATTTTCCCTTTGTTCCAAAGCACGCGCCCCAAACATTTGCCTAATTAGAGTTTAGCGCAGTTATATGGGACATCCCGAGACCGCAAGTCTCATCGATGGTAACACACAGTTTCTGGACAGGGAGACATCCGTTTCGTGATTGCCGACTATTAAAACGTCCATTCGTCGTCATATTCCTCGCCTTCGTTATCTTTTGATCTTCGTTTCAGGGGTTTTCTCTTGTTTCCACGATCCTTTCAGCTCGGAAACTGTCCGTTTAGCTTTTTCGTCCGTAGTCCAAACGAGAGGAACGGCAACAGAAGATGGTGAGGAAGACACAGCAGACAAGACAGCGACTGGAAACGCCTCGTCTTCGCGTTTGTCTCCGGGATCCGATTGTTCGATGTTGGGGCCGATGAATAGGAGAATGGAGGTGAAGCGCCCCCGTGCGGCAGACTGAGGAACACTGAACGCAAACACACACACTGTCATTAGAGCAGACCTGTCATTTATTTACAATTTTCCAGTTTTAAAATGACATGGACAACCAATTTATAAATAGTATAAACGTATAAATTAGGCTATATATCATCAAAATAATATTTTCAATACAATTTAGTAACATACCCACGAACTTAAACATATATATTTTATATTTACTGTTCTCTTAGGCCTTATATATATATTTATATATGTGGGTATCAATTAAAAAAACGATATATATATATATATAAATATACTTATAAGTTGTATATATATATATATATATCGTTTTTTTAATTGATACCCAGCAGTGTTACATATCTACACCATTGCTGACACGTTAGGAAATAGCCTAGGCTACAATTAATGTTTGTAAAAATGTGAAATCATGCACAGATGAGCAATATATATATATATATATATATATATATATATATATATATATATATATATATATATATATATATATATATATATATATATATATATATCGCTTGCTAACATATCGTATAAATTAGGCTACATATTGTCAAAATAATACTTTCAAAACAATTTAGTAATGTATCTACGTACTTAAACATGCATATATTAAATTTACTGTTCTCTTGGGCCTATAGAAGTCAGGATATTTTATATATATATATATATATATATTTATATATAGCTCATCTGTGCATGATTTCACACTTAATATATTAAGTAGGATATACAGCAATATATATATATATATATATATATATATATATATATATATATTGCTGTATATCCTAACGTGTGAGTAGTTGAGTAGATGTGTAACACTGCTGGGTATCAATTAAAAAACAATCAAATCAGATACAGTACATACATGGCGTATTGTACCTGTGACTTTTGATATTTTTTATAGCGTGATAGCGCCCATCTCTGGTCGCGGACCAGCACATCAGCAGCATGAAGGAAAAACAGCACCACGCGCCTCAGCAACAGTAACGTCGTCTGGTGCGCGCGGGCACGAGCACGGGAACCACTGAGACTGAGGGAGCGCGCGCACCTCAACGCCAGCTGTCCTCTGAGAGAGAGACCCTTGCAGCCCCTCCCCAAAAGACATGTCCGCAACCGCAAAAAAAAACACCGAATTTTGAGTAATTTATTATTCAGCTATTGAAGACCTGCTCGGGCATTCACTCACTTTTCGATATTACTGCACAGCTCAAGCCCGTCGACCACCGGCAGCACAGCAACGCCCATAGCAACGCCTCCTCTGCGCATCCTCCTTCTGTTTATCTGACCCAGCAACACCGGGAGCCCTACAACAACAAGCAACCTGTTTTTCAACGACCTTCCACACGTTAGCTCCACGCCACACCGTTGTGTTTTGTTTTTATCGTAAAGGACAATGAACGCGCAGTGTGCAGTCATTCTTTTCTCAGTCAAAGGTGCGTACCCGTATGAAACACCACGCTCCCGTTTATCAATGCATCGCGTGTTATTGTTTTAGTGCTGTGGATATTGTTTTTGCATGCAGATTGAGTGCATGAAGAGTGGGAATAATGTGAGCAGTGTAATCTATATGGCATTGTCACAGCCCGAGATGCATGCTTGTTTTTCGTTGGTCCTGAGCTCGGGGTGCGGTGCTGCAGATGCGACCCGCCGTCCGTCTGTTGCAGTCATTCCAGCCATCGGCAAATCTGCATTTACAAAATGCATTTGTACAATTTTGCACTTTGCATAAAATTATTCGTTTCATTGATTTTATGCTATTTTATACAGTCTGTAGGCTATATGTAGGATACCTTATTTGTGACGAATCATCATTTGTCTAATGATTTTATTGTATCAATACATTTACTCTAGCTGCCTATGCCATTAATATCACATCATATCTAGATTGGTTGCCATGGCAAACACCATGGATGAGAGCAGGATTTAGGGGGACACTGTGGGTAAACAACACAACACCATTTCAATCAGCCAGCCCTCGTTGATTGTTTTTAATTCTTACATTAATGCTTAAAAAAATCCATCTTCATGTGCAGAATGGCAAGCCAAGGTATGATGGATCGAATTTCACAAAGTACCCCTACTGTATTAATCCTGTGTTGTTGTTGTTGTTTTTTTATATACAAGCAATGAACAGACATTAAAAAGACGGTGTAGTAAAGAACAACGAGAGTGGGGGAAATGTTGCAAATATATGAGGGACAGAGACTAAAACAAAAACAGAGGCCACTCATGGATTAAGAGATTATGGATAGAGGCCAAGAAATAATGATTATTTTACAGCAGGAGAGGAGGGTGCCGTGCTGGGTCTGCAGTTTTGCTGTGGATGAATCAAAACTAAAAGATTAAAATAATACAATCCAACCTATCGAATGTCCATGGTCTATATATAAAATGTCTTACTTCTCTCTTTTTACGTTAGTCACTCATCATTCCGAAAGCCCTTCCTCGAGGTGAAACAGAGGGATTCTTTTCCCTTGAACTCACCTGTAAGTTCTGGCCTATCAAGGAACTGGCAGCAGCACGGGAGCACCGCCCACCACACCCTCTAAATGAGGGACAAGGCCACTCAGGTGAGACATTTCTGCTCTTTATATGCTATCCTATTATTAATAAACACTGCAATAATGATCATAGGCTCTGAAGCATTTGCTCATTTGAATTCAAAAAGCAACTTTTTGTTTGTATCCATAGTTTTTTTTTTATAGGGTGAAAAAGGCTGATCTAGCTTGTTCTAGTATTTACATTTATGTATTTGGCAGACACTTTTATCCAAAGCAACTTTCATTGCATTGACTTACTAATCAGTTCTTGCTTTCCCTGGGAATTGAACCCATGACCTTGGCATTGCAAGCACTACAGGAAGCCGTTTCATGAATGAACCAGTCGATTCTTGAAATGTTGAGTCCAGTCTCTGTTCTTCGCTCATTCTCTCTCGGTTTTCCTTGTCAGACCCCTAGGGCCTGGGTAGATGAGCGGAGGAGAGGCTCTCATAAGCGATCGGCTTCTTGCGGCAGCACTGACCAGCTGAAAGAGGTGAGACATCTAGAGCTATATTAACATGTGTTGATCTAGTGTGCTTTTATTCATCATCCTCATTTTTACTTTTTTAGATAGCAAAATTGCGACAACAGCTACAGCGCAGCAAACGCAGCAGCCGCCATCGCCGGGACAAAGACCGCAAGTCACCTTTTAATGGCAACCATGCGATCATCCAGTCACAGGTGGGCATCGCCGCATCCCAGCCACCACCGTTTGTGCTTGTGTGCAAATAACGGAATACAATTCTTTTATCTTCAGTAAAAGAATTGAAGTAGGCCAAACATCTGGAGAATTTAAGCGCGCCCCACTTTTCTGCATATCTGTCCCAATTTTGAGGCTTTTCTGGCCGTTTGGAGACTGGGGGACAGGATTGTCCCAAAAGGAAAGTGTCTGGTTTTAGAGCATGTTACAGTCTTTTCTCACAGCCTGCCATCTTCAGGACAGCCAATAAGTCAACACATTGTGTTTCTACGTGTGTGCATTTTTTTTAATCATGTTTAATTAATTATACTTGACTCCTTAGCAGAATACAACAATCTAGCGTGAAAAATGAGCCCCGTGAGTAAAGGGCATTGGGTTTATTTGTTCACTTGATGTTATACTTCAGGTTTAGTACAAGATAAGCTCAGTCAACAGCATTTGTGGCTAAAAATGTTGATTACCACAAGTATGATTTCAAGTAATTACAATGTAAGTGAATGTAGCCATTTTTTGGGAGGATTTAAAAGCAGAAATGTACATTAAAGGTGTGGCCATTGTCACGGATCCACCGGTGGGCATGTGCGGTGCAGAATCAAACTCAAAGCAGTAGTTCTAAACGAAACAAGCTTTATTCAAAAACGTAAAACAATATATAACATAAACGGTACTCTTCGTGCAAACAAACTTAGAACACTCTGGAGAACACCTAAGGCATCCACACACAACGAAACCACGACAAAGAAACAACGGACAAAGACAAAGGAGCACAGGAGGGTATAAACACAGGATGGGGAACAGCTGACGGGACTTAGGATCGTGATTAGACACAAACGGGGATGTGCTGTACCTAGAAGATACATAAAGGGACCTGGAAGGGAACAACGCAGGTTAAGACCGTGACAGCCATATTAACCGTTTCTATTTTTGAATTGTAAAAGCCCTTTTTGGGTTGGACATTTTTAGGTGTTATATTATCATGGCAATGAGGTTGTAAAATACAACTACCAGTACGTAGAAAAGGTTAGAGAGCAATATTTCACACTAAAATCAGGCAATCTTGTGGCCAAACTATTGAAACAGCAGGGATTTTAATCTTCACAGATTGCTTTCCTTCAGTTCCATTGTGATTTTAGCTCTCTTTTTTGAAAGAAAAGGAAGAAGTGCAAATACATTTTTGTGGTAGTAGACATTGTCACAAATTTAATTTCAACTTGGAATATTACTCTCAACATCTTTAGTGTTTTAAGGACAGAGCAGATTGTGTCAATGCATCTCGAAAACCAAGAGGACAACTTGTTTCTGAGAAATGGGAAAGGAAAGGAAAGGAAAGGAGGAAAAGTTTGCCTATCCAAAACCATAAGTGGAGAAGATCATGAGAGCATGAAGAAAAGATTGGGAAAGAGCGCTTACATCACACCATTCTCAAAAGAAGTACCCTCAAGCTCAGCAGTAATGGGCTCTCAATGGTAATGTTCTCTGTAGTCAGTGGTTTGTGTATAATGATGGAGCTTAGTCTGGCAGAATGTTTGATTTTTGGCAGTGGAGAGACTGTAGAGATTGTGAATGTGTGGGCTCACTGCGTGTGGGAGTCGTTGTAACAGGATTACACAGAAGGCTGCTTTTCCCTAAAGGGAAATGTTTGTGTACTTGAGGCATAGACCCATACACGCATTCTAAAGAAGTGTTGTACCTTTCCCTTTTTTTCTCTCTCTCTCTCAGTCTCAGATGCCTAAAACCATCCTGATTCCCATCCCCATCTCTAAGTCCACACCTCCAAGATTTCGGAACAGCATAGAGGGACTCAACCAGGAGATTGAACGCATCATCATACGGGACACTGTGGAACGAGATGAGATCATAATAGTGAGTGCTTCTCAATAATACCGATAATTACTTCTTCTTTTTATTTTGTGCACGATATACGATATATCAAAAATAAAATGTGAACTCTAGAATGGTCACTCTTTCCAGATACACAGTAGCTATTCAAATCATAGCAGAAAACAAAAATATGGCAATATCGTTCAGCTCAATTTTTTTGGTATCTGTAACGGGTCTAATCAGGCCACAATCAATGCTAATGTAATGTTGGGTGGAATCCAATTTGTAGAAATTGGTTTTGTTCTACACATCCTACTTAAGCAAATGTGTATTTTAGCCACAGGATGTTCCTGACGGGCACCGCGCGCCCCCTCCCCTCCCCCAGCGCAGCAGCAGCACACGCAGTATTGACACACAGACGCCCTCGAACGGCGGGCTTGGCAGTAACCGTAGCAACAGCAGCAGCCGAGCCGACTCGGTCTCACCCTCGTACCTCAGCATCCTCAACGACACGGTCGGAAACAGCCCACTCGATGACACACTCAATGAGAGCAAAGAAAGAGGTGAGAAGCACATGAATCATCACACAATAACCTCAAATCAAACAATTTGATTCCTAAACACTCCTTTTTCTTTTCTTAGACCTGGGACCATGGTCCCCTTTGCCCAAATATGCTTCATCTCCAAAGCCCAACAACAGCTATATGTTCAAACGTGAGCCTCCGGAGGGCTGCGAGAAAATTAAAGCTTTTGAAGAAAACCAGTGAGTATTTGCTCGACAGTGTGTCTGTCTTCTGGTGTAACATCTTGAACAATTGAAGGTGGTGCTTTATTTTCTGAAGAATACCATGAGCCGTTTATTTATTTATCAAACACTCTAACCAAACTTTGTCTGAATAGAAGTATAAAATGTACAGTATAAAAAATATGTCCAAAGAAAAAGTAAAAAATATAAAGATATATTAAAAATATATATAATAAAATTAGGTAACAGGGTTGCAGATTCAGCTGTCATTTATTAGAGACTAGGAAGTTTGTCATCAAATTTTGCAGTCATTGATAAAAAATAATTCCCATAGATTAAAGACAAATATTTGTTTCGTCCTGTTCCTCAGAATTATGTAAGCTTTGGTACATCACAATTATGACATAAAAAGTCGAAATGATGAGATTAAAAATAAAAAAAAAGTATGACAAAGAGTCAAAATTGACACAAATAAAAGTTATTATTGATAATAATAATTAATTATGACACACTGTTTACTTTTTTCTACTTTTTATTTCATCATTTATATCATAATTAACATTTTTATGTCTTAATTATCATTTACCAAAGCATTATTTTTGTTTAAAAAAAACAAAGAAAATGTAATGAAAGTAGTTCATTACTTATTATTAGAAAGCCTCAAATTATTACATTTACAATTTTATGGAACATTTCATTTCTATCACAGTTGTAATAATGAAAATCACTCATTGCATGATTTTAAAGGTGTAGTAAGTAATTTCTGAGAAACTGAGAAAATTTGTAATCAACCCAAACAAACACTTTTTTTCCTTTGACCTTTTTTCTTTCATAACGTCTTTCAGCCATCTCTCTTTATATACCTGTTCTCTCTCTCTCTCTCTCTCTCTCTCTCTCTCTCTTCTCCCATCATGTGTATACGCTCTCTACAGCTGATTGGCTGCAAGTGTGTTGTGGTCTTCGGTCCGATCCACTTTTAACTGCACCTTTAATTGCTGGATAAAATCAATAAGTTCCAGGCCACTAAGGTGGGCCCTATAATATTCATGGAAAGTCCCAAAACTTAGTGCCAAGACTGTAGGAATTTGTCCATACTGAGGGGTTTACTTCTTAACAAAATGGAAGATACATTTCCACAAAACAGCCATGACTTAGTTGTGCATCTTCTGTTCCAGGCCAAGGCCTCTCCAAGAAATTCCTCCATACCTCTGCCCAGACAGAAACAAGGTGAACTTCATTCCCAAAAGCGGATCTGCTTTCTGTCTGGTGAGCATCTTAAAGCCTTTGCTGCCCACCCAGGAGCTGAACTTCCGTAGCGGGGTGGGATACCGCAGCATCTCCCCATCCTTGGTGCCTCTGGGTGGGGTCGGGGTTAGGAGCCTGTCCCCCTCCATGGGTTCCGTCCTGTCCCGCGGACGTCAGTCACCTTGTCTCCCACGACACCTTGAGGAGCCAGAGGGTTAAAACAGAGCAAAGGAACCTCAGCTCATGAACAGAGATGCCATTTCCCCACACTCCTGCATTGTCTGATCGAGTCAGAGCTTTGTTAAGAATTTATTTAAAAACATGTTCTGAACAACTTCGAGAAACTTAAACATGAGGTTTTTTTTCTTTTCTTCTTTGTTATTTAAGGGTATTATATGTCAAATGTAGGATTAAGAGGAGGTTTTTAATATGGTGTATGTACATAGATGAAACATTTTTAGCATTGCACTTCTTTTTACTTTCTCAACGATTTATTGCATTTTACCATGAAGCCTTTGAATTGTCTTATGTACAGCTGCATCCTTTAACCTACACAAGAGTCTGGAATCATTTTGAATGTTTTTGAAAGCTCTGCATTTATTTGATTAAAAATACAGTCAAAATGGAAATATGATTACAATTTAAAAGAACTACTTTCTATGTGAATACATCTTAAAATGTAATATTTTTACTGTGATGGCAAAGCTGAATTTTCAGTGTTATTACTCCAGTCTTCAGTGTCACATGATCCTTCAGGAATCATTTGATGCTCAAGAACCAGTTCTTATCAATGTTGAAAAGTTCTGCTTAATCGTTTTTTGGAAATGGTGGTACACTACCATTCAAAATTTTGGGATGAGTGAGTTTAAAAAAAAGAAAGAAAGTCTTTGCCATCACAAGAATAAGATAATATTTCACAGAATTGCTGTTTTACTGGGTTTTTTAATCAATTAAATGCAGCTTTGGTGAGCAAAAGAGACTTCTTTCAAAAATATATTAAAAAATCTCGAATTATTCCAAACTTTTGACCTGTAGTGTAAATGTAATTGATTTGATTTACTGAGGAAATGGAGGTTTTAGGTCACAGTTTTGCTTACTTATAGTTTACATGCAGTTTGAATAGTGCTAGAAGAACAACCAGAAATGTTGTAGCAGATTTGAGGAGGACTAACAAATGTGCCTGACTCCCACCACCTGTCCATAGGACCCTGTTTGCTTACAGTCCATTTTCTATCATCGTCTGACCCTACATTTGTTTCTGCCCCTTAAATGTATAGAGCCCTTCCCCATATATGTAAACCTGTATGTGTTTAATGTGATTAGCTGGCGAGAGGACGTTTCGATGGCACATGAACAACCTGAACATGCATTATGAAGAGGAGACATCGATCAATTGTACTGGACAGTATTATGATTATGATGCATGATGATTATATTATCAGTTATGTTGTTAACTTTAAAGATTAGTTCAACTGAAAGGTGTCATTACTGTAATTTCAATGGTGAAGGAAAATGGATTGTATTGGATGTGAAAGACTGGGATGCAAACAATTTCAAAGAGGGAGGCATGGCTTTAGCTAATAGTGATTTGAAAATGTACTAATTTGAACTGTAGCAACTTTATACTGTGAAATATTTCATTATTCATAGCGTAAAGCTTCCTTTCTTCACAAAAAAAAAGTTGACGAAAGACCACAGGCAATCCTGAACAAAATGTATGTATTTAATTGCCTTAATGCTGAATTGAAATAGGGAAGTGTGTAAATTAGACAGGTGCCTGTTATTTGATTTGTTTTAGTTATTGCCAGATTCTTTTCTTTTGTGAATAAACTTCGGTTTAAAAAAGCTGCATGTATGTGGCGGAAGGATTTCGCATTGTGATTCGGCTCTGCGGATGTATACAGTTATCCTACTGCTCATAAAACATTCGCAACTACGAGAAATACGCAGTTTAGATGGACAGGATATCTCAAGCTGACAAGACTGTGGCTGTATCCATTGGTTCTTCCTTGAAAAAAGTGCTATAACCACGATAAAATCACCTTTTACAATGGATAATGCTTTTCAGTGAACTCTGTTAGAGAGCTACATATGGCAATTTTGAATAAAAACATCGCTTTAATAACATTTTAAATCCCTCAGTTCTCGCCATCTCTAAGCCAAAGTTGATTCTTGTTTTATTGCGAGCCGTACTCTCTTTGCCAGGAGACTTGCCTCCGTTTGGCTTTTTTTTTTTTTATTACCCTGAGGTACAAGATTTAGCGTACTCAATTTCAACCTTTTCTCTCTCGTTGTGACAGCTAAACTATGCTAGGCGGAGCAACTTTTCTTTATTCACGGATAGCCTATGACGAGACATGCACGGGCGAGTGAACGCAATTTCCAGTTATTATAGACATTAACAATCGTGTTTAAACAAAATTAAGCGCTCATAATAGGCTTACCATAGTAGCTAAACCAGGGTATGACAAAACACGTTTCGGAAGAATGTTGACTCATTCTTAAAGTTTCATCGATTTTACATAGTTTATCTTAAAAGTGATTAAAAAATAGATTAACTTTGATTGGTAGCATGCAAGATCAACAAAGAATGAGAGAAAGAACAATCAAAAACAATTCTCAAATTTATTTGCTCTCAGATGTAAGATCTCCCATTCCAGTTTCCTTGAATGAAGTTGTATAAGTACATTATTTTTAACAGAAAAAAGGCAAAGTTGCATAAAATAAACAGATGAAAGCAGCTGTGAGTGGTGCAGTGTACATTCTTTTCCGAACAAAGTAAAATAAAAAAAAGACATGATATATTATCATCTCAACGCAATTTCCAAACACAATTTCTCTAATGCAGAAAATGACACTTCAAAATGTTAAACTGCACACAAAACAGAACCGTGCTCCAATACATATGGAGTGATGTCTTGTGATAAATGTTCCGATTCTCAACCTACACAAACTATTTAGATCCTCAAACAAGCCTACGCTTAAAACATACAGCATACATTCTAGAACTAGCCGAGAATGCACTCGGAGACCGTAGTGCAAGCATTAACTTGATTCTTTAATGCAATAAACAGGTCATAGTTTTTATATAAACTCAATTCTGATGAGTCCAAATATGATAATCTGGGATAAAATGCAATTTGTATGTTTTCGAGTACGGTAGGCTAATTCTGTGCTAAAGGTGACATACAAAATAAGAATACATAAAACATGTTCACAAACACATTCCAGTGTTTTGCATCTCAGTGTGAATGTGAAAAACATTTGGGAGAAGATATTTCTCTGAGTGAGAGTTTCGTCATTTTTGTCATTGTTATTTCCACTGAAACGTAACCTTCTCATTCTTACCGAACTAATGGCACGACACACCACTTGCATATGTAGTTTACAGTAACACTTTTTATTGTATTAATAAATAATTGCATTCATTTGATCATTTATGGTTAAACTAATCCAGAGAATGTGACTTCAAAAATAGTTGTTGTTGTGATTTATGAGTAACTTCATAGACTTTGGGTATCTGTCTTGATTAAAAATAGTCTATAACAGATGTTATAAATCCGTAACCCTGTTTCTGGACATTAAAAACTCCTCTATTGTACAAAGCAAACCGATTTTTAGTATACACACACTTATTTAGATTTTTTGGTCCTATGCAAACCAGCCCTCCACACATGTGATGGGCAAATCCTGACCTTCATGTCCCTTTAAACATGTGCACTTCATAAAGTAACATACTTTATTCTCATGTAACAACACTTTAGTGATATATATATTGATGAAGTGTTCTAATGTAAATACAGTAAATTCACACACTCACACAATGACAGAAAGAGACACATTTCTCAGAAACCTTCCAGTGAGGAATATAGTTTCAGATTTCTAGATGCTTCCTTGGCTCAGGTTGACTGGTTTCAGGAGAGGTAGTGTTCCAGCTCCAAATAAAGGCTTGGGATATGCACTTCTTTCCGTCATTCTAATGGACAAATGTTTAGGATCCATACCATCCTTTTCTGAGAGAGGGAAAAGGCAGCGTTATGACAAGCATGATCTCCCATTTGCAATACAAGATTACATCCGAAACAGAGCGGCGTATGAATGGATGTATACATAGATTGAATATTTTAAATACATATCATACACACACACACAATCACTTGAATAGGCTTTTTCTGGATTTTTTATTATTTTTGAATTCAAATTCTAGTTTGAGAGTATATAAAATTAAAGAATTGATATACTGTCCTATTTTATATATATATATATATATATAAAAAAAAATCTGCCAAATTAAAACACGGCACAGGCAAGATAATGTTAATGAATAATAATAATAATAATAATAAATGAATAATTCAATATATTACTTAATGGTTTCACCGCATGATATCTTTAAGAGTCTTAACCTTTTTTCAAAATCAAGTTTTTTAAAACCCAATGTTATTTTAGTATTATTTATATACTATTATAGAATTTAGCTATTAGCGATTATGTTTAAGTTTTAGTAATTTTGCCAGTTTTATTAATTTTTGTTTCTTTAAATATCTCGGTTTAGCTCTATTTTTATTTCAGTAAAAGTTTTAGTAATTCAATGCATTTATTTCAGTAAGTTGCCACAGTAAAAATTTTACACTTACTATTCTATTGCATCTTAATGCTTTTCATCTAACAAATATACTTGATTTCATATGTACAGTATTTTAATTAACAAAAACATTTAACTTGCTTTAGTTAAAACGAACATGAATAGAGAATCAACCTGATTCTCAATGTTAAATATGCTTTCCTATAGCAACCAGTAGAGCATTAGTGTTTACAATGCCAAGGTCATGGGTTCGATCCCAGGGAAAGCAAGAACTGATTACAATGTTAATGTGTTCCTTGAATGCAATGCAAGCCAAACGCATACATTTAAATATACAGACACTCACACCAACACTCCTCAAGCACTGAGAAACTCCTGATCACTGCGTCCAATAGCGTCTGGGTTGGACAAAGGGTCAAGATCTGCAAAGAGATTAAACCAGGCAGACATGTCCCTGGAGGTTCCTTTAAGTGCTAAAAAACACAAAGAGAAGAATCACTACAGTGACAGTAACAATTGTCCAAGTCCATCTATGTCATAAAACCCTCACCACTGGCAGAAGAGACTGGAGTATTCTGTGCAGGCTGAGATTGCCCTCCACTAGAAGGGGGTTGGAGGGGTGGTGCCTGAAACATAGGTGGAGTCGCCCATCCTGAATAACATTGAGAAAAAGAATATGAGGGATCAGCATGACATCACAACTCTTCCTTCCTCCAGACTCTAGAGGGCAAACTACCTGTGGTGCTGAGGCTGTGGTCCAGGAGTTGTGATGGCAGGAAACCCGTGGGTGTGTTTTCCGTTTCTGCTTGCAGCGAGGCAGCGGCAACAGGAGCAGGAGGGGCCTCAAAACAGCCGAAAGCATCCTGCCACGCTTTACTGAACTCACTAGCGCCACCCGCAGCCCCAGGACTCAACAGGTCCTGCAGGAACGCCAGGTCACCTCGTTCTCCCTCCTCTTCTTTCCCTTCGACAGAATGGAAATCCTCAGACAGCAGATCCCTGCCTGCTACAATAAAAAAAGAAGATAATGAGGAATTGAAGCAAAAACGTAATTGCTTCCTCAGTCTGGTTTGCTTGTCTTGTTTTCCAGTACAAATTTCAAAACATTCTTAACCTTATAAAACTTATTGTATCATTTTTGATACACAAATTTCAAAGGCCACAATCTACTATGTGCTTTCTGTCGTCTTAATGGTGAAAGGCCTTTTAGAACTTTTATATTGTTTGTAATATTACAAGATGAACACTAACTAGACTGAAGCAATTTAGATTTACCTTATTATACATATATCACTTTTCTTAGAAAAAGGGTTCAATGTAAGTATCATATATGATACATCAGGCCTTTGGGAAAATTCTCTCAATTATCATAATATTGCTTTATATGTTTATAATGTAATACCCACCATGCAAGTAGTCTGCTATACTATTATAAAGATCTAAATAAAATAATGTTACCTTTTTGATTTATATTACATTTGGCTATTATTAAATATTATAAACTGCACCAAATTGCATATTTTTCTAGGATTGAGCTATTTTTCCCCTTTGTCGCATATGAGCTACATATTCTTCTATCTATATCATGCTACATCGCTCATAAAAGCCTGATGTTTTAAATATGATAGTATTATTAAATATATTATATTATGTATAAAAGTTAAATTAACTGCTCTATTTAAACAAATAAATGTTTCTTATCTTTGTCAGGCTGTACAAGGTTAAACCAAGAAACATTTACTTGAAAATACAAATAGCATAAAGATTTCTGAAAAATGCATCAATGGTGCCAATCGTGTCAGAAAAATAAGCTTAGGGAAAATGTTTTTTTCCCCAATGGCAGATAAATTTACTTAATTGGTTATATAAAAAAAAACGCAATATGTCCATTTGCTTCTTAAGTGTATCTTGATTTTTAAAAAATGTTTAGATATTTGTACTGGAAGGAAAGACAAAAATATAGAGAAAAAAAGATTACGTCGGAAAAAAAAACATAAGAAGCTTAAGGAAAAAAAAAAGAGAGGCTTCAAGAAACACATGGTTACATCATTTAAACATAGCATAAATATCAACTCATCAGCAACAACACAAAAAAAAGTAAAATTTAAGTTAGCGAAAAGAAAACCTAGAATCCTCCAAGAGTGCATAAAAATCACAGACACAAAAATGGAAAAAAGAAAGCACCTTGAAGAAAGTTTTTAGAAATGCTTTTACAAGCTTGAAGAAAAGAAAGGGCACTGCTGTGTTAATAGAGACAGGGTCATTAACCTCTGAAGAGTGTTTACAGAAGAGAATCTGAAATAGCCATAAGCATAAAAGTTTTATGAATATTTCTTATAGAACCTAAAACTTACAGATCAGGGTGTTAAAGCACATCCGAAGGAGATTGATTTTAGAGAGTAAGAACAGGCCCTAAAGGAGGCCTTGGAATTGAAGATATGCCCAGTCAGGCATTTATACCTATTTCAGGTCGTAGGTTGCTGGACATTGCATCTTGCATTTCCTCATATGAGGCGCCTATGTCCCACTGAATAGCTGACGGCATAGCGGATATAGATGGGTGTGGGGTCGGGGTCAAGGTTGGAGTAAGAAAAGGGACTGAGCCAGGCTCAGAGGTCATTAAGAGAAGGTTGTCGTCTGTGCTAGATCCACCTAATTGTTCATTCAAGGCTGTGGTAAAAGGGCGGAAGTGAACATGAGCGATACAAAGAGACATATTTTAAGTAAAAGCTGCCAAACACATTAGAAGTTCCACCGACTAAACAAAAAGTTGATTCATTCTACCACTATTTGATGCATCATATGACTTCAGTTGCTGCTTCTTCATTGAGACAGTTGGGGCTTGTGTGGTCTGACAATATAAAATGCTAACCAACTAAAATATATATACACACACTCATCTAAAGGATTATTAGGAACACCATACTAATACTGTGTTTGACCCCCTTTCGCCTTCAGAACTGCCTTAATTCTACATGGCATTGATTCAACAAGGTGCTGAAAGCATTCTTTAGAAATGTTGGCCCATATTGATAGGATAGCATCTTGCAGTTGATAAAGATTTGTGGGATGCACATCCAGGGCATGAAGGCCACCACGTCCCAAAGATGCTCTATTGGGTTGAGATCTGGTGACTGTGGGGGCCATATTAGTACAGTGAACTCATTGTCATGATCAAGAAATCAACTTGAAATGATTCGAGCTTTGTGACATGGTGCATTATCCTGCTGGAAGTAGCATCAGAGGATGGGTACATGGTGGTCATGAAGGGATGGACATGGTCAGAAACAATGCTCAGGTAGGCCGTGGCATTTAAACAATGCCCAATTGCCACTAAGGGGCCTAAAGTGTGCCAAGAAAACATCCCCCACACCATTACACCACCACCACTAGCCTGCACAGTGGTAACAAGGCATGATGGATCCATGTTCTCATTCTGTTTACGCCAACTTTTGACTCTACCTGACTCTACCTGAATGTCTCAACAGAAATTGAGACTCATCAGACCAGTCAACATTTATCTGGTCTTCAACTGTCCAATTTTGGTGAGTTTGTGCAAATTGTAGCCTCTTTTTCCTATTTGTAGTGGAGATGAGTGGTACCGGGGAGATCTTCTGCTGTTGTAGCCCATCCGCCTCAAGGTTGTGCGTGTTGTGGCTTCATAAATGCTTTGCAGCATACCTCAGTTGTAACGAGTGGTTATTTCAGTCAAAGTTGCTCTTCTATCAGCTTGAATCAGTCGGCCCATTCTGCTCTGACCTCTAGCATCAACAAGGCATTTTCGCCCACAGGACTGCCGCATACTGGATGTTTTTCCCTTTTCACACCATTCTTTGTAAACCCTAGAAATGGTTGTGCCTTAAAATCCCAGTAACTGAGCAGATTGTGAAATACTCAGACCAGCCCGTCTGGCACCAACAACCATGCCACGCTCAAAATTGCTTAAATCACCTTTCTTTCCCATTCTGACATTCAGTTTGGAGTTCAGGAGATTGTCTTGACCAGGACCAACCCCTAAATGCATTGAAGCAACTGCCATGGGATTGGGTGATTAGATAATTGCATTAATGAGAATTGAACAGGTGTTCCTAATAATCCTTTAGGTTAGTGTATGTGTAAATGAATCCACATGTTTCAATGGGCAGTTTTTTAAAGTTATAAAAAACCTTGCACTTGAACACTGTGGTTTTTGGTGAATGACAGTGCAAATA
Source organism: Rhodeus uyekii (assembly GCA_037043235.1). Lineage (NCBI taxonomy): Eukaryota > Metazoa > Chordata > Actinopteri > Cypriniformes > Acheilognathidae > Rhodeus > Rhodeus uyekii. The sequence goes on from JAWRVZ010000032.1 coordinate 4,924,466, forward strand.
ACAGGCATGGGAGATAAATATAAACTGGCAAAAATTTGACAAAACGTAGACATTCTGTATTGTCCGTCACAGTTGCGTGTAAGTGTTGCAAGTCTTGATAGTTTTTAAAGCAATTTTAAACCATTCAAGATAAATAAGACGCAAAAGAGTATTAAATGCGGTACAAGCACGATGTTCTGAATGTTTCTGTGTGTGCATACAAAAAACCTCCTGTCACAGAGTTGTCAAAATATCTGTTTTGGTAAGGATTCACTTAAACCCACAAAGAAACCTGTGCATTAGGTCTTAAAGTGACAGCAGCCTAATACTGTATACCACTTGCCGTTTGTGTAATTAATGTTCTTCAAACAACAAGAGGAGATTTTTTTATATAACTTTAATAAGACGCAAAGTAAATATCATAACTGCACACTCTCTTGAGCACATTAAGTTTCCTCCTTCAATTTGCACATCAAAAGCTGTGCTTTTCCTTTGTTTTCTTTTAAAGAATGTATATTTAATTAATAGCACAGATCAGGTAGTGTTTTATCTTACATTTGATTAATTTACTAAATTCGGTAGTATTGTGTACTTCTGAAAAAAAAAAAAAACAGTCTACATTTCTTGCAATTAGTTTCTTTGTTCTTATTTTTATTACTGTTAACATTTCTTCGATAAGCTTCTAGAACTTTTTACTTATACAAGTTAGGCCAGTATTGTGTAGAATGGATAATTGTGAAATTTTAATGTTGTAACAGTAAAAACATTATGTCCAGCAAAAATAACATATTATTGGTCCCACCCCTAGCAAGCAGTACGAATTGGACAATAGAGATATGAAAGCATTAGTTTTTCACACACATCAGCTTCACAGTACACATATAGTCCTGTACATAAGTATTATAAAAGTATTAACTGACTATTTACAAGAATACTTCGATATGAATCATAAAATCACCATATTCTGCATAACATGCATTAAGCAGATTAAGTCAATATTCCGGTTTTAAGCTAATATGTCAAAATTAATCAGAAATCCGCCATTACTGAACATTTATTATTACCTGTGCATGCCCAAACAACAACTCTGGGTGATATAAGATACAGACTAAGTTTCCAATTCATTACATTCTTCTGTACTACTGTAAAGACTTCAATGAGAAATGAGAAGTACATTTTAATTACCGTATTTATTTGAGTATAACGCGCAAAATTTTCTACCAAAAAAATAAATCAAAGTTAGGGATGCGCGTTATGCACGAGGGCTGGGCTGGGGTTTTGACGGTCGGTCCTTTGAGGGCGCCGGCGAATTGTGAGTTCGCGCGCGCATTTTACAGGCTGTTTAAGTAGCAATATATGCATAAAATAAAAGGCAGACTCATGAGTGCGATTCAGCAACTGTATTCAAACATAAACCGCGGCAATAATCGCAACATAGCCCAAAGCAATCGATTGCTGATTGCATGATACATTACATCCCGTAACACAGGCTGCAGCCTCTCACTGTACGTGAGGGCGAAGAAAAAAAAACGTCCCCTCGCCGCTTCATTTCCTCACCCACACGTTACGGAGAAGACAGGCATTTTGTGTTTTTTGTGAAGACAGGCATCAGCAATAAAATGGACGGCAGAGAAGACGACCTGCTGTGGAATTCAGACGCAGAAGAAAGCGAAGAAACCGGAGAAACAGATGTTCCTGCCAACTGGGACACTGATGAAAAATTAACTCCAGAAGAATGGGAGCAACTCTTTAGTGTCTCTGATGAGGAATCTGACGTCGAGGGATTTTAAATAAATATTTTTACCGGTAATTCTCTTTCGGTATTGTGTTCATTACTTTATGTTGTCAATAAATAAATGTTTTTTTTATCATGGCTGCACGTGTTCAACAACGTTTTTTGTCAATTACAATGCTTGGTGTGAAACAAAATTTTATACCGATTTTTTATCGAAAATTAGGGGTGCGCGTTATACGCGTGTGTGCGATATACTCGAATAAATATGGTACTGTCTAAAATAACTCAAACATATTTTACCATTTAGTATGATAATTGACTACTCTTATGGATAACTAGTCATTTAGTAAAAATGAGTTGTCAAGTAATGCCTAGTACGCGCACGCACACACACGCACACACACACACACACACACACACACACACACACACACACACACACACACACACACACACACACACACACACACACACACACACACACACACACACACACACACACACCTTATCAGAGTCCAGACTGGCACACAAAGAACTGTCAAACTCTTAACTCTGACCAAACTACTGCTTGAGCAAAACCGGTAAAGATAAAAAGAAAGAGCATCTAAGAAGCATAAGCCTTTAAGTGTTTTCCCAGAATGTGCTTTAAAAGCTGAACATACCAGTTTCAGATGATTCACCCAGATGTTCATCTTCAAGTGAAACAAGGCTGAAATATAAACATACAAACACCAATATAAATTGATATATACACTGATGCATGACTAAATACATGCATAATTTCTAAGATGGGAAGAGATGATTCACATTATTATGACATGCACAGAATCAGACAAAAATGACAAAACTGACAAATTAAAGTGAATCATAGTGATATTTCTAGGAAGGAGTGTTGGTCTAACAGTTTTCACAATATTGTACTAGAGAATGTCTAACACAGATGGTAAAGATATAAATACACGGTCTCATCTGCTACCACTAAAACAGGAAATGACAGTGGAACTTTAAGCAGTATTTCCTTTTCACAAAGGCAGCAGGGGTTTCTAACAGAATTGCAATGTTCAGATCCACTCACAGATCAGTAACCAGAGCCTTCAAAGAGGCCTCTCGGCTGTAGAGACCCAATCTGAGGGAAACGGAGGTTTGAGGAATGAGGAAAGAGAGTGAATGAGAGATCTGACAATGAGAGGCAAGTGAGGCACCGTCAAGGGGAAGACATGCTTTGCTGATGAAAAAGATGCAAAGGAAAACTGGGACTGCTAGATGCACAAGCAAAATGGTTGGTTAATGGGCAAAATGGGCTATGCCAATGTCTAACTGAGTCCTCACTTGTCTGAATGTGTCTTCTTGTCCTCGTCTTTGTTGTCCTCTGCTGGATGTGCAGAAGCAATCTGGTCCAGTGGGTCCCTCAGTTCCTGTGATGGGACATATACTCAAATTAGGGCTTAGATCACATCTCAAGTTTATTTTTTAAATTTGTACATGGACACCCACTTTGAGGGTAGTGAACTGGTAAGGTACATATCCTTTGAAGGCCTCATGGATGCCAGACATCACAGGTGCAGTCTTCTCCCAGTAGTGCAGGAGCGTTGTCTATAGAAAAACAATACAACACGAAAAAGGTTACAAAAAATAAGAGTGAAACATGATTTGGAAAAAATAGGTGAAGGGAAAAAAGGATTACCTGATAAGTGCATAATGAATGTGAAAGCATGTTGCAGCGACTGGCTCCCAGCATGTCCACCTTCTGACAAACGTCATTCTTCAGTTTGTCAAAATGTACTTTTGTTCCTCTTACCTGTGCCTGAACCTGATCACAAGCACAAACAGACACCAGAACATTTCAACCTCAATGTATATGGATACCATCCCTCCCTCGCTCACTTTGTGAGGTCTCACCTTGCGAAATTTCTCCAGTTGTTTGTAAGTATCTGGGTCTAGTTCCTGTGAGACATCCTTCATCCAGAGGAGAGCCCCGCGATACTCGGTCCGGGCTTTCTCCATACGACTTACGGTCAGCAGTGTGTCAGCAATTGCTCTCCTCCGGAACGTTTCCACTTCCTGTTCAAATCGATGGAGAGGGGGACAGAGAGCCAACCTGGGCAAAACAGAGGACAAGAGAACAGGGAAATTGTTCTCACTGGCTTAATCACTGAATACAGATAAGCGTTGAGTAGGTGTAACATGCAAGGATCTTACATCCAAGATACAGAAATGTTACATTCAACTTCATGGGTTTACTAATTTGTGTCTTTAGTTTGTAGAATATAGAAACATTATTTATAGGGCTGCCAAAGTAACTTAATTGAATAATTAATTAAAAATGAAATGTATAAGGTCTGAGATCACTAGTATCGTATCGTCCTGGAGAAGTGCACAAGAGTGCTTACAATACAAAGTATCAAACATTACACATACAAGTAGTACAAGCCTGGGGAATAGAGGACTTTTTTTAAATGTTGTTGAGGTGGTATGTGTGTCCGTCATGTTAGGTGCTTATGAAAAAGGTGAGTTTTTAGCAGTCTTTTGAATATTGCCAAGGATTCTGCATTCCGGATGAAGGCACCAGATCGGATCGTTCCACCAGCAAGGAATGATGAACGAAAATGTTCTTGAGTGATTTTTTGCTTCTCTGTCAAGGTACCACGATTCGTCGCTCGTTGATCGATCTAAGGTTTCTGGTAGATTTGAAGTAGTGTGTGGAAGTATGAGGGTGCTGAGCCTGTGTTAGTTCTGTAAGCAAGTGTCAGTGCTTTGACTTTGATGCGAGCTGCAAGTGGGAGCCAGTGCAGAGAGATGAAGAGTGGAGTGACGTAGGCCCTTTTGGGTTCGTTGAAGACAAGACGAGCTGCAGCGTTCTGGATCAGTTGCAGGGGTTTGCTTGCACTAGAACAGGGGTGTCAAACTCATTTTGGTCGGGGGGCCGCATACTGCTTAATCTGATGTCAAGGGGGCCAGACCAGTGAACTCATAGCAAAATTACATAGAACTAACAATAAGTCCGCTTTTTTTGTATTAGTGCATTATATTATAAATTATATTAAATAATAAAAATCTTTAAATAAATTTTGAATGATTAATGATGATTGTCCTTTTACAAAATATATTATGAACAACCTACGTACTGTGCAATTTCAAAAACACCATTACTCAGTTTAACATTTATTTAAGTGCATTATGCATAAAAAAAATTGTCAGTTATTTTACAATGATGATGTTTCAGTTTTGTGGAACTTAAAAACACTGTCCTGCATGTTAACATAAATCAAATATCAATTATTTAAAATTAATTTTCCAACTCTGGGAAGCAATTCTGAACACATTGAACGAATTGACTTCACACACTTAAAATCTTAAGTGGCAGCTGTTTTAAAAAATATATTTTTTTGTAAAATTTGCAAGTTTATACATATGTGTGTTTTTTTTTTTTTATGTAAACAAATTAACTTTATCAATTTGCGAAAACTGCAATTTGCTAAAGACCAGAAATCGTTTCTCAAACTCCCTCAGCAACTCTGAAATATTGTCTTTGTACTGCCTCACGTCAGGATGTGAACGCTTGCTGAACGTAACTGGCTTTCACTGCAGCTTCACTGAACTCTCAGCTTCGGGTGAAAACAGATCGCTTTTTCCTCAGACCTACCAACATTTCATTTACCTTCTGTATTCTCAGTTTCCCAATCACCTCCGTGGATAGGAAGAGGTCAATTTTTCTTGAAAAATCCAACACTTTGTGTCCACTTTTCTCTTTTTTGACAAAGATATTTTGACGATGAGGTTGCCTGGGCCAACAGGAAAGCACGTAAACTGACAGAACTAAACGCCACTCAGACACTGAAGCTCAGTGCTGCCATCTGCTGTTAGTTCCGCCGAAAATGAAAATATTTTTTTCCATATTGCAGATTTATCTCCCGGGCCGGACTGAACCCCCTGGCGGGCCGGATCCGGCCCGTGGGCCGTACGTTTGACACCCCTGCACTAGAAAGAAGTCCAGCCAGAAGAGCGTTGCAATAATCAAGCCTGGAAATGACCATGGCCTGTACCAGAAGTTGTGTTACTTGCTCCGTTAGGAATGGCCTAATACTTCTGATGTTGTGAAGTGCTCACGACATCAGATGTGTCTTCAGTCACTTTAGTCACAGCAGTCCTTCCTTCAGAATGGCGGAGCAGTCATTTGTTTCACCCTTTGCATTCTAGAACGTAGTGCAAGCTCCCATTTGAAAGGGAATGTCTTGGGTTATGAATGTAACCATGGTTCCCTGAGAAGGGGAACAAGTCACTGTGTCCTGTTGCCATGCTTCACGCCTACCTGTGTCACCTTCAGACAAGAAGAGTACTACAGACAACCTATTTATACTTAGGGCAGTGTTATTGTCGTGTTTTGACACATGCCTCAGATACCAGTCATGCCGGAGGCATTCCCCATTAGTGTATCATTCCCCTTCTCAGGGAACCATGGTTACATTTGTAACCCGGGATGTTTTTCAGAAATCATTCTAATATCCTGATTTGGTTCTCAATAAACATTTCTTGTTATTATCTGTTGAAAATGGTTGTGCAGGTTAATATTTTTGTGAAGACTGTTATAAAGAAGTAGAAATCTGTGTATATATATGAGAGAGAGATGTATAGAGCAGGTAGCCAGAATAAGTGCAAACTCTGAAACTATCGGTACATATTTTCAATATCAAGTAGGTGGGTTGTCTTTCAGGTTTGATGACGAGCTGTTGGATGACTACTTCATTAGTCAACCATCATGACCTTTTCTCTAACAGTGATGTATTAAAACATTACATAATATAACAATAACTACAATAATATTATGAAATAAAGCACAATTAATTATTTTAAGCCTTAATTCATTCATATTTGTGCCTACCTTTGCTTGGCAGAACAGCAGAGGGCTTTACTGGTGGCGTCCATCATACTGCCTGCTTTTGTTTTATCATGTTCTGCCTGGAAGCGCAGGAACAACCCGAGCTCATTCTCCTCTTGAGAGAGGTCTGAAGAGAGGAGGTCGCAGGGGTCAAAAACATAATAACGTTATTGCCACAATAATAACTAATAGTTTCAGTAATGATACATGGCTTGATTAGACGCATTGAACGCTCTCAAATACTAGAAACACAAAAACCAACTTCAGTAACAAACATGGAAACTGAGGAAATATATACCACTGCATGCAATGACTCAAAACAAGCTCAACAAGACTCTTAGTGTTTGCGCACACAAAGAGGATGGAAGATCATGTTCCTCACTCACATGTGATTCTTTGCTGGTATTTCTCAATCACTTTCAGGAGTTCTGTGCAAGTGTTCTGGACTGAACGGAAAAACTGAAGGAAACAGACCCACATTATTATTAACAAATGCATTTTAAACATATTTTTAGTTTTTCTAACAAATATTAAAATCAAGCAACATTTTAGAGTTTGTTGCTACACACCATAAAATCTCTGATACTTTCATTCTCTTCAGGATTTATATACTGTATTATATACTATAATAACGTCTCCAAAAACCCAGACACAACATTAGAACACAAAAAATAGCCTTTCCAGTCTCGCTGTCATGGCAACAAAGGATGTTAAGTCCCTAACAGTCTGAGGGAGCAGGAGAATGTCTGCTCTACTTGAAAGAAGTAGTTTATAGAAATTACACAAATGACTCATTGTGGTTGAGCTGCCTTTGTTCTAGAGAGTTTCAAGAGCTTTGTGGAGGCAAAGATATAGGATTAATTTCCAGAATTTAATAGTGGGATAAAAGAAATAATATAGGGCTATAGAAAATATCAGTTGAAACCACAACTCAAGTTATAAAACCTTGAGAAACTACTGTTCATAAGTTTGTGGTCAATAAGGCATAAAAAAAAACTTTTTTCAGCAAGGATTAATTAAATTGATCAAAAGGTATTGTAAAGATATTTATAATGTTACAAAAGATTTCTATTTCAAATGAACGCTTTTCTTTTGAACATCAAATTCAAATAATATGTATTAGTCACAAAAAATGTAATTGTTTTCAACAATGACAATAATAATAAAAACTGATACTTGAGACATGTGACACTGAATACTGTAATAATGACTGATAAAAATAAATAAAAAACAGCTTAGCCATCACTGGAATAAATTACATTTTAAAATATAGCAAAAAAAACAGCAGTTCTTTCAAATTGTATTAATATTTCTATTTAGATATTTATAATATTATATTTACTGTATTATAAGATCAAATAAATGCAGCCTCGTTGAATATACTTGTTTGAGTATTAAAAAACACAGAAAAATATTCCCGACCCCAAACTTTTGAAAGGTAGTGTAGGTGGTAATTTAGCAGAAGTTGTTATTCAAAGCAACTTGCATTATACTTATTACAGGGAACAATGGAGAAAGTTAGATATCCACTAATGCACTAATAGAGTATTAGTACAATATTTTCATCTACCCAGACGATCCCTGCAGGTGAGGCCTGTGTTCAGGTTACTGTTTAACTCTTGAGCACAGGTCTGACAAAGACAACACCCTCATGAATCAGGCTTGAACAACTGGCTCTTCTAAACAAACACTGTTAGTAAACATGAAAAGTTTAAAATTGTGTCAAGATGTAAAATTCATCCATTTCACACCATTAAGGACATTGGTTTAAAAGTTACGAGGAAATAGAGCTTTATGTCAATTGGTTTGGACATAATGGCAGCTGTGGTTTAAAGTACAAAGAACATGAATACACCTGGCTTTTGCTGGCCTCTCTGCTGCTCTCTCGTACATTGGCACAGCCATGAAACCAGCTAATGACCAGTAAACCAGGATATGCTTAAGTGTAACAGCCTGAGGCAGGGCAAGATTAGACAAGCACATAAACAAACACACGCACACACTTCCTTAAACTGTGAGCAGTCTACGGATTTTTATAAGTTCTTGATAAAAAAGTAATCAGAGCTTGTGTTTTAAATGCCCCATTTTTTTAAAGGGATAATGCACCCAAAAATGTACCCTTGTAAATGACAGAAATTTCATTTTTGGGTGGAAAAACATCATAATGGTTTGGAACAATATGAGGATGAGTAAAATTTTAGGTGAACGACGCCTTTAAAATACTGGACAAAAATGCCCCATGGTGAATTTGTTTTCTGTTATTAGCTACTTTCTTTTATAAAAGCCAACTATTAATCCGCAGGGTTGAGGAAAGTTACTTTTAAAATTACATGCATTACAATATTGTATTACTCACAAAAAAAAAATAAGTACAGTAATACCTTGAGATACGAGTGTCTCTACATACAAGTATTAAAAGATACGAGCAAGCCTTCAGGCAAATTTTAGCTTCTAGATACGAGTACATTTTCGAGATACGAGCACGCGTACTGACGCCGATGCCGACGCACATTCACTTCAGTGTTCACTGACTTCAGTACGCGTCGCCCGCGAGTAGCTGATTTTCTCTCCATTTTGGTAATTCATATTAGCCATGAGCTCTAAGAAAGTGAGTGGTAAGGATGGTAGTAAGAAGAAGAAACACATGATGAGCATGGAAATTAAGCATGAAATTGTCGATAAATATGGCCACAGCGCATGAGTGATCTAGCAGCAGGAGCATCAGGAGGAACTGTCGACGGAGTTGATCGAGCTTCAGACGATACGCAGGTGTTGCAAGAGCTCAGCATTGAAAAGAAACACCCTGATAAATCGTCTACTGTTCGTGCTTCAGCTCTTTTTGACGACGTGTGCCTTATTTATAAATATAGACAGAAACAAATCTCCTTCGATAGGCATTTCGTTAAAAGGTCTACGCCAAGTGAAAGTGAGGGTAGTCAGGCGAAAAAAGGGAAGAAAACAAGCAAAACAATAATATAAAATAGAAAAGTTACAAAAAAATACGTAAGCTAAGTTTAGTTATGTTAAATTTTACGTAATTTATGTGGTGTTCGTGTAAGGAACGATATGGAATCAAGTGTCGACGTACCAACCACCCCTTCCCCCTCCGCATATGCCGCTACTGTCTATCTTTTGTCTGTAAAAACACATTTTATTTGACATCACACGAATCCTTATACTGTATACATGTACTATAATTGTGTGTGAGTGTGTGTGTGTGTGTGTCTATACCAATAAAAAACTTTTATTTTATTTTATTGTTTTCTTCCGTTGTTACGGATCTGAAACAAATTAATTTGTTTTCTATTATTTCTTATGGGAAAACATGATTCTAGATACGAGCAATTCGAGTTACGAGATCTTCCCTGGAACGGATTATGCTCGTATCTCGAGGTATTACTATAGTTACTTATTATGGAAAGTGTAATGTTGCACGTTACTTTTTCTCCCCTGGGCTAGCTGTAGATCTCAGTTTCTTTCAGATCAACATAGCATTATTCTGGGCTTGCTTGTTTGTTTTAAAATAAGAAGTTATATTTTTTGCTAATGTAAAGGCCCTTGCAGGAGAAGAGAGAAACACAAATGTGATATACAAGTTAAGTAATTTTTGCTTATTGGATCGCAGCAAAGATGTTAATTAATAAAATGAGATCAAATACAACGTGCATTTGTATTATTTAACATACTGTATTATCTAATATTATTGCATTTTTATTATTGGTTTGTGTAATATTCTGAGCTTTGTATTTCAATGATTTTGTTTGTTTTGAGGAATAATGAATCGTGTTTTTTGCAAGTGATGGTTAAATGCATGCTCACATTTAGTCTAGAACTACAATAAGCATCATGTTTCCATAACACACACAATTCCTCTACACCATATTCCCAATTTCTCTCAACATGGTGACAGATCAACAGGTGTCACTCAAAAAAGATGGTAAAATTTTAGTTATTTGCGTCATGCGGGTTTAGAACAACACAAGGGTGAGTAAATTATGTTTACTCGTTTTTTAGGTGAAAGATGCCTTTAAAAAAAATTGACACAAATCCAACCATTGTGAATTTCGCTGTTTGAGAGATGGCTGATCAGTCCAATCCAGAACTGGAAGAGTCTTTTGCGATGGGGATGAATGTGCAGATTGCTGGCTGAGAATTGCGGAACAGCTTTTCCTGGATTTGCGAAGATCAGGTTTTTTAGCTGTGTCCACCAGAGCTCAAAGGCTTCCGTACCAGCATTCATTTGACTATGCCAGGCAAATCGTTTAGCAGCGACACTCTCCCAGCTGTCAGGATCGATGCCTAGGTTCTTCAGCAAAGCCTTGAGGGTGTCCTTGTAAATCTATTTTTGACCACCGTGAGACCTTCTGTAGCTCTCCATAGAAGACCTTCTTATGTAGGCGTTCTACTGACATGCAGACATCATGGCCACCCCATCGAAGCTGTGTCTTGCACAGCATGGTGTGGATGCTTTCCCTGCCGGCCTTGGTAAGCGTTTCTGTTTTTTCAGTAGTTTCCCAAGAAAGCTCATATGGAAGTGCTTCAATTTAACTACATGGCGGCTATACACAGTCCATGTCTCACAAGCATAGAAGGGGGTGAAGAGAGCAACCACTGAGTAGACTTTGAGTTTGGTGGCATTCTTGATGCCTCTCCTATCCCAAACATGCTATGCTGGTTTTGGCCATCCTAGTGTCATGCATGTGAACTGCTTGTGAGAGGTTGCCGCTAAAGTATGTAAACCGGTCTACTTTTTTTTTAGTCATTGACAGTGAAGGATGGTCCCGTGTAGTTAAAGACTGAAACACCACAGTGAGCTTTTTAGGTAGCAAGAATTACAACAACAACAACAACAAAAAGTGTCTAAAAAATATGTCCTCTTAAAAGTTACAAAAGGTATGCTAGCAAATGTTTCGTGTCAGTCCCACGGTTGCATTTACGGTGATCCCTCGTTTATCACGGTTAATGTGGACCAAAAACTCTCGTGATGGGTGAAAATATGCAAAGTAGGATTGGCCCCCCCTTGGAATTTCCGTGTATGTGTGTGTAGGAACCAGAATGTTTAAAATATATTTATATTTTAAATATATTTTTATTAAATCTATTTAATTATAAAACCTTAATAATATACATTTACCCTCTCTCTCGCATCCGATACGTATCATGGTGTTCTACACTCATCAATGCCAGTAGTATCTTGAGACTCCAGTAATGACGACAATGACAGACCCGTGCGGTTCGATGAATGTGGTGGTGATGATGATGATGATGATGATGATGTTACTGCTCTGGTATAATGAGGCCTTTAAATCAGTTCGGGAAGCGCCTCATCGCCAGATATCGGTGCTGGATCGTCAACTCGTGCTCTCATTGGTCGATCTCATGCCGGGAACCAATCACGTGTCTTGTCTGAGTGCTGTGGGTGTGTACAAAGCCTCTGAGAGAGTTTCTCTCTTTGTCTGGCATCCTGAGAAACCGTTTCTCTCACATCACGATGAAGCAATGCTGCTTTCCTCAATACAGCTGCCGATATGGCGGTATTTTTGAATGTTTATTTTTCGATTAATATTTTGGAAAATTTGCGATGCACTGAGGCCGTGAAACTTGAACCACAAAGTGGCGAGGGATTACTGTATTTGATCAAAAATACAGTAGAAACAGTGAGATTGTGAAGTATTTTTACAATTCTTTTAACATCATTTATTTTTGTAATGGTAATGCTCAAATTAAAGCTGATTTCTGAAGGATCATTTCTAATATGCTGATTTGATGCTCAAGTAACATTTCCCACTATTATCGATGTTGAAAATAGCTGTGCTGTTTAATATTTTTGTGGAAACATGATACATTTTTCAGTGATGAATAGGAACTTCAAAATAGCATTTATTTGGAATAGAATATCTTTAGTAATATTATGAATGTCTTTACTAAATATTTTGATCTAGTGGCGGTTGAGGAGATTCCCCCCTTCCATGTAAGCGCTTTGAGAGACTTTGATAAAGCGCTATATAAATGTAATGAATTATTATTAATCCATTTCATACTTTCTAGATCTTTCAACAAAAGAAAAAACCTTACTGGCCCCAAACCTTTGAACAGCAGAATTTGGTACAAAGGTCCTTTGAATGAAGAAGTCAATTTCTGACACTGCTGGGCTATGTTAATGCTCACCAGTGTGTATCCTTACAAAAAATCTGCTTTGACTGATCAAATTTGGACTGCTGTGAAACAACAGGCATACACACATGCATGTACATATAGGAAACACGCACTGCCTGATTATGTAAAGAGGGGAAAAAAGTTAATGTGAGTGTGTGCATAAGAGAAAGACAGTCAGGAAGGAGATCCATTTGGACTGGATGTTTATACATACACAGTTGTAACATCAAGCGCAGCTGATCAAAGTACAGCATCATCTAGAGCTCAATTCATCTTGTCTCTTCCCTTTCATCATATGACAGTACTCAATTAACCTCCCTCCATCTCATTCAGCATTTCTCTGCCTTTGTGAGGCCCACACAGATCAAATGATAAAAAAACCTATTTGCTTTCAAATGTTAAAATTAAGAATGATTCATACACAGTCAGTGGAAAAGAAAAAACCCAGCTGAGTGATGTTACAGTTTCACTTATTGCTGAGTGGGTTAGTTAGTGAGGTAATTTTTACTACCGTACCTTTAAAAAGGTGCTCATACCTCTAATTTGGCATCAAGGTCCGCGTCAGATGCCACCACGTGTTCATCTTCCTTCTTCCCAGTGGCCTTGATCAGGACCTGCTTGGTCTTCCAGAACTTCTTCTGCATTCGGGCCATGACCGAGCTGTCCTCCCCCAGAACTGCTCTGCCGCTGAACATATCACTGGAGAACCTGAAAGAGCGTACAGACGTATGTTGTTAAATAAACAATCAAAGAAGAGGATGGGGTAACAATCATGGGGCGAAATTGAGATACAAACCCATAGCTGTCCATCTTCTTAATGAGCTTGGTTTAGATCTGCAAATGAGATACAAACACTGTATCATCCTGTTTTGAGTCACAAAAACTGCACTACTGTTCAAAAACACATTATATTGATCAAAAGTGTCAGTAAAGACATTTATAATGTTACAAAAGATTTTTTTTATTCATCAAAGAATCTTAAAACTAAATATGACAATTTACAATTGACACAGTACAATTAAGCAGCTCAACTGTTTTCAACATTGATTAAAATAAGAAACGTTTCTTGAGCACCAAATCAGCATATTAAAATGATTTCTGAAGGATCATGGGACACTGATAAAATGATAATGGCTGATAAAAAATTAGCTTTGTCAGCACAGAAATAAATTACACATTAAAACAGAAAACAACTATTTTAAACTGTATAAACATATTTCACAATATCACTGGTTTTACTGTATTTTTGATCAAATAAATTCAGCTTTGGTGAGCAAAAGAGACCAAAACTTTACAGAAACTCACCAGCCTCAAACATTTCAATGGTTTATGTTGCAAAAAGCACTTACTTTTGGTTGCGGTGGCGTTCAGCAGACACTGAAATTAATAGGAGAAAATCAATGGCAAATATAAAAAAATAAATTACATTATTTCAATATTACAAATTAAAAGTCACTAGACAATTTAAATGAGTAATGAATAAATATGAGCTGAGGAAATTCTGAAATGTGCCCTTTGCAAACTGATGTCTTTGTCCTTTGGAGGTAACAGCTGTTAGCTCTCACAATGACTTCCATGTCTCTCACGGTCATAATTTCCCAAAAGCAATGACACATATACCATCCAAATAAAAAGAAACTTTAATAAGAACCAAACATCTGCCAGAAATTAATTAAACATATTACTAAGCAATATCAAAGTTTCTTTTGACAATTTTGTTGCTACATACAACACAAACAGTATTTTCCCCCACAAAAAAACCTAATTATGTGAAATTTAGTTTTTTTTTATAAGCGAACGCTATTCTGATCACCATCCTCCCCATCTAACTCATCACGGGTCCGGTTACATTGTTGCAAGCAGCCTGCTCGCTTTTATCACATTTGCTTGTATTTTTCCACGAATTTTGTTGCACACAACGGCTACTTTGTTTTAATACATACATTCAACCATGTGTTCATAGAGTATAAGGCACTCTTTGCAAATAAACGAATAAATATTGTAAAAAGGCATAGTTACCGGATCCCAAACAAGATAAGGAGTCATCGAGCTCGCGCTGCGTTTACCTATAATAACCGCCTAGTAACTTAGAACACGAATGTGACGTGGAGACTTCGGTCTGCACTTCAAACTCACACTGAACGGGTCGTGATATTTTACAGTTTGCATCCATCAAATATGAGTGTATATATATTTAAAGGAATTGTTATTAGGGCATCGCATTTCCTTACCCGCTGACGTTGCCGTAAGCAGCGATGGGAACGTTCACGCACGTCATTCCAGTGAGCTGAGAGCGCATGCGCAAAAAGTCAGTGCTTAGAGATAAACAGTTCTCAATCGATTTAAGGAAATATATATATATATATATATATATATATATTTGGAGTTTATTATCCAAATTAAATGTAATGTACACTACATAACAGACATGCAATATAATATACAGTGTCAGAAATCCTTTTGTGATTATAATACTTATTTTTATAAGTTGCATGAAAGTCTTCAGCTAAATGGATACATGTAAAAGTGCAATACTGTACAATACCTCGGCTGAAAAACCGCTTAGGATTATTTGCTAGAGTTCCAGAATGGTCAGACTGGTCTGATTGCTAGATTTAGTAGTAGTTTTAGGTTTGTTTGTTTAGTTTTTCTCAGCTAGTCAGGCTGGGAGTGCAGTTGCTCATTAGCTAAACACCAGTTTTGATAATCTTTAAGTGACTTCAAATGTTTCTTTTCCAGCAGAAACAGTACAGCACAATACATGTAATCTAAAATATACAATATAAAACAACAGTTCACATGGAAAGTTTTTCTTATTTATTTTATTTTTAAATTGTTTAAGTGACAGAATCGAGATAGCTGATTTGCTCGTTTGATCTTCAGGTGTTTCTTTTCCAGCAGTTCCAACAGTACAACACAATTCAGAATATTTTATTTAATGCAACACAGTTCCCTTTATTATTTTACTCTATCGTTTTATTATTATGACGGAATTGAGTAGTAGCCAAAGGGTGGCGCCACTGACACATTGAAACAGATGGCGTTCCTCTCAAATGCTTGTTCCTTTATAACAGTAACTCAGTGGGCACACACAACTGAGTCTAACTTGAATAGCAAGCACAGCATACAATGTGTGAATGTCAAGAGCACATTAAATACCTCAAAAACAGAGAATAAACCTTTGAAATGCAATTCATTTTCAAAGTAAAAACATTCAAGGTAGATTGTAGCTGAGATTGTGCCCACCCGTAGTGGGTGTTGTGTGCTAAAGCATTAAGACTTTTACGTAACATATGGTTCCAAAATAACTTAAACTGTACCGCTTAGATATAAGATACAAATAAGTGTCAAAATATCAGGAAGCTGTGGTTTTGCTTGGTACACTCAGTCGCACGCTATCAGAGTGAGAGGAAAAAAAGCTTATCTAAAGTCACACACATACCCTTGCCTTTTCTACACAATCTTCTCACACATATGCAGCCCCATCCACACCCAAACATACGCTTGATGTTCACAGACATACTCATACACAGACGGGCATATGCCAACACCACACCCAAGCCTCAACCACAAATCTTTTACCTCAAGACCCTCTTCTTCAGCGATGTGGCCTTAACTTGGGCAACATCTTGTTTCGAACAACAAAAGACGGGTAGACACAGACACCGATTCTGAGGAATCAGCTAAATGCTCAGAGGTGAACAACAAGCACAGGCACACCTGGACAGCAGACAAACACCTGTTCACTGAAGTCTGTCAGACCTCAGAGACACAATGAGAATGGAAACCTCTAAGTTTGTTTACTCTATTATTGTTCATTCTTATCGATCAAGATTTTCTTATTAGCTTCTAGCCATTGAGGACAATGCAATGGATGACAAGGTCCTCTCTCAGTCTCCTCTCAACATTGAACTGGTGTTACCATGGTAATGTAATTACACTCGTTACTGACAAAGGTTAAAGTCAGATAATTGTATTTTGCATTCTAATCCCTTTCTATTGTGAGACAGAATGTACATATGAATGAATCAGATGAATCTTATCAGTCAATTAGAGCCACTGAGCCAGCCAAAAGCAGATTTAATACTAAATAGCTCCATTGTATTTTGACAATAACCAGACATCATTAAAATAAACCATGCGTTTCATTAAGCACATGATATATACTATCACAATGCCATGATTTCTGCAGGATCATGTGATACTGACGACTGGAGTAATGGCTGCTGAAAATTCAGCTTTGCAGTCACAGATAAAAAATGGAAATGAAAAACCGTTCTTTTAAATAAAAATTTAAAATCACAATAGTACTGTATTTACTGTATTTTTGATCAAATATATGCAGCCTAGGTGAGCATAAGATACTTCTTTGAAAAGCATTACAATTCTTCATTACTCCAAACTTTTAACGGGTGTACTTTCATTTGTTTGCTCTCATTTAATTTGTGAGTCGCTTTGTATAAAAATTTGAATGAAAGTGTGATGCAAATAAATCAAAATCATTGTGCCTTCATTGCAAGTTTTGTTTCCAGTCACTATGTTAAACGCTGCAGATATTTTTGAGGGAGTGGCTCTTTCTATATCACTCAGAGAGGAGTGGCTCATGATCAATTCGTGTAGCACTTGTCTGGAAAGATGGGAGGAGACGCTTTATGAGAGCTACCAAACCAAATGTGGGGCAAAAATGAGTTGAACGTCTGTTAAGGAAATTACCCCACCCAAACATACTAAATGTGGCAGTGTTGTTTGTGAGGGGCCTTTAGAGTGCCTTTAGACTTACCTTTGACTGTAAATGTTATGGTCATTTAACATGCAGCCCCCCACCTCCATCCACACATATACACACAGAGTAGTGAATGTCCTTCCACAAAGGATGCAAATGATAGACAGGAGGGTTCCATATCAGTCCTCAGATCAGCCTATCTAATCCTCTCAAAGACCTGCAAGACAATTCAATCCCATTCACTGAGCCAGAGTCAGATTTCTAGCAAGACAGAGAAGACAAAGATGTAAGAATTTTTAAAAAGAAAAGTTCAACCAAAAATGAAAAATCTGTCGTCATTTACTCCCCCTCTCGTCTTTCCAAACTTGAATGGCTTTCTTTCTTCTTCAGAATAATGGTTCAGTATTTCTTGTCCATACTATGAGAGTCAGTGCGGTGCAGAACTTTCACGCTCCAAAAAAACCCATAAATTAGGTAGTGTGAAATTATTCCAAATGAACTGGATGGTCTTCTGCAACACAATCACTTGATGAACAGATCAAACTTAAAACCTTTATTAATTAAACACAAGCATAGGTGATTTGGTGACACAAACCTCAAATCTTATGATATTTGGTGATGTGACGACAAGAGAGAAAGTTTTTTTTGGAGCTTGAATATTTTGGAACTCATTGACTTTTATAGACAACAAATAGCTGAAATGTTCTTTAAATATGTTCCTTTCTTTTCCACACAAAAAGGCTGAATTGGGATGATTCTCTAGAAAATGCTGGGATGTTCCGTCAAATACGAATGAAGCCAACCGTTGGGTTTCAAAATTTTAAATAAAACTTTAAACCAACAGTTTTGTCCACATTTGACGAAACGGTGGGCTGAAACAACCCAGTGATTAAAATAATCACATTTTCAATAGTAAAGACACTAGTGTGAAAAAAAATCACTTTTTCTGGGCAACTTGCCATCCCATAATAAACATTATTTTCAATATGCCACAAATGCTGTTGTTTGAACTTAGCTTGTATTGAACCCAGCAAATTAATTTAAAACCTCCAAATAACATTCTTAAACATCTAAAACAAAATTGCAGACTGCCATTTTCATCCTAATGTGACCATCAAATATTTATCCCAGACTATATACAATAATGAAGTAAATAAATGTACTGGTTGACTTAAGTGCTCCTACTTTGCTCATACTCTCCAGTGGCTTTTAATTAATACAGGTCTGTCACCGACTCTGTTCCCCCATAATAGTCTTTTCAGCTGTCTTCCATGACCAAATAAGCTGGGATGAAAGAGAGAGAAAAAGAGAATGGGCAGTGGGCCATTCAAACAGGTGTCTCCTCTTTCCTTAATACCACCACTTCTTTCTTCCCCCTCTCTTTGCTCACCTTGGGTTGGCCAAGCAGTGATTTGTTTTCTGTCGCCTTAAGGCTGGGACTTTAGTGACCAACGTAGACTTCAAGGCACCTCCGTGATGCCTGTTAGATCTGCAAATACACCTCAAGTTTCTTTTGGGCTTCTTTTCTCTTCCACACAACCGTCTGCCAAGCACAGAAGTATTCGGCTGCAGCATGCTCTTATCTGAAACTTTTCCTTTAAATTCATCTGTTCAAAACATTATTAGTAGATAAAGTTGGCTACTAGGAAGAAAGACACAAACATAAACACAAACACATGCCCTAATGACTCTCAGAAAAGCTGAAGTCTTATCTGGAGTCATCAGACCTATTGTATTCTTATCAAGAGTCTCTCTGCCCTGTCCTGAGGGCTGTTGTTGTGCCTTATGGAGAAGGGAGGAAATTCTCTGTACTAGCGACATTTTGTATGTGTTCATGTGGGTGATTTGTTCTCAAAAAGAAAAGAACTCGATCTGTTCACTTTTACAAACACTGAATGACTCCATTTATATTCTGAATTCACTGCATGCATTTTTAGGAATATTAAAACACAGTGCTAGTACCTAGCTAATAAAAATACAGTGGAATACGGTTATCTCGACGGCCTCGGGGGTTGCAAAAAAGCATCGAGATAACCGATGATCGAGATAACCAACAGCCAATATGGCGATTTATTTGATGAAGCGATCGAATAGGTACGATCAATAGTCACGATATTACCATGTGAAGTGGCGAATTTCCCTCTTTTGTGCTCGAGATATTAGGGTTCGGCGACATAAACGAATCGACATAACCAATAAGAAAATGCTAAGACAAATAGGGACTTTGGCGAGTTAACCGAGGTTGAGATAAGTGAACTCCACTGTATATTCTAAAAATATTTGGCTAATGTTCCCATTTAGGGACCATTTGTATGGCGCCATTTTCAACTAAAAACGGAAAGTTTGCATGCGTTTTGGCCGTTCATTTACATGACAATGGCATTTTGGGGGCCTGAACATCCAAACTTTTGAAAAGGGTTTTAAAGTGCAGGTTTTTGAAAACGATATCGTTATCTTCTACGTCTTCTATGTTATCTCCTATCGTACTGCATACGATATCGTTAATTTGTGGAAGGGGTAACATCATGTGCATGCGCATTACGTGTTCATTACGTTTCATCATTCACGTGTTTATTTACAAAGTAGCATCGCCAACTACTAGACAGACAGGCACCGTAATACAGCTTTTTTTGCGAATCTGTGTGAACTGGGAACGTTTTTTTAATGTTGTCGTCAGTACACAAAAAAATTCAAAGGAAAAACATTTACAAAGGAAACGTACCCTAAGTTATGAAAACATTTCTAAATGTTCTCTAAATGTTCAAATCTTAGTTTTTCAAAACAATGAATGTTTTTCTTGGTTATATGAATGTTAAGGGTACAATAATGTGTAAATAATGTTTTTGCGCTAACATTTTGAGAACATTATTTTAACTTTGAACAAATATTCTATTAATGTTACTGAATGAAATTTTTTTCATAACTTTGATGCAACCTCGCCTCAAAGTTCTGAATTAGGAAATTTCTGAATATGTTCCCTGTCAGCTGGATATATTTAATATAACGCATAAACAACTCTCATGATTAATCTTACGCTTTTGTTACTCTCTTTTGTTGTAAGCATGTGAACCTCTAAGGATAGCTGTCTCCAAACCTCAGTCATCACACCAACAGTCAACTTCCTTTTCATCGCACACAGAGGATGAGAAAATGATACATTCGTGGATCTGCTGCTATACTGACACGAGAGAAAACAACAGCGAATGCATTGATTCTGTCTTTCTCCTACGTCTTTCTTCATGCCTGCACCTTTGACACCTCTGTGGTATCTGCAGACATAAAAGACACCCAGTTTGTGTCTTACTGCACAGCTTTCTTTCATCAGCCCACATGCATTCACACAACCACACATAAGTACACACAAAAAACAAAAATCTGATTACTTAATGTTCCTGTGGAAAATCTGAGTTTGCACACAAACTCAAAGTTCAAACGAAAATATGAGTTCCATTAAAGCATGACCTAATTATTGTTTATAGAATTGTAATATTATTGTGTAGTGACTACTATATAAAAAATTTGTTAATAACAGAATATTTAAATGTAACAGATTTTGAAGGCACACACACATGCAGATCACTTTACAACTCTTCCAGCTCTGAAAGCCATCTCTAGGCTGGGGGCAGGTGAAAACACATGTTCTCCCAGAGGAAAGCACACACACACACACACATACATATTGCCAAAGGGTTTTTGTCTTTGAGAACTGCCCTTCCTTGCTCCCTAAAACCAGCGATAGGTCTGACCTCTCATTTCAACCAGGTGTCTACGTCGCTGTTCACTAAGCAGCATCTGTGACGGTTACAACCTAGTATTGAATGACTGCAATATTATAGAAGAGGGTAGTGGGTCTACTCTTCTGAGAAAGTAGGACTCTTTGCGATAATTTGGTCTTTTGTTTTTAAGATGTTCACTATACAGTAAACAGAACAAATGTAGTACAAATCTTAAGTGTCCCGTTTTACTAATTGTCCCACTATACTTGTACAAATAGACACATATACATATACATGAGTTAAGTTAATTTTACCAGGGGATTTGGGTGTTTAAAACAAAGAGAGAACTGAACAACTTGTAATCACTCAGACTGTCTCTGTGATTTTATCTGATCATCAGCACATTAGCACCTTTTAAATTTGATAAAATGCCATTCAGCTTATGCAAAACATAAACAGCCCAGAGCTCTTAAGAGATTAACATATAGTATTGTATGTTTCTATGCTCAAAAAGCAAATCCCTCCTAATTTTTCTGATTTCATTTCACTTATTGTTGGTCCACAGATAGTGTTTGTGTGTACTTTTCACAGCTCAGCGCCAAAGCATGACAACACTTTCAAAGGTGTTAGTGCGTGTCAGACTTGAACTGAAGCCTCTGGTTGAATGACATTTAAAAGTGTTAAGTGAGCCACATCGTTGAGAATTTGACGTCACTATCAATATCACTGTGATTCATGGTCATACTAAACATATAATAATGAAATAAACAGGTATAATCATATTATGCCACGTTTATGACCAAAATTTGGAGCTGAAAACCTACATATCTTGGAATAGGTAAAGTTAACTCGCTTTGTGTGTGTTTTTTGTTTTGCAAACACACAATTGAAACGCTGATTTCCGTCACAGGACGTCGTTTTCAAAAATCACACATACATTTTGTAACACGAAAACAGGAAAGAGTGTTTGCTGAAGACAGATGCAGCTACCTGCGTGAGCACGAGCGAGGATTGCGTGTGTGAGGGGCGGAGTTTGGGGAGCAAGAGTGGGGTATTTAAAACCATCTGAGCTCCTCAGCGGTTTAGAAAGTCACTGTAGCATTTCAGGAGGCTGACAGTACCGGAGTAGCGTTTTTAAAGATGGCATATTACGAGGTAAGCCAACAGTTACTTAAAAAATTGTTACGTGAAGTTTGATTGCATTTAAATTAGGCTACTAAAATTCTTCTCTAACTTTGTCTGTTTGCTTTTTCTTGCAGCACATCGTCTTTGAAGATGATTTATCATCTGATAACAACTCTGACTTCGGCTCGGGGGACATTGGTGCCAACTTTGAGGTCCCGTGCGACGTGGAGGTCAGTCACGATTTCCAGAAGTACTTTCTTCCAACCGTGTACGGAGTCATCTTTATCTTGGGTCTTATCGGGAACGGACTGGTTGTTCTTGTAATGGGTTACCAGAAGAAATCCAGAACCATGACAGACAAGTACCGCCTGCACCTTTCAGTGGCGGACCTTCTGTTCGTGCTCACCCTGCCGTTCTGGGCCGTGGACGCGGCCAAAGACTGGTATTTTGGAGGGTTCATGTGCGTGGCCGTGCATATGATTTACACGGTGAACTTATACAGCAGCGTCCTCATCCTCGCCTTCATCAGCCTAGACCGTTACCTCGCCGTGGTGCGCGCCACGAGCAGCCAAGCTCCGAGGAAACTTCTGGCCAATCGCATCATTTACGTGGGCGTCTGGCTCCCCGCCGCGCTCCTCACCGTCCCAGACCTGGTGTTCGCCAAAGCGGAGACCAGCTCTATCCGCACCTTCTGCGAGCGCATCTACCCTCAGGACTCCTTCCTCACTTGGGTGGTCACCTTTCGCTTCCAGCACATCCTGGTGGGCTTCGTGCTGCCCGGGTTCGTGATTCTCATCTGCTACTGCATTATCATCTCCAAGCTGTCGCGCGGCTCGAAGGGCACGCAGAAGCGCAAGGCGCTCAAGACCACCGTGGTTCTGATCGTGTGCTTTTTCGTCTGCTGGTTGCCTTATTGCGCGGGGATCCTGCTGGACACGCTGATGATGCTGGAGGTGATTCCTCACAGCTGCAAGCTCGAGCAGGGTCTGCAGAAGTGGATCTTCGTGACCGAGGCTCTCGCGTACTTCCACTGCTGCCTCAACCCAATCCTATACGCGTTCCTGGGCGTGAAGTTCAAGAAGTCCGCCCGCAGCGCTCTGTCTCCCAGCCGGGGGTCCAGTTTGAAAATTCTACCGAAGAAGAGAGGAGGGATGTCATCCGTATCCACAGAATCCGAGTCTTCCAGCTTTCACTCCAGTTAACAAAAGCGTGCGCGCGCACTGGACTGAGAATATGCTTCCAAATATTACATGAAATGAACAGCTTTGTGTGCATAGTTTTTGCATAGAAAAGCAAATAGTAAACAGGCTGAGCCTGACTGAAAAGTTGATAGAATGTAAATATGTCTGTGCAGTATGGAATCGCATACTGCATTGCTTCCAGTATTACTGTCAAATCTCTCTTCATAGTGAGAAGAGACATTGTGAACTCATACAAATGTGTTGACATAGTGTGCAAGATGTTTACTGTACATATGTATATAGATTGTTTTTTTTAACTGGTTCCTTTCTGCACTTATGTAGACCATAGCATTTATTTATTACATGATAAACCAGAGACGGTTCCAGTTTAAAAGAGCTGCTTTGGCTATTTGAAGTCTTGCAATAAATGTTTGAATTCTCAAAATATTGTGTTGGGTGTTTGTATGTGTGTGTGTTTTGACCACAACTCTTTTATAGGGCATGATAATGGAGTTTCCCTGAAGTTACCAGTATTGTTTAGTTTCATTCTGCACAGAGACATGTGACATGCAGTGGAAAGCACTGTTACTTAGCACTAACTTCTTCAAAGTATACTTATCAAAAGCTATTCAGGTGAAATAGCTGAGTGAAAAAAGACAGCAAGTACAGTACCCTCCAAACTATAATGTCTGACGCATGATGGGGATTCCCTGAAATGTAAACCCATTCAGGTCTGACCAAATGCACATGCTGCGGAATCCCCAACATGCTGCGGGATCCATTCAACCATTAACATGAAGAAACACTTATGAGCCTTCTTAAATGCAAATTGTGATATCTTTCAATGCCAGTGATCTTTCCAAAATTTCTTTCCAATTTCATTCAAACTTTTCTGTTACTTGCCCCCCACAATTGTCCTTTTATCTTTGTTTACTCAGGTGGTGCCATAACAAAACCATGTTGCCATGTCTCTGACACTTATTGGCAGTTGTAAAACATAACCACGTATGAGTCATAAAACCTACTTTGCATTGTATGACTAACTGGTTCAGTGTAACTCTGTACAGAAGTTTAGGTAAAAACCCACTATACCAGTTTGGGGGATCATGCCCATAATCACATTTGCTAGAAAGAAATAATTCAACAGAAAAAAAGTACCTGATGATTTTGATTCTATCACATTGGCAGCGCTGAATATGTCATGAAGTGACTCTACATGTTTTTGGACACATATAAATGTCTGAATGTTTGTGAATTTAGTATCAAAATAGCAAGCCACAAACAAGATACAAGAGAAACCATGCTAGAGCTTTTCTCAGAACTAACTTTATTTTTTGAAACGACTTTTAACCAACTGAAAGTCATTCTTAGTGGATGATGTCAGTTTCCCGTCTACACGTGTGTTCTTCAATGTATTCATCACATTAGGTTATGGACACAATTATACAACCAAAAAGTGTAATGGAGGATTCCTCCAGCTCAAACTGTAGAGCCATGGTCAGACAAATCCATAAATGAAACTGACTAAATATAATTTAGATATATTGTTTAAAATCCCCATACACACAATATATGTAGCATATAGATAGTCTGAATATATAAAATTTTTGGTCAAAAGTTTATTATAATTTCATTAGTTGCCATTACTCTAGTCTTCACATAATCCTTTATAAATCATTCTAATATCTTAATTTGGTGCTTATGAAACATTTTATTTAGCAAAGACACAATAAATTGATTAAAAGTCAGAGTAAAGACAACTCAACTCAACTTTTATATATAGTGCCATTTAAAACAACATTTGTTGACCAAGATGCTGTAAATTGCATCACGTACAGTCAACATTTAAAATTATGTACAGAGATTACACCACAGAACAGACAACACACATATCAGCTACAATTAAAAGCCAAACAAAAAAGATAAGTTTTGAGATTAGCTTTAAACTCCTGCAGTGTTGAGGCAGTTCTAATAAAATCAGGTAGACTGTTCCAAAGTTTTGGTGCAGCAACGGAAAAGGCGCAATCTTCTCTTGATTTTAATCTTGCCCGAGGAACATCTCTGATTGGATGACCTAAGAGACCTTCCAGGATTGTGGACAGATAAAAGATCGGAAATATGCTCGAGCCAATCCATTTAAAGGTTTAAAAACTAGTAGCAGGACTTTAAAATCAATTCCATAGTGAATTGGTAGCCAATGAAGGGATTTCAACACAGGAGGGATTTCAATACACTCCGCACACCAGTGAGGAGCCGAGCAGCTGCATTTTGTACCATTTGCAGACGGTTCAAAGATGCTTGGTTAATACTGATATAAAGGGAGTTACAGCAGTCAAGCCTAGTTGAAATAAAAGCATGGATCACCCTTTCCAGGTCCTATGACAAAATAAATTATTTTACTTTAGCTAGGATCCAAAGATGGAAAAAGCTGGTTTTGACTACTGTGCTAATCTGCTTGTCAAATTTGAGGGCGGCATCAAATACCACGACCACATTTTTCACTAGGGGTTTCACGCATGAAAACAAGTGTCTGAAATGTAAACACGAAGGGCTAGTAGCTTCTGAAGATTCAAAAAATTATCATTTCAGTTTTTGTTCTAATAAGGTGGAGAAAGTTTAGGGGAATCCAGGCCTTTACCCTATGTAAGATAGGGTAGATAACAGCCCAAGATAACAGAGAATCCAAACCCATGCTATTGGATCCCAGGGGCAAATAGATTTGGGTATCGTCCCCGTAACAGTGAAAAGAAACACCGTGCTTCCTAAAAATCGAGCCCACAGGAAGCATACACAAGTAGAATAAAATCGGAGCAAGAATAGAACCTTGAGGAACACCACACGTGAAAGGAGCTGCATCAGAAGTAAATTCACCAATGTTAAAAGAAAACCTTCTACTTTTCACATAGGATTGAAAGCATTTAAGAACATTTCCCGGAATGCCAAATGTATAAATGCAAAATTTTAATTTATAGTGGAGAAAAGTGCTCTTGGATTATGATAGTTCTTACTTAGATACTTAGACAAATGATTTCTATTTCTCATAAATACGGATCTTTTGAACATTCTATTCATCAAAAAATCCTTTCAGCATGGTGGTGCTGAACAGTGAACAATGAATAATAATCGTGCACCAAATCATGATTTCTGAAGGATCATGTGACACAGCTCACTGGAGTAATGGATGATGTAATAGCTAGACCATCACAGGAACAAGTTACATTTTAAAATATATTATAATAGAACACAGATCTGTAAATTGTAATATTTCACCATATTACAGTTATTAATGTGGCCTATTTTTGATCAAATAAAGACTTAGGTTACACTTTATTTAGATGTCAAGGAGACTGTTAGGTTAGGGTTGGGTGTTAGGGTTCGGGTTAGTAGAATAAGTTGACATGAGGTTCCAAAATCAGTTAAATGTCTGTTGAGGGACAATCAAAGTTTTAGCAGATATTAAGATATTGTAGAACAATAACATGCAGCTAAAAGCAGTTTGTATGCATAACATTATACATAGCAGTATTGTACGGCCCTATACAATGCTAAATACAAGTTCACTTCTGAGCGAGTTTACATATGCAGCCTGCATTTATTACTGGTGATCCATGACAGTAGCATTCCATTCAAATGGGATGAGGATGAACCACAATAAAACCCTGGGAGGTCTTTACGCAGAGAGAAAGTATTACAGCAATGCACAGCAGTGTATAACCGTAGGAAACAAGAGCCTGTGACCTCTGCATTGCAAAAGCTGCTAACCAGGCCACCATGTTAAGAGGTGGAAATGCGTGAGAGTTGACCCATTGAGAAGCAAAATCCACGCGTAAGGACAATACAAAGTAACGCCAGTGACTGGGCGGCCTGTTGAGTCGGAGTAATGGGCTTTAATGTAGAGTGTGAAGGATTTGCATGTCTGAGAGTGTTAAGTGTCCCATCAGGCCTCAGTTCCCCGGAGGACTGTAAGAAAGCAGAGTGGTCAGTGAACATTCCTTAAGAGCTGGTCATTTATTTTACTGTTAAACTCCCTTGTTCAACATGTCAATCTGAATATATCTCACTCTGTGTGGATGTAGAAAAGAGTGAATATCTATTGGCCCGCTTATCCAGAATAATTTAGTCACAAATGGACTTTTAATTTTTCTCAAGTCACTTCAAACGCTGAACAATTGCACTTTGCTAAATGTTTCTGTGCAATTAAAATGAACACAAAAGTATTGTAGATATGTATATATTGTGTAGATTTATGTATAAGTATTGTCCATATGACCACTGTCCTGCACTCTAAGGAAATCTGTAAAAATAGGGCCCAGTGTTAAAAGAAAAATTCCATATCTTTTTTTTGGACAGATGTTCTCTCCATATTTTTATGTTTTACGGCTAAAATAAATGTCTGTAAATTTAAAGGATAATGTCCTGGCAGAAAACGAACAGTACCTTTTTTTTGTTTTTCTATGGATGTTTTTCTTACAGTGAGGATTTCAAATCTTCTGAAACCATGCGAAAGTTTTGTAATAGAAACAGGCTAATATTTAAGTTGCGTAACACTTTATTTTACAGTGTTCTTGTTACGTTAATTACTATAGTAATAACTAGATTTAGCATAATTACATGCAACTAACCCTAAAACAAACCTTAATCCTGACTCTAACCCCATAAGTACATGTTGTTAAATAATATTACTCAGTACTTAAATGTACTACTACAGTGTAACAAAGGCACCTTAAAATAAAGGATAAAATGTTAAATGTTATTCACTGAAATCTGCACTAGCTCTTCGCACCACATTCATCAGAAAATTAGCAATATCTGATTCATGAACAAAACATTTTCTAGAGTTCTATTCAACTCAATGAATCAATGAACCAGTAATATTTTTTGTGAATAACAACTAAGATCAACATATAAAATAACACAAAATAAATACTGTTGGGGACAAAAAGGTTTATGGCATACTCTTTGAAACATGAAACCTCAAGTCCAGCGCATTCATCAAAAATGATTCTGTCCTGGAGAAACAAATCATTTTGAATGACATAAATTTTCTTTTTCAGGTTGACTATGAAGCTTTTAAGCTACATGAATGTATCATAAACAGCCCATGTAAAAAAAGTCCTGTATTCCAAATGTTCTGAAAGCATATGATAAATCTGCACAAGGAAAAAGCCGAAAATGTAAATTATTATTCACTGACATCCAGCTCTCATTGGCAAGTCTCGTAATATCATGGAAAAGAGTAGCTAGCACAAAAAGTCTTCTTTTGTGTCCTGCAGAAGAAAGAATATCAGGCAGATTCTTTATGAGGGTGAGTAAATAATAACAGAATTTTCATTTGAAGTCAAACTATTCCTTTAACTCCAATTATTCTCCACAAACTCACAGTGGGCCTCGTTTCACAGCTCTGCATGTGTTTTTCCACTTACAAGAAGGGTGAGGGTTAGAGGGTAAAGCTATTGACATCCATAGCGCAGGAAGGAGATCAAGTCTTGGATCATTAGTGGCCACTCACGGTTCCTGCTAGAGTGACCCTGGTGGGGCGAAGAGACACTTTACGACCCCAGTGACCCCCAAAACCTCAGCATGTTTACCCAAAAGGACTGGAGCCACAGAGGTCAGTAAAACCAAGATCATTTACAAATGAATCACAGTTCCAGGGTGCTCGAACAATGACCAAACAAATGCTACTGTACTAGTAAGCAGTTTAACACATGTCAGACAATTACCGCAGACTAGAGTAGTAAAATAACTTATGTACAGTGATTCCCACACACTGTCATTTTGTACACCTATGGTATTATACCCTCCTGTTATATACATAAACTTCACACAGATATCACAACTCTCGCCACCCAAGAGGCTGTTGTGTGATAAACGGATAAATGTGTGTGTTATTGTAGGGGAAGTGGCTGTTTGGAAGGCAGCTTCCTGCTGAAAACCCACAGGGACACCAGCTCCCGCTGTGAAAATACTTATGGGGTCTGACTACAACCCATTTCACATTTTTCACTCTAGAACAACAATGACACATTTCAGCAGGTTATACAGATAACAGCTGATATATGACAGTGCCATTAGAAGTCAATAGAAATCTCTCCTTGAACTGCATTTATTTGATTGATATTATGATTAATATTTAGTGGTTATGAAAACAGATTTGTTTGAATGACCCTATGAGTTTGATTAAACCATCAAAATATGAGAAAAATATTTGAAGTTTTTAAATATGAGGAAGAAACTAAACACTAAACTTGTTAAAAGTATCGGACATAATTATTTATCCTACAGCTACAGGTTACAAAACAGGCATACACTGACCACAACATAATCAGTTATTAATATTTCATTAGTTTCATTATTCATTATTTCATTATTCTCTTGTTTTTTGCATGTGCTCATAATTTCTGTGTATGAAAGTTTGGCATAAAATCATGTCTGCACAATTTGTTTCATTGGATTATCAAAATTAATTCAAGTCCAATTATTCAATATGTATACAAAATCTTTAATACACACACACACATATACAGTGGAGTTCGGTTATGTCGACGGCCTCGGGGGTTGCAAAAAATCATCGAGATAACCGTTTCGCGAGATAACCCATATATCATATATTACATATATTACATATATTTTCCCACATATAACCCGCAGACGCAGATAATCCGCACGCTCATATAGCCAGCGGGTTTTGTGTAAAAAAAATCGTTGGCATAACCCGCACCCATAGATTGATGAACTTTTTTGTGTAAGACTACATTTCGAATTTCAAATTAGTCACGAAATAACCATGTGAAGTGGCGACTTTGTCCCTGTTTCGTGCTCAAGATATGAGATTTCGGCGACATTAACGAATCGACATTAAAGAATCGAAAATACTAAGACAAATAGGGAGTTTGGCGGTTCCACTTCAAAAACGTCGCAACACACACACGCAAACACACACACACACACACACACACACACACACACACACACACACACACACACACACACACACACACACACACACACACACACACACACACACACACACACACACACACACACACACACACACACACACACACACACACACACACACACACACACACACACACACACACACACACACACACATATATATATATACATATATATATATATATCTTTTTTCTCTTTTGAGTGGAGCATGCATGTTATGTACACAATTTGATTTATATTAGCCTGTGGCAAATGTGGGCACAGTTTTGTGACTGTTGTAACATGAACGTATGACTGAAACATTTCATATTTGATGATGAATGATTATGACATTTGCACCATAGAGGTGAGTCAGCCATATAATAATAAAAAACATGAATAGCTGGCGCCGTCTAATGTAAAACAGCACAAAACATTGCATATATTGACAGTTTCAGTTACGACCAGAGAGGAACGGCGTTATCTTCCAAAAAAGCAGTCACACCCTCCTCATTTGTGTTGGCGTCAGATCAGTTAGGAAATTTCCGTTTCTTTGCACTGGAATGCTGATGATTAGCTTTGATTATCTTGTGTTTTTGTCGAAACCCGAAAGTTGGCTTTGTTCTTTAAAAGCATCTCCAGCATTTATTCCAGGACAGAATTCTATTTTGTCTTCATACGCTGAACCTTTATTCCTCACCGAACATGAGCCCCTTGACTCTCACTCGGGGCTATGGTTGGAAATATGATCTTGGGGGAAGTGCGTTTTGAGGGAGGGCAGCTGCCCCCTTTAAAGACTGTAGATGAATGATGGGATTAGATGTGGTATATGTGGATGTGCATGTGTATGCTCAAGTTTAAGACCTGTGACTTATTTCATTATATGTGATAAGCTCAATCTATAAAGACGATTTCCGTTTAATTACAATGCGGCACTAATTAATTCATTAAATCATTTAATCTAAATTCTCACCCGTCATTCTTCTAAGAAATATGATATGGTTCTGAAGAGGATTTTGTCAAGTGATTAGCAGAAATAGGAGCTCATATCAAAGTGAACGGGTCGGCATTCACTTAGCACACGCTTGAACACGCATAGACAAACACGTGCACACACACACACTGTACTGACAGATGGGCTGGTGTGTGAGCACCTGTTTGTACAAAAGTGGGCTCACTTACATTCTTTCTCCACCTGCAGTACTTCTATAGTCATCCCTTGTGGGAATACCCACAAAACACACACACACTTCCTCTTTTGGGCCTACACACACATCTGACTTTTGGCCCATAACATTACATTTCAACAGAAACAAGCAAACAGACAGTTCACATGCTCTCGGCCTGTGAAGTCAAGTTAACCTCTTCAGCTCTGTGAAATTCTGGCGGATCCAATATTGCATCGTCATAATTATATTTAAAAATCTACAGGTTGTGGAGCACAAAACTAGACAAATATGTCTTTTTTTACTTTTAAAAGATGCCATATTTGTCTAGTTTTGTGCTCCACAACTTGTAGATTTTTTTAAATAATTAGAATGACGCAGTGATGGATCCACCGATGGGTCAGCGGGGCGTGACAGAACTTAAAGAAACAGAGCTGAAGAGGTTAAAGGAGAATTTATTGTCAGTCCTACCACATGGCACTAAAAGTATGACTTGACAGTATGAGACCATCCACTATAAACTAGAGAACAGGCTAACCCTTATGCTTATCTCATATAAGTTAGGGTCACAGCATGTTTTCTCAGCCGGTGTGTGACGAGCATGACCAAGCAATCAGAAACATATTCATATGATAAATAATGACAATCCCCCAAACTGAACATTTTGATCTTCAACCATGAGCCCTTTTGGCCATGTGGACTTTTAGAAAATACAAAAATATTTATCAATTACCTTATTTTCCCGCATATAACCCGCAGACCCAGATAATCCGCACCATCATGTAGCCCACGGGTTTTGAGGTTTTGGGCAAAAAAATCATCGTTATAACCCGCACCCTCATATAACCCGCACCCATAGATTTATGAACTTTTTTGTGTAAGTTCACATTTCGAATTTCGAATGTTGCTCGCATGACGTGAATTATCCATAACTGTTCAGGCTCGGTACACAGTGCTTGTGCGCGAAATTCAAACAATAAGAAAACAAACACAAGTCAGAATCAGAACAAAGAGCAGCAGCACGTCCCTTAAGAAGCGATTCTACAGGTGTTGATCATCGGATGAGATGAGAAGAGCCCGCCCTCATGCAGCACAGCCAATCACGTCTTCTTGTATGATTGACAGGTCAGACAGCCTATCAGCGCCAGCTGTCAGAGTGATAGTACAAGCGCCAGAGACAACAACCCTCGCAAGAAAAACAAAGAATATACCGCAAAAAATTCCCTTATGGACGTAACAAATATATTGAAATATTATTACGTCTAAAATTTGTAATATAGCCCACACCCTTATATAACCCGCATCCCCTGCAAGGTTTGTAAAATCTGGTATAACCTGTGGGTTATATGCAGGAAAATACAGTAATAAGACATTTCACAGTCTCAGTGTTTTTTTTTAAAGTAATTAAAAATCCTAACACAGAGCTTTGTATTCAGTTTGACTTGTTTGATTCTGTTTGACAAGTTTTTTTTGCCACAGTTAATTTCCTAGCGAAATATACACGTTTTCAAATTTTGAAAAAATTACAGTTGGACTGAAAACGACTGCTCACGAAACTGTCCTGTTTGCTTATGTACTTCCTGGTTCCCCAAGTGCTCCGCTGTTGTCACTGTAGTCACCTGTCGCGTCATTAATCACCTTGTTAGTCTTGTCAGCTGTGTTTCATCTCTGTATATTCCCATGTGTATATATTCCCAAGTGTTTTCCCTCAGTCTCGATCTGTTCTGGTCATTGGTGTTTCAAAGTTTTCCCTTTTTAGTTGAAAATGGAGTCGTGTAAAGTCAGGGTCTTGAAAAAGCGAGGGTCAGAACAGAGCCGAAGTTGAAAGAATCCCTCGTACATAAATCTCTAACAGCTAATTGTCAATTTGTGAGGTTGAAACACGAACCAGGCAAGACGAACCATAAAGTGCAACGAAAAACATTTCAACTTATCACAGGGTTCAAAGTTCATTGAACCGTATCGAAACATGCTGTAAATATCCGACATCAAAGCACGTGTTAAATGTAGGAAATTTAAATAGTGAAATCAGACAATGCAAATGCTTCTCTTGGTGAGCGTTCACATGACGGTCATTAACCTTTTGTCTTTAGTGCTCCCCATTGGTGCATTTATCCCTGACACTGCGTCTAATTGATCTGATGTGAGACAACCTCCAACTTGTGGACTAACTCACATAAATCCAACTCATGCTTATAATTTGACCTTCCCTTGAAGGCAAAGATAAAGGCTAAGAGAGCATACATGTCAACAGAATGAAAGACAAACCCATTTGAACTCCTCACACTGGCTTAAATCATCTCAGCAGCTCTTTCTCATAAACAGCCCAGTTTCAACAGAGAAACTTGAATCAAAAGCAATGTCATGTTTATATGAGCAACCCCCAATTTCCCCTTTCATCAGTGTAACACAATGGTTTTGCAGGCAAAGCTTCAGAGGAATCGGGGCATTGAGATGTTGAGTGAAGGTCTGAAAGCTATTTTCCCACTGCTTCAGAAAGACTTCCCATCAGGAAGAGGGAGAAATAGAACCTGGAAGTTTACTCAGAGATTTCTTGCACTTTGTTTTTTTGCCGATTTCCTGTTGCAGTCCGGACTCAGCTGAGCCGCAAGAGTAGGACGTGGAAGGGAGGGCTTAGGCAAAGAAAGAGAAGAAGGAAGGATAGTGGCATAGTAAACGGAGGAGAGGGTTGAAAGATGGAGGCTTCCCCCTCCTCCTTCTCCTCAGCCCCTCAAACCCAGCTGTCTAAATGGAAAGGTGGCACGACAAGAAGGGAGGAGGAGGTTACAGTTGGAGGATGCTTATTGTTTTGTGATTCCTGTGTTTAGGGTTCAGTTTGTGTCCCTAAAACAAAGGCCCATTCTGCTGGAAGGGATATCAGCAAGTCATTGTGTTTACAAGCATGCAGACTGACAAAAACAAACACCAATAGCTGCACAATTTGGAGGAGCATGTCCAACATTGTATTTATGCATTGGCTCAACATTATAATTAATCATAACATATTCATCATTTATTTTAAAAAAAAGTCATCCATAAACTCCAGAGATCCTATTGAAAAAATTAACTGTGTGAAGCTGCTCTGACATGAACTTTCCCATATGAAAGTGTTCATATTTTCTGAATGTTAGTTGTTCTGAAAATAAATGTACACCAGCTCCCAAACACATACACTCACCTAAAGGATTATTAGGAACACCATACTAATACTGTGTTTGACCCCCTTTCGCCTTCAGAACTGCCTTAATTCTACGTGGCATTGATTCAACAAGGTGGCATTGATTCATAAAGGAAATGCTGGCCCATATTGATAGGATAGCATTTTGCAGTTGATGGAGATTTGTGGGATGCACATCCAGGGCACGAAGCTCCCGTTCCACCACATCCCAAAGATGCTCTATTGGGTTGAGATCTGGTGACTGTGGGGGGCCATTTTAGTACAGTGAACTCATTGTCATGTTCAAGAAACCAATTTGAAATGATTTGAGCTTTGTGACATGGTGCATTATCCTGCTGAAAGTAGCCATCAGAGGAAGGGTACATGGTCGTCATAAACGGATGGACATGGTCAGAAACAATGCTTACGTAGGCCGTGGCATTTAAACGATGCCCAACTGGCACTAAGGGGCCTAAAGTGTGCCAAGAATCCCCCCACCATTACACCACCACCACCAGCCTGCACAGTGGTAACAAGGCATGATGGATCCATGGTCTCATTCTGTTTACGCCAAATTCTGACTCTACCATCTGAATGTCTCAACAGAAATCGAGACTCATCAGACAAGCAACATTTTTCCAGTCTTCAGCTGTCCAATTTTGGTGAGTTTGTGCAAATTGTAGCCTCTTTTTCCTATTTTTTGTGGAGATGAGTGGTACCTTCTGCTGTTGTAGCCCGTCCGCCTCAAGGTTGTGCGTGTTGTAGCTTCTCAAATGCTTTGCTGCATACCTCGGTTGTAACGAATGATTATTTCAGTCAAAGTTGTTCTTCTATCAGCTTGAATCAGTCGGCCCATTCTCCTCTGACCTCTAGCATCAACAAGGCATTTTCGCCCACAGGACTGCCGCATACTGGATGTTTTTCCCTTTTCACACCATTATTTGTAAACCCTAGAAATGGTTGTGCGTGAAAATCACAGTAACTGAGCAGATTGTGAAATACTCAGGCCGGCCCGTCTGGCACCAACAACCATGCCACACTCAAAATTGCTTCTATTCTATTCTATTCTATTCTAATAATCCTTTAGGTAAGCGTATACTGTAAGTGGCATGTTCCAAATTGTTTTTTTAGGCAAACTGAAAACACTGCCTTTTGAAAACAATAAAGTAACCCAAAACCAAAACTGATCAACAAAAATCACTCAAATCATTTAAATTTTTGTTTTACTTTTGTGCTTTTAGTTGTTTTAGTATAAGTTAAACTAAATGAAAATGAGAAATTAGCTAAATCAATAAAAATGTTTATTATTTTATTTATTATTTTATTATTACTTTTTATTATATATCTATTATGCTGCTAGTCCAACTTTGTAAGGAAAAACTATGCACCTATAGACTGAACACTACTCATGCACAACATCATTAATTTTTTTTTACATATTTGGGTTTTTTAGTTTACAAAGAGACGATAAAGGTATATGTTTTCCAAAAAATAGCACTTTGAAACCTGTTTTTAAAAAGTTTGCCTCTTCAGGCCCCAAAAACACTGTTGTCATGTAAATGAACAGCCAAAATGCATCAAATGTTTGTTGACTATAATAACCCCGGATCCCACAGCATTACTGTACATATAATTAATGTAGTTGTAATTCATAGGGGGGAGATTATGCTAACTGAGAAAGAGTGTGCACAATCACCAATTACAAATTGTACAACCCCATTTCAAGAAAAGAACATTTAGGTAAATGTAATAAAATCAAGAACTGCAAATAGATCCAGCTCTTATATTAGCAACTTCCTAGGACTACCTATGTCATCTTGATTTCTCTGTACATTTCTCTGTACAATTCCAATATATGCCTCCATGTTAATAGTACCTTCATGCTTAAAGACACCCGTGCTTTTTGCACTTAAGCACACCTATATCATTGTTGTTAAACACACACACAGAACAGGCCGGTAAGTATTACAAACAATTCAAATACTTTACTCATAAACTGGAGAAGGTGGAGAATAATTGGCATGAAGGCTACCTGGGATAACTGGGAGAGTAGGTACACACACGTTGACTGTCACTGAATGGGAATAACTGACTTTCCTTTGTCCCTTGTTGATAGATCATCAGAAGGCTGGAGAAGGAGGAGGAATTGGAGTCTGGAGACTGGGAGCGGCGACGTCTGTAGAATCAACAAGGTAAGTAAAGTTCAGGTAATAATCCAAGCGGGAGTAGTTTGACACTGTTGATGAAACCAAACCCTTTTCAAAGGTGCTCGTGTAATAAGGTGATGGGTGACAGTTGGTGATGATTAGTATTCAGATGATGGAGATCGACGTGTCTGGGTGAGAGGGGGGTGGGGTGGCCTGGTGATTCCATGCCTGGTAATAACCATGACAGATGTTTGCTTTTTTTGTCACTGATGAACGTCTGTATGGCCTCTTTCTTCCATGGCACTGAGAAATCAATGTCCATTTCCACCAAAAACAAGCTGAAATGTGGACCACAGCACACACTTCCAGTGTCCTATGGAAACATCTGAGATGAGCTTGGGTCCAGAGAGCTTGCCCGCATAGATCTGATATATACATATCTCCTTGCATGACAGAGATTCAAGTTGCATTTCTTGTTGCAGCTGCAGACTGTGTTAAGTGACAACGGTTTTCCAAAGTACTCCATGAGGCTATATTTAAACAGTAGCATGAAGATTTCTCATGCAATGTCATCTGAGGGCTCAGTGGTCACGCACATACAACTGAGGTCTCCTGCCTTACCCTACACGGACTGAGATCTTTGTGGATTCACTGAATCTTTTCATAGTACAGTGGAACCCACTTATCTCGAGCTCGGTTAAGTCGCCGACCCGGTTATGTCGACGTTTTTGAAGTGGAACCGCCAAACTCAATATTTTTCTTTGCATTTTCTTATCGGTTATATCGATTATTTTATGTCGCCGAACCCTGATATCTTGAGCACAAAAGAGGGACAAAGTCGCCACTTAACATCTGTTATCTTGATCCCTGTGACTAATGATAGTACCGAGTTCACTTTTTGCAACCCCAGAGGCCGTCTAACTGGGTTCTACTGTATTATGTATGGTAGATGGTGAAAGACCTAAATTATTTGCAAGCTTGCACTGAGAAATGTGATTTATGACAATTCTCTCATGAAATGTGGTATAAAGTGGTAAGCCATTACTCGGAAAGTGGGAACATCTACCAAAGGCTCAATCACGATGCCTTCACCTATTACCAATTCACCTGCTTATTGTGAACTTAAAAAAACATTTAGCATGGATATTCACTTTTATTTTCCCAACCTTTTTGGAATGTGTTTGCAGCCATTAAAATCTAGATTTGTTTATATTTACAAAATATACGTTGTTCAGTGAAATCATTGTTCACATATTTTTGACTTTATTGCGTTTCACAAAATGTCCCAACTGTTCTGTAAATGGGGTAGTAAATCATGAACATATCCACATTTAACTATCAAATCTGATGTTTACAAAGCATTTACATTACAAATGTACCATATGTGAATCCAGAGGTGAGTTTTCTGGAAGGTTTTCAAATAACTAGGCTTATAGGAAATGAAAAAACCACAATAAATCGGTTAGTGTGTTCATCATAGATGTGGTTGTATGGATCTGTGCGCACTTCCCTGTACTAATTGCTATTGAGTATGCAAAGATAAATACAGACGGAGTGCAGATATTTCCAATTCAAGACCATGTCCTTCTCAGCTATCTATAGATCGTTGAACAGGTTTTCTAATTTCCTTATTTTGCTTCAAATGATTGATCTCACTATCATAAGGCAGAGGTTCATTCAATGTCTCAGGACTATCATGCAATTATCAATTGTACTACTTCTCATTATATTTATAATAATCATGCCCAGTGAACAATGTACAATGAGTCAAGTACAGTAATCTAATCTAATGCTGTGTATCATATCATATAAAGATCAATAAATGGGATTCAGTGCATCAAGTGCAGACAGGCCAACGGTGTGAGAGTGAGACGTTGTTTATGTTTTATGGAACATGACTGTACAAAGAGATACATGTAGATGTGTTACGTACTGGTATGTGTTCCCTAACGTATTTCCTTCTGCTGTCGTCCGTCAGTCTGTCTACTCTTTCTCTCAGCTCCAGTGATAGTGAAAAGAATCTGTACTTTGATGATGCATACACACACAAGTCATCATAACAGTCCCATGTGCATTCCAGCAAACCTGTATTGACTGGGACAGACCTGTCGGGACACTGTTTACTGCTTTCTGTTCTCTGGAATCCTGCTTGTAAAAAGTGTATGTAGGCGGCTGTACTTTGATGCATTTATGCCCTTCCTCACCTGAGGAGACAGGTAAGGGGTCATAAAGTCATCAAGTCGCAAAAGTTTTGCATTCAAATCTTTTGTCTGCATCACTTCAAGCTTGATAACAAAGAGTAACGATGACGAAAGTGCTCACATTGACAACCTGGCACATGTTCCAGATATACTGGCCTAACTAAGTAAAACATTTACTATACACTTATTCTTGAGTAATGGGACAAAAACTGGCAAAAATCAAAGTGTACCAATTTATATTAATGTTTTGCATGTTCATAGGTATTCACTCATGTTTTTGTGACTCCTCTGGCAAGGTCCTCTCAAAATTATGAGGAAACATTCTTCTAGTAATATTAACAGAATGCTCAATCAGAGTTATCTGGTCTTTAACAATTTTCTTAAAAACTGTATTTTTACCTCGATTATGGATTTTTTTTTCTTCCAGAAACATATTAGTTGGAGGTTTGCAAAATAATAAAAAGGAATGATCCCTTAATATTTGCATTACTGGGCATTTTGAACATTTAGAAATTATATTTTCACAACTATGCAGGTTTCAAACTGAAAATGATAGCTGATGGTGTTGAAAAAATATTCATATTATGCCATCAAACATATATTAAATGCAGTAGATGTTTTGTTTCATTGTTGTTGGTAGAAACTGGAACTCTAATTACCTAAAAATGTAAAAAAAAAAAAAAAAAAAAAACTTTACAACAAAAAAACAAAAACAATCAGTTCAATTTACTTTTAAAAATGTGTGTGTGATGTTGCTGGTTCTATGCCACGAGAACCTTCAGGATGAAGAAAATGTTTTAATAAATATTTCACAGATTTGACCAGAAGTAGAGAGTATATCTATATTAAATGTGTGTTTTAAAATATCAGGACCATAATACATTTTTTTGATATAAAAATTTGTATTTACATTGGTGTTTTGTAATATATATCTTAATATGCAAAAGGATAGAGTTAGTTTGATTTCTTAAATGCTTTTGAAAAAAGACTCTTGAGATCAATAATTAAATAAGTATTATTATAACTTGAAATAACTTTTTACTCTTCTATTATTTTTTAAAAAAATGATAATTTACTGCTGTGATGGCTGAGTTTTCAGTCTTATTACTCCAGTCTTCATTGCGACATGAGCCTTCAGAAATCATTTTAAAATTCTGATTTGTTGCTCAAGAACCGTTTATTATTATTATTATTATCATCAGTGTTTGAAAACGTCTCAGGTTACTTACGTAACCCTAGTTCCCTTAGAGGGAACGAGACACTGCGTCGGAACGCATATGGGAACGCATTAGTGTTATTGTCTCTTGAAGCGCAATTGAAACCAGGTGTGCGAGTGCACGTAGCCGAGTGTGACGTCATGAGCCAGGAGTATAACTGCACGCGGCAGACTAGCAGCCTCAGCTTAACTAGTGTCTGAAACAGCCGGCGTGCGATGGAGCTGAGGCTACGAGACGCAGTGTCTCGTTCCCTCTAAGGGAACTAGGGTTACGTAAGTAACCTGAGACGTTCCCTGTCAAGGGAACTCAACACTGCGTCGGAACGCATATGGGAACGAGAATACCCACGCCGCCTCAGCGAACGGAGTATGCCAAGCTAACGTAGCTCACTACGAAAGGGCCAAGGTTCCCAAAGCGGGGTTAAGGTCTAACTGGTAGAACCTAATAAAAGTATGCGGTGAGGACCAGCCAGCCGCATCACAAATATCGGCAAGGGGAGCCCCTGCGAAAAAAGCTTTGGAGGTAGCCATGCTCCGGGTAGAGTGGGCGCGGACATGCAGAGGACACTGCTGACCCGTCTGTTCATAAGCTAGTGAGATAGTCTCAACTATCCACCTGCTTAAAGTAGGTTTAGATGCTGGAGCTCCCTTAGGAGCCCCGAAGCATACAAAGAGTTGGTCAGACTTACGCCATAAAGCCACTCTGCGAACATAGGCGTCCAGTGCTCGCACTGGACAGACCTTGCTCCTGTCCTGGTCATGATCATCAACGGGGGGAGGACATAAGGCCTGCAGTACAATGTGACGAGCTGGGCTCGAGAGGACCTTCGGAACATACCCTGGTCTGGGAGAGAGGAAGGCTTTCGCCAGACCAGGAGCAAACTCCAGACAGGAGGGGGCCACTGACAGGGCCTGAAGGTCGCCAACCCTCTTGAATGAGGAAATGGCTAGGAGGAACACCGTTTTAAGAGTGAGAAATTTCTCTGAGATGTCCTCAAGCGGCTCAAAGGGTTCCTGGGACAAGGCCTGGAGTACCAGGGACAGGTCCCAGGAAGGAACCCGGGAGCGTACCGCAGGCCTCAGCCTGAGAGTGCCACGGAGGAAACGAGCTACTAGGGGGTCCCGACCCAGGGGTATACCACTCGGGGGCACGTGGTAAGCCGTGATGGCAGCCACGTACACCTTAAGCGTGGAGGGGGACAGCCCAGCGGCGAACCTCTCCTGTAAGAACTCCAGGACGATACCGACCTGGCAGGTCACTGGGTCTACAGGTTTGCTACCGCACCAGGAAGTGAAGGAGGCCCACTTCCTGGCGTAGAGTTTCCTCGTGGATGGGGCTCTAGAGTGGAGAATGGTCTCAACGACCTCAGTCGAGAGACCCGAGTCTATGAGTCGGGCCCCCTCAGAGGCCAGACCCACAGATTCCACAGTTCCGGGCGAGGATGAAGGATCCTGCCCTGTGCCTGAGACAGAAGGTCCACTCTGACGGGAATCCTCCAAGGAGTGCCGTCTAGGAGGGACACCAGGTCCGAGAACCACACCCTGCCCGGCCACCGCGGGGCAACTAAGGTGAGACGGACCCTGTCCTGGCGAACTTTCTCTAGAACCCCCGGGAGCAGAGCTACTGGGGGAAAAGCATACAGGGGTAGCCTCGGCCACTCCTGTTGCATTGCGTCCAGCCCCAACGGAGCTGGAGGAGAAAGGGAGTACCACAGAGGGCAGTGGGTCGCCTCGTGGGACGCAAAGAGGTCCACTTGGGCTTGACCGAACTTCTCCCATATCTGCTCCATCACCCCCCTGATGGTTTATGTAGGATACCACCGCCATGTTGTCCGACTGGACTAACACATGGTGGCCCCAGAGGTCTGGGAGGAAGGCTTGAAGCGCCCTCCAAACTGCCAACATCTCCAACGCATTGATATGCAGAGAGAGGCAGGCCTCGTTCCATAAACCTTGGGCTGAGCGGTCCCTCAGGACCGCCCCCCAACCCGAGCGGGAGGCGTCTGTCGACAGCGTCACGCGGTGACAGACTGGTCCCAGTACGGGTCCTTGGGCAAGAAACCAGGGATTCTTCCACTGACTCAAGGCTCGCAGGCAGCGCCTTGAGACCTTGATCAGGCGGGAAGGGTTCCCCCTCGGGGAAAACCCCCTGGACTTGAGCCACCACTGCAGACGTCTCATGTGAAGCAAACCTAGCGGTATCACGCAGGAGGCTGCTGCCATGAGCCCCAGAACTCTCTGGAAGTGTCTGACAGTGACCAGCTGGCCTAGCTTTATGTCGTTGACTGCTGATAGGATTGATGTAATGCGCACGGGGGAAAGCCGTGCCGACATTGACACCGAGTCCCATACAACGCCTAGGAAAGTCGTGCTCTGCCTCGGCCAGAGTACACTCTTTTGGCGTTTAGTCTCAGCCCGAGCTCCTTCATATGTGCGAGAACGACATCTCGATGCCGAACCGCCAACCCTCGAGACTGGGCCAAAATGAGCCAGTCGTCGATATAATTCAAGATCCGGATCCCTCGGGATCGGAGCGGAGCTAGAGCTGCATCCACGCACTTGGTGAAAGTGCGAGGAGACAAAGCCAGGCCGAACGGAAGAACCCGGTACTGATAAGCCTTCCCCCCCGAAGGCGAATCTGAGGAACTTCCGATGCTGAGGAAGGATGGAGACGTGGAAATACGCGTCTTTGAGATCTATCGAGACGAACCAGTCCTCGGACCTGATTTGAGCTACGATCTGCTTCAGAGTTAACATTCTGAATTTCAGTCGCCTGACAAAACTGTTCAGAGTGCGAAGATCTAAGATAGGGCGTAAGCCTCCACCCTTCTTGGGAACTATGAAGTACCGGCTGTAGAAACCTGATTCTCTGGCTGAGAGGGGTACATATTCTATGGCCTCTTTCCTCAGCAGTGAGTCTACTTCTTGTTCCATGACCAGAGCCTGCTCGGGGTTCACCACTGTTGGTAATACGCCCGCAAAGCCGGGAGGATGAACCCGGAATTGAACAGCGTATCCTTCTGATACGGTACGCAGGACCCATCGAGAGATACCTGGGAGGCGCTGCCACGCCGCCAGGAAATCTACTAGGGGTATCAGCCTCTCGAGACCGACCTCTGGATATAAATATTTTGCCACCCCGGAGCCCCGGCCGAAACCAAAGGACCGCCGGGGCGGATGCTCTAGGACCCTCCTCAGAGGGGGCAACCTGCCCAGCACGGCCCGAGA
This sequence comes from Rhodeus uyekii, assembly GCA_037043235.1. Classification (NCBI taxonomy): domain Eukaryota; kingdom Metazoa; phylum Chordata; class Actinopteri; order Cypriniformes; family Acheilognathidae; genus Rhodeus; species Rhodeus uyekii. The sequence goes on from JAWRVZ010000032.1 coordinate 4,968,011, forward strand.
GGAGCGTGACTGGACAAGACTGCCCGCGTAGAGCACGGCCCGGGTCCCTCGAGACCCCGAGCCGTACACCGCGCTTGGTGTGCACTGGTCCACCCCTCGAGGAGGACCAGCGCTGCGAGGCCGCGACCGGAGTGTGTCAGGGCCTCTTGCTCTTAGCCTTCCTGGCCTGAAGGACAGCCCTCAGATCTGTCCTTTTGCCAGAGGGCTGCGGCTGAGTGCGGCGACCAGCGCCGCCACCCGACTGGGGAGGCTGGCGAGAAGCCACACTCTGCCGCTGAGCAGCGCGGTGCGAGGAGCTGCTGCTGGGCTGCGGCTGGCTCGCAAGCCCAGCTGCCCGAGAGCGGCGGGGAAGAATCTTCCTGAACGCTACTTCCTGCTTAGCAGCCTCCTGAAATCTCTCGACGGCCATCTTGACAGCGTCGCCGAAGAGACCAGGAGGCGTAAGAGGAGCGTCGATCAGAACATTCTTGTCTTTTTCTCTGAGAGAAGTCAGGTTGAGCCAGAGATGTCTCTCTGTGGCCACCAGGGCTGCCATGGAGCGACCGATAGAACCGGCCGTTTCCCTAGCAGCCCTCAGAGAAAGATCGGTGGCCCTGCGCAGCTCGGCTACTGCCTCAGGGCCGATTCCCCCGCCCTCATCGAGGTCTGCGAGCAGCTCCGCCTGGTAGGCCTGCAGCAGTGAAGACGTGTGCAAACACGCTGCAGCCTGACCAGCCGCGGAGTATGCTCTGCCCACCATGGTGGAAGTAACCCGGAGGGGTTTGGTGGGCAGCGTCGGGGTTTTAAGGGGCGGCGATGAGTGGGGGGCGAGGTAGTTAGCCAGCGCCTCCTCCACTCTAGGCATCGCCCCATAGCCGCGCTCTTTGGCTCCCATAATGGTAGCATAGTTAGCGGAAACGCTGCTATGCACCCTATGGGAGGCGGGCCGCTTCCAAGACCTCGACACCTTGGTGTGGAGGTCCGGGAAAAACGGCAAACCCCGACGCTGAGGTTGCACTCGAGCAGGCAGGTAACGCTCGTCTAACCGACTTTTAGGGCGAGCGTCCCTGGGCTCAGCTGGCCACTCGAGACCGAGCCTCGCCGTTGCCCGAGTGACAACCTCAAGCAGCTCCTCAAACGCGGGTGAAGCTGATGGCGGTTCAGCTTCATCCACATCAATGCTGACTACGTCCACCTCTAGTTCCTCGGAACTAGAGAGGTTCAGCAGAGCGTCATCACCCAAGTCGGAAGTAATCACCGCATGGTGCGCTTCCGAATCCTGAGTGAGCGCGGATTCAGCAGGTAAGGGAGGAGAAAAGGGCTCGCCCGTCTCCAACCCCGCTGCTAAATCCAGCTGCGATCCCCATGAGTGCAGCCGCCGCTGAGCCTCAGCTGCAGCGGGACCAGACCCACGAGGAACGCAAGCCTGAGCAGTCCCCTCGAAGACTGCCAGGCGTGAGCGAAGAGTGCGCAGCGGCAGCTGCAAACACTCTGCACACTCAGTGCCCTCGAGCGCTGAGCGTGCATGAGCTTCGCCCAAACAAAAGACACAGAGAGCGTGTGTGTCCTTACCCGTGATAAAACGCGGGCAAGGAGTGACACAACGCCTGAAAGACTGTGAATCCGCCATTTCTTCCAAGGTAAGTGAAATATATCAACTTACAGCCAGCAGAGCAACTCAAACACACGTTAGCTTCGAGCGCTGTTGAAGACACTAAGCTGAGGCTGCTAGTCTGCCGCGTGCAGTTATACTCCTGGCTCATGACGTCACACTCGGCTACGTGCACTCGCACACCTGGTTTCAATTGCGCTTCAAGAGACAATAACACTAATGCGTTCCCATATGCGTTCCGACGCAGTGTTGAGTTCCCTTGACAGGGAACAGTATTTCATATTTTGGTAGCACTTTGATGAACAGACAATCAGAAGAACAGCATCTATTCAAAATAGAAATATTTTTACATTTCTTTTTTGTCAATTTTGACATCCTCACTGAATAAAAGTATTAAAGTCTTTCAGTAAAAACTTACTTTTGAACAGTATCTTTGACAGTATCTCATAATTAATCTTTGATTTTGAGTGGAAATGTTGCTATTTCAAAACTAAAGGCAGGTAAAACTAAAGGAATTTAGTCTGGAATTGGACTAAAGATCTAGACAACACACTACCATCATCTCAAATGATTATGAGCAAAATGATGATTATCATAACGCCTCAAAGACATGCAAGTGTCCACGTATCAGCCATTATTTCATATCCATATAAACGACGGCCTCTATATATAGAACATTTACTGTACTGCTGTCTGTAACAACAGGAACAACCTTTTTCCGCTTCACTTCAGGAAAGTTAAAAGGTCTAACAGACACCACACATGTTGTTGTGATACAGTGACAGAAAACATGCTTCAAGACACACAATGACGCACACAAACAACCACACATGCAAGCTCACATCTGCTCGAAACAGGTTGTCTTTGGAACCCAAACACACAATAACTCACGCACAGGCTATTTGTCTGCAGGACACTAAAAATACAACAATAGGTCCGTCACAATATGATTATGCCGTATAATAGCTTCCTTCCAGGTCAACTCATATCTCTCTCTCTCTCTCTGTAAAGCTGCATTCAGACACTGACCAACCAAAGGATCCATTCACTCATTCGTTTGCTCATTTTCTCACGATCTCAGCTGTGGAGGATGTCCTCAAAAGTTCAACAACATCCTAATAGACAGCTGAGGTTGTGCTCTCATCTATATGTGTGTGTAGTTTCTAACACATTCGGTGAGGTGTGCTTTTCTTTAGAATGACTTTCAGAGGTATTGTGATGAGACACTTGGGAGCTAAGAATCTCTGGAGAAACTTTTTAAATATATGTTTATGTATAAGCCATTTTGTTCCGTGGCCATCTTTGAAACGCCTCTCGGACAGATGTGAGCTATTTCAGTCATGCATGAACAGCTCCTTTCTCTCCAAGTGGCGAAACATCAGACTCTCAAAAGCTGTTCAACAAGCTTATGATTACATTTCATAATGAAATCACTAATGAAATCTGATAATAACTGTCTTTTAAATCTTGTTTCCAAATGTGGACTAGCAAATGCGCATATGCGCATATGCGCACATCTCAGAAACACTAGCATTCTAGTTTCTAGCATTCTTCTAAAGGCAGCTAAAGTTGCACAATGACTTTACCTATTGGTGGTTGGCTATTTTATTAAGACGGAGGGACTTATTCTGCCATATTGCGCATTGTACTTTCTCTCATAGCGATATGAGTATACCGTCTTTCTATATCTAAAGTCTTTGGTTTTAAACATTATCAGAGAGAAGAGTCACATTTTTTTAATCAATTAATGTTGTTTTTTTGTCGGTTAAATATTTTATACAAAAGTTTACATTTATAAGAGTAGGACTTTTAAAAGCTGAATCTTTTAAAAACATTGTGAAATCTTTTCATAAATTATTATTATTATTGTTATTATTATTAAGTTAGTGTTATTATATTCTTGCTCCCTTGCATAAAACATGACATATTAATGTGATAAACACAAAGACGTAGTAGCACAAACAACAACCGACAACTGAAAAGTGGAGGAGAACTAAATATACTAGTAGTGATGAACAAAAGACAAACACTTGTGACCATGGCAACTGATGAGTGACAGAAAGATCTAGAACAGAAGAACATGTGACTTCAAAAAGACAAAATAAGAGTCCCAGATGAACAGTGACGTATGGTGTGATGGGGTTCACTATTTGATGAACAGTATGTATCAAAATTTATTATTTGATTTAATTTCAATCAAATTTTTTTTTAAATTTAATTTAATCTTATTAATAAATAAAAATATAAAAAAATATTATAAAAATAAACTATTACAATTTTGCAATCACACTTTTATTTAGTTATTTTAATCAAATTTTGCATTTACCTATTTATTATTTTTATTTAGTTATTTTAATCAAATTTAATCTTTTTAATAAATAAAACTGTAAAATATCAAATAAAAATATTAAAATTTTGTAATCACACTTTTATTCAATTATTTTAATCAAATTTTGTATTTTCCTCTTTATCATTTTAATATTACTATGTATTCATTAGAATTCTTTCTTTTATTTTTATTTTTTTACAGTACTTTTTCTCCCCACTGACCCATCACTCCACTGGAACCCCAGTTTGAAAACTAATTTAAATGAATGTATACACATATATAGAATGTATACTACTACTAAGAATCTCTTACTCAGCTTACTCATACAAAAGCTTTATGAATCTTGTAAAGGCTGGTGATTGTAAACAGGTGTGTTTCATTATTTATGACTAAACCTCTGTTATGGAGAGGTTGATATAATTCAGATTCACGGTCAAGCTCAATGGTAAGTGAGCAACAGTTAACGCTTCCTAACTCTGAACGGCTTTCCTGTGAGTCTAGGGTAACAATGGTGGGAAAAAAGTTCCTTCATTGACGGGGCCTATTTTCACACGTCCGCGCGAAACCGACGACAGCACACACTCTACGCCCTTGACAAAGACCACCAAGTTCAACAAAGACACTTCTCACAAAAGGACTATCATGACAACATAAACAAAGCATTATGGGTACACCTGAGGTTGCCTTGGAGTCCATGGGAAAAGGGGAGGGGGGTTACAGGACTTTCCTAATTGAAAGGTGAAGTGTGTGGTTTTTTGATGTCAAAATAGTTATAACTATTATATCCATTAGCCATTAGTCGGCTGATTTCCCTAAAAGTGTAAACACATTGGTTCTGTGGTGCTATCAAAACATTGATCTGTTTGTTTGAGCATCCGGACCAACCCAATACAGCAACACTGGCTCATGTGAGGCTGTGCTTGACAGAACAATGAAAGACTGCAAGACTAAAGGTCACAATTCCATTTATCATCAGTAGTGACACCGAAATGACATTGTGCAAACTAATGACCTACTGAAGGCAAATAGAAGTGCAACGTTAAATGCAAGCAAAGTGAAAATTCATATTAAGCATGTGTCTTGTAAACATGAACATGTCATAACCTGATTAAGCCGATATTCAGATTCTTAACATCTGAATTATGCCAGTATTATACAAAAGTTTGCATTACGCAAACATCACATTCATAGCATACACTAATTGATATTCATCAACTATGTATGTCCAAGCAAACATAATTATGAGTGTTAGAAGAGAGGTAAGACAATATTTAAAAAAAATTCATTTTCAAGCAAATGGAAGACTATTACTCGCAATTATTTAGAATTTGGAATATGCTATCACATCAACAGTGAGTTTTTTTAAAGACATTAATACTTTAATCCTGCAAATATGCATTAAAATATTCAAAAGTTTGTAGCAACACATAATGTGATGACTGCACATACAGTAAAAGCTGTACTAAATGTAGTATTACATTATTATTGTAATTAAATGTCCATAATGTAATCATTTTCTCAAAACGTAATAAAATCTTGAGCTCATAATGTAATAAAAAACAGTATCAGTATAGCAATGAGCTGTGTGTGTGTGTGTGTGTGTGTGTGTGTGTGTGTGTGTGTGTGTGTGTGTGTGTGTGTGTGTGTGTGTGTGTGTTAGATTACTTTATGTGCTTCAGCAAACAGCAGCATGGAGCCCAAGAAAAGCAAACATTTCTTCACTTTAATACAAGTTGCAGCAAAACAAAACCTGAATGTTCATCATAGGGCATGTTGAAAAACACGGTGTAATTTACAATCATGTACAGTGCTTATAAAAAGTCTACACCCCCCTGTTAGAACAGTTTGGTTTTATGATGTAAAAAAAGAAAGAAAGAAAGATTACCGTATTTTCCCACATATAACCCACGGGTTATACCATATTTTTACAAACCCCACAGGGAGGGTTATATAAGGGTGCGGGCTATATCACAATTTTTTTTATACATAACATTTCAATGTATTTGTTTTTTTGCTGTATTTTCTTTCTGTTTTTCTTTCTTGCGAGGGTTGTTGTCTCTGGTGCTTGTACTATCACTCTGACAGCTAATGCTGATAGTATCAGGGGTGCGTGCAGTATGAAGGCACGAAGACAAAGAACTGAGATACACTGAATATTTATTCAACAATAAGAACTGTCCAAAGATATACACAACACTCAATCGATGCAAACGGACACAGACTAAGACCAACACAAGGCTTAAATACACAGAGGATGAATAGGGAAACGGGAGCAGCTGACGAGGCTGATGGGAAAATTAGTGCAGACACAGGTGAGACAGATGACATGAGGAGCGAACAAAAGGGGAGTTAACCGGTAAACAAGACAACCACGAAGACAGGGATAACAGAACCGTGACAGATAGGCTGTCTGACCTGTCAATCATGCAAGAAGACGTGATTGGCTGTGCTGCCATGAGGGCGGGCTCTTCTCATCTCATCCGATGATCAACACCTGTAGAATCGCTTCTTAAGGGACATGCTGCTGCACAGCGGGAGAGACTACTTTTTCTTTTTGTTCTGATTCTGACATGTGAACAGAATCGAGCCTGAACAGTTATGGATAATTGACGTCATGCGAGCAACATTCGAAATTCGAAATGTGAACTTATACAAAAAAGTTCATAAATTTATGGGTGCGGGTTATATAAAGTTGCGGGTTATGCCAACTATTTTTATGCCAACACAACCCAGAAAAACCCACGGGCTATATGAGGGTGCGTATTATCTGTGTCTGCAGGTTATATTCAGGAAAATACGGTAATATTATCATTGATAACATTGAGAAATGTTTCTTTAGCAGGAAATCTGTATATTAGAATAATGATTTGTGAAGGATCATGTGACACTTAAGACTGGAGTAATGATGCTGAAAATGACATTTTAAATATATACAAATAGAAAATTGTAATAATATTTCATTATACTACTGTTTTTACTGTATTTTTTGATCATATAATGCAACCTTGGTGAGCATAAGAGACTTCTTTCTAAAAACAAACAAGAAACCTTTACAGACGTCAAACATTTTAATGATAATACATTTCATGCTTCTTCTTTTTTTAAACAAAGTCTTAACCCCTGGAATATCATCCTTCATTAGAAAACAATGAGCATGGTCATTTACTTGCATATATATGACCTTGTTTGTGAGAAAAGATGAGACCAGCAAGAATCAGTGGCTCCCTGCCTTCACTGACAGTGCATGAATTGTCATAATTTGTGTGAAAAAGCACAAACACACACCTGCTGTTAGACACAATGATCTTCCTCTGCAGCCTCATTTTCTCACTGTGTGCTAATGAGAGACCAGCTCAGTCAAAGATTCCCACCAGTCTACCCTAAACAAACAACACGGAACATACAAAACAACAGGGGGGGCTGAGACGTCCAGGTGCTGACACAGACAGATGTGCCGTTATATTCCCATGCTTAAAAACACATTTTGTGTAAAGACTGCGTGCAAATTTACCCAATCCAAATGAATTGCCCATATATTCAACATGCAGGTCCCTACAGGTATTTGTAGCCTGTGTAATTATAGAAGCCTGTTAAAAACACACCTGAAAATCTGGATTATGGGGGGTTTTGCTTTAGCAACCAACACCATTAAATCCTCGCAGGATTTTCACTCTTTGGAAACTCTAACCAAAAGACTTTGTTTGACCTCAAACAGCTCGCGGAGCTCTAAGTGCTCCTGTGACAATTTTTCCCCTGACCTTTGACCTCTGACATCTGCACTCTGCTCTCTTTCACTCTCTTGCTACCGGTGGAGGTTTCCAAAAGCTGTGTAATGTGTGTGTATGTCTGTCCAAATCTGTGCAACCAGCTAATGGAAAGTAAATTAACAAAATTGACCAGGGCTACTGGCCATGAAATTTAATTTTGAATTGTTTTTTTTTAATATGTTGTAAATACACACTACTGGACAAACGTTTGGGGTCTGTATGAATTTCTTAATATTTTTGAATAGCCTCTTATGCTCTTTAAAGTCTTATACTCACCAAGGATGCAATTATCTAAAAACAAAATGCATTAAAAACAGTAAAAATGTGAAATTGAATTGCTACTTAAAATAATTATTTTCTAGATTAATATATTTTAAAATATAATTTATTGCTGTGATGACAAAGCTGAATTTTCAGCATCATTACTCCAGTAGGAAATGTCATGTGATCCTTCAGAAATCATAATTCTAAGATGCTGATTTGGTGCTGATTAAAGAAACATTTCTTATTATTATCAATGATTAAAAAACAGCTGTGTAGCATTTTTTTAAAAATGTCATTATGAATAGAAAGTTCTTTACCGTCACTTTTGACCCTAACGCTAACAGTGACAAACAATGCAAGTAACTGTGTCACTTGCAGAATTATATACAAGCATGTCTCTGATTTAATAAAACTGTAACATATTTTGTTACAATAAAATATGGTAATTTTATTCATATATTATTTTTTTATTTTTTTGCAGCTTAATTTAAGGAACAATCAACATGTTTCACCCCATGGACAACTTCAGGCATTCAGGTCATGAAAGATGTTTCCTTAAGTGGGGTTTGATCTGAATCACTCACATCTCTCATATCAGTTCAGTTATCATTGTGATTCAATCAAAACGGCATATTATACAGTACTTCCTCTTTTTTTGCATTTATGTACTTGCCCAAGCCCATTTGCTGATGCAGCCTAAGCTGTGTGTAAAGTACAACCAAAAAATTATTATTTAAAAAGTTATAATAATACTCTTATTATAGACAAGTCCAACACAGTACTCACAACTCCAGTCACAAGAACACTAGAGTGACTTCAGCACAAGTCTATCAAACTTACACCACCACCCAAAAACAACTTCAAACTTCTCTCGTGTTATAACATTCAAAATGATATCTGTCATATCTTGTTTTGTGTACTTTGACAAATACTTGTTTTAACCCCAGTAAGATAGAGTCTGTTTTTGGCAGTTATGCCGGTGTGTGCATGATTGTGAAAGACATAAATCTCCTGACTAATGCAATATCTTACGTTCACCCTGGCACCTGCAAGCGTGCAAGAAAGACCTCACATGTACTGCTGTGCCAAATGTTAAGAAACATCTGATGTACTGAAGACGCCCTGCAGACAAAACCGTCTAGACACTGTTCGTCGTAATGCTATATACCTGGCTAAGATCTGTGTGGTGATTCAGTCACTACGTTAGCGTATGTTTATCATATTTACTGAGTTACATCTGCAGCAAAGTGAACGAAAACATGTTTGGGTTTGAAACAGTTTGAGGGTGCATAAACAAACATGAAACCACGCACAAAGAGAAGAACGGAGAGTGTGTTCATATGTACTTAACCATTAGATTAAACATAGTCAAGCCTTACTTTGACTTCTACGCGTCTTCATTCTATCTGCCAATGAAGTGTGACTTCAAAATTAAAAAATGCCGCCAGAAGGTGAATTCAACAGCCACACAAGGGAAACCACAAGAACAAAAGACACCTACTTGTAAAGACCACAACTCAAGATACGCCCAACAGACACTAAAAACTCTCACAGACACACATATACACACCACAAAAAAGTGTTCTTACTCACTAGAATCGACCAGCAAGTGTGGTTTTCTTTCTGACCAAAGTAAAACTTCTTAATTACCACATACAAACATGGTTTGTCCACAAAGTCTTCAAGCCACACATATCTGATAAAAGAACCATGTCAAAAAGATCAGTCACGTCTATTAGTTTGTCAAAAAATGAATTAATCTAGAATGTCAGAATGTTTTGAAACCTTGACAATGATTGCGATTCTGAAGGCCTCAAAATATGTTCAAAACATCCCCCTGTGTGAAAAAGTGCTTGCCCCCTAAACAACTGCAATAAGTCTTTTACAGATTTTTTGTAATTTAGCCACATTGGAGGGTTTTAGAGCACAAACTGCCTTTTTATGGTCATGCCACAGCATCTCAATAGAATTGAAGGCAGGACTTTGGCTGGGCCACTCCAAAGTCTTCATTTTGTTTTTCTTCTGCCATTCAGAGGTGGACTTGCTGGTGTGTTTTGGATCATTTTCCTGCTGCAGAACCCAAGTTTGCTTCAGCTTGAGGTCACGAACAGATGGCCGTATATTCTTCTTCAGGATTTTTTGGTTGAAAGCAGAATTTATTACTCTATTTATCACAGCTAGTCTTCCAGGCCCTGAAGCATCAAAACAGCCCCAGACCATCACACTACCACCACCATATTTTACTGCTTGTATGATGTTCTTTTTCGGAAATGCAATGTTACTTTTACTCCAAATGTATTGGGAGACACACCTTCCAAAAAGTTCAACTTTTGTCTCGTATTTTGTGACCTCTTGAATGTGTTGTCGCTGCACTCTTGGGGTAATTTTGGTCGCCTGGCCACTTCAGGGAAAGTTCACAGCTGTTCCATGAACACACTTTTCACTCAGGGCCATGCAGGTTTGGATTTTGTTTTCTCTTAATAATAACAACCTTCATTTAAAAACTGCATTTTCTGTTTACTTGTGTTATCTTTGACTAATATTTAAATTTGTTTGATGATCTGAAACATTTAAGTGTGACAAACATGCAAAAAAAAAAGAGAAAGGAGGGGGCAAACACTTTTTCACACCACTGTATACAGTGTTGGGGAAAGTTACTTTAAAAATTGTGTAATATTGCGTTAGTCCTTAATAAAGTAACTAATTGGATTACTTAGTCACTTTTATGCAATGTAATACATTACGTTACATTACTTTTTCTCACCTGGGCTAGGCTTGCGAAAAATAAAATTACATAACAACACTCTTATTTCAGCTATAAAAAACAAAACAAAGCACAAATGGGTTTCAATTCGTTTTTCTTCATATGGTTGAATTGGATCATCAAAGGCCAGCATTAAAGGCACTGGTTATTAAAGTGAGATTAAATACACAATGCATATTTGTGTTATTTAAATTTATTTATTGCAGGTTTATATATATATATATATATATATATATATATATTGCTAGTAACTTATGAATGAAAACTATTTCAAAGTTCTTCAAGTTTGACCTATTTTAGTTGTAATGTGAGGAAAACACAAGTTAGATATTAAAATATTAGTTAAATAAAATATTTAATACTGGCCTAGGGCATATATAAAATGAGGGGAAATATTGTTCGACAGCGTTTATACAAAGTGGAACATTTTTAACTTGTATGTTTTGACATTTGTAGTTTTTAATGCATTATTTAACTCTCTGTTGCTCTCTGCTGTTTTGAATCAGAAAACTGGCTACTCGCTTGTTTACAAAATAAAAACATTAATAAAGCAATAGCGCCATCTACCTTTGATCCATGGCAATCATAAGCATAAACAATGCTTATGAAAAGCAACAGGCAGAAGATGCATATGCATATATACTGTATATGCATATATGCGTGTGTGCGCGTGTGTGTGTGTGTGTGTGTGTTTATATATAGCCCTATCCATGAATCACAAACGTCTGTGATTAGTTCAATTTCTCCACGTGACAAACGGTGCAGCGGTCTAAAAATAATTTTATACGCAACGCCGTTAAGTTTAGTCATTTTAATTACAAATACATAATGAACAGTTAAAAAAGTAGGTTTGTTATTTAGACTGTATGCGTAATGTGGGTCTAAGTACGGAACCTGATCAATCAAACGTCATAACCGCTAAACTCCGCCCATTTTGAGTAACCCATGATTCCGCCCTTAACATTAACAAATGCTTTAGTATTATGTTTCAATCCTTGACATTTCCTATTATTTTAAAGCAAAATGTACGAACTATCTAACCACAACATGATGCCACGAGACTGAACAGAAAGCTCAAAAATAATTGGCCACTACGGCCCAATGGTTGTCGCGGGACAGAAAAGCAACTATCTGATTGGTTACTCGTGGCGCGAAACAATCACGTGGTACAACATTTCGCGCGAAAACTTCAGCAAGATATCGTGTGTGCTTCGCGTGGTAGACGAGACGCATATTATATTATTGTTATAACGTTGTAATACCAATTAATTTTGAAATGGATCTTCTGGAACCTGGAGCGAACCAGAATGCTGGTCAGATGATCAAGGACGAACTGGCGGAAAAATGCCAAAAGTTATTCCAGGCTTTTTTGGAAGAGTGAGTAAATGCAATGTGTCCTTTTGTTCTTCAGGAACTCCGGTTGTACGATGTGCACCGGTGTAGAATAAGAACAATAATTCGAATAAACATTATTACACGCGTGTACAGTAACGTCAGTCGTATGATCTTATGCTACAGATATATTTGATTGCAATGAACATTTTCTAATTAGACTTGTGCACGTGATCTTGGATAATCGATGCCGTAATGTACAATAATTAATATATTGGGTGATTTGTTTTCATTTGTGGTCGTAATCGGAATGTGAGATTCATATTTTTGTGTACGGCTCCGCAGGTTTCACAACAGTGATGGAGAGGTGAAGTATCTGCGGGACGCACAGGAGTTGATCCGGCCGGAGAGAAACACACTCGTGGTCTCTTTTACTGACCTTGAGGGCTTTAATCAAGAACTGGCAACCGCCATCCAGGAGGAATTCTACAGGTGTGAAAGGACCTGAAAAAAGTTATTCTCATATAATGCTTTAGAATTTAGCAACCATATATGGTCACACATTATTTTCTTGCTACTTTTCTTGTAAAGTAATCAATTGATACAATGCCCTTATGCTGTATTTACATGTTTTAACATTGTGTATGTATATATATATAAACTACTTTTTTTACATGCAATTACAGTTTTATTTAATTTCTGTAATTAATCCATAATTACACAGTTGACCCGTTCCTTTCACCTTAACCTAAACCACCCATAAACCCTTAAACCTAGAGTGTAGTGCTTGCAACGCCAAGGTCATGGGTTTTGATTCCCAGGGAAAGCAAGAACGGATTAGAATGTCAATGTGTTTCTTGAATGCAATGTAAGTCGCTTTGGATAAAAGCGTCTGCCAAATGCATAAATGTTAACCTAATCATACCACACAAAGGCTTTGACAACTACAAATCTATCTTAAATGAAATTCAGAACACTTCGTTTTTTTCCAGCATATAGAAAGTAAAATATATTTTTTGTTTGTTTTAGACTTTACCCTTACCTGTGCCGTGCCGTGCGTAATTTTGCTCGGGATCATGGAGAAGTTCCTATCTCCAAGGAATTCTATGTTGCCTTCCAGGATCTACCAACCAGACACAAGTAAAGATAACTATTAGATGCAACGACTGATTAATCATTTCAAATTCAAATATTGGACATTTTAAACAAACGCTAAGTATGTTATCTTGTGGGTTCCTGCAGGATCCGTGAGTTAACCGCAGTGAAAGTTGGCTCACTCGTGCGTATCAGCGCTCAGGTTGTCCGTACTCACCCGGTTCACCCTGAGCTGGTGAGCGGGACCTTCCTGTGTTTGGACTGTCAGGGAATGATAAAGGACGTGGAGCAGCAGTTTAAATACACTCAGCCGAGCATTTGTCGCAATCCTGTGTGCAACAACCGTAGACGTTTTCTCCTGGATACAAACAAATCCAAATTCATTGACTTCCAGAAGGTATGACAGGTGTTTTTTAAGCCATATACTATGACGTTCTTTGGTATAAAATCCCCCTTACCTGTCTTGAAATGAAGGAGGAGTTTAAAAAGGCTGCTGTGTACTTGATTATGTCACTCGTTCATCTGTAAGGATATTTTTCTGTTGGTATGGCAAAAAATTATGTATGACATTTTTTTGCAACATATTAAGTGAAGTGTCAGGAAAACAAGTATTAATTTACATGACAATTTGCAATTAAATATAAATATTTCTTAAACTTAAAACCATCAGCCATTTAGATAAAGGCATCACAGAAAATAAAATGATTAGATCAGTAAATGTTGACAATAGAAAGGTGTCAGTATTTATTTTAAAAGGTCATTTCTAGAGGCAGAACTTTTATTATTTATGTATTTACAGAGGAATAGGTCTGTATGATTTGTGGAAAAAATAATAGTTCGTCATAAAAATACTTAAATCATAGTTATATCATAAAAATGGCAACTATGATAAATGAAAATGAGCTGAACAAAACCATTGTTGGCTGCACAATTTGGCCAAAAATTATTAATTATAAAGTATTATAATTATTATATTGATTCCGATTAAGTTATTAGTGTGAATAAAATTGTTGTTATTTGTGATTTTGTAAATAAATTATTAAACATTATATTATTGTTCTATTTATTTAGTTAAATGACAGCTTTACAATTGAACAAGCCATATCGCAACTTCGGTTTATTTTAAAGTCATTATGAAATCAAAATATTGGAGTGTTTATTATTTGTTGTATTATTATTTGTCATTTTTAATCAAAATATCTTTCCCATCTGTCACTGACATGAGATGACCGCAATAGCAAACTACAACAATCCAATCAATTCCAGATGGACAAAATCAAGTACCGCCTACACTTTTAACTTGAAAAGATTATGCAACCCTACTTTTATACAAAGGCGACGGAGTGCGATGCGGAGAGATAAGAAAGCAGGAGCTAACCGAAACTCTTTACTCGAAATGCAAACAAAACAGTACTCTAAATATAACAAAACAAAACGGCACACTTGTGTAAAACGCTCGGAGACATTGAACACGGAGATGACATCCACACACTGGAAAAACATTGTCAACAAGACATGGGAAAACATGAGGGTTTATATACACATGATAATGGGGAACAGGTGACGAGACTAACAAGGAAGTGATTGACATGACAGTTGCAGGAAATGGAAGTGAAGAGACACGATAAGACTGTGACACCTATATAGTGACACTCTTGAATGTTATATTCTTATAGTTCTTTTCTATTTTAGGATGATTCCTAAAATAGAAATAAATGAATTCAGGATGATTGAGCAGATGACTTTTTATCAGACTCCAAGCCATCCTCTTTGTTGACCAACGTATCAACAATTTAGTGCTGTTGGTTAATGTTGTCGTTTTTCTTACCTCGATACCAGGTACGTATCCAGGAGACGCAGGCCGAGCTGCCTCGTGGCTCCATTCCTCGCAGCATGGAGGTGATTCTGCGGGCTGAGGCTGTGGAGTCTGCACAGGCCGGTGATAAATGTGACTTCATTGGATCCCTCATCGTTGTGCCTGATATATCCCAGCTGTCCACGCCAGGTATACAACTTTCATCCAGTCGGGCATCACTGATGATAACATAGTGCTTGTAAATCTTAACATCATGCGATTATGTTTGTTTCAGGTGTGCGTACCGAGACCAGCTCACGTACGGCGGGTGTGCAGGGTTACGAGAACGAGGGTCTCCGTGGGCTTAAAGCGCTGGGCGTCAGAGAACTTTCATACAAACTTGCTTTCTTGGCCTGCCACGTAGCCCCAACCAATCCCAGAGTAAGAGTCAAGCTCAATACAGTAATACCTTGGTTTACGAGTGACTTAGTATACAAGCAAATTGGTGTATGAGGACACCGAGAAGTATTTTTAGAGTTTAATTGTCAATTATTAATTAGTATTTATATGAGATCTTAATGGTTATAATTTTATCTGTAATTAATAGGATAAACCCTAAAAATATTTAAAATGGGCATTTATTGTCGTGTGGAACGAATCAAGTGATTTTTAGTGCATTCTAATGGGGAAAACTGTTTTGGTGTACAAGAATTTTGAGTTACGAGCTCGCTCTTGGAACGAATTAAACTCGTAAACCACGGGATTCCTGTATTTCCAAATGGAGGTCTCGTTTTCTATAATTAACATTATTTTAAGGGGCCGTCTCTGTTTGTAGTTTGGTGGTAAGGAGATCCGGGATGAGGAGCAGACGGCAGAGAGTATCAAGAAACAGATGTCCGTACAGGAGTGGGAGAAGGTGTTTGAGATGAGCCAAGATAAAAACCTCTATCACAATCTTTGCACCAGCCTCTACCCTACCATTCACGGTTAGTCACTAAGTTTGGCACAAACACAAATTGTTGATCATGTTGTATTTATACTATGGTATGGTCTGTTTAAATTCTCAACAAGGTGTGCGTTTTTTATTCTATTTATTTATAAATTTTTTATTCTACTCTGTTTAATCGCCACTATATAATGCACTGTTTTCATTGAAGCACATATACACATGACTCGCACACAAAGATTGGAGACCACGCTACTCACACACAGCACCATTATCAACGTTAGCAACTTATCAACGCTGCCCTGTGACTTTTATTCATAAAATAGTTTTCTTATTGAATTGCTACATTATTTGTGTTGTTTTTGAAGTAATTAAACTGACATTTCAACTGCTTCATTGTTAGTAGAGATGCCCATCCTCAACTCTCTCTGGATAATTAAATGATAATTTATTAATTCTAAATGTAGTCTTAATGCACTACTCTCTCTGTGTCTGACTTAAAGTGGGGAGAATACTAGATAACTTATTTCCACCCTTCCGGTCTAATATTGTGCTGCAAACATCAAAAACTGTTTTAACTGCTTAATGCTGGCAAATGATCACGATGCAAGCAGGATAATCCACATCTAGCTATGCATTAAAAGATTTGAATTTACATCAGGTGGTTCTTTTCAACCAATCGAGATTTAATTTACTCATAGTAAATGATTATTGTCACTCTCATGTTGTTTCATTCATCTTAAAAACACAAGTGTCCCTCTGTTGAAAGTCAATTACACCAAAACTTAGTTCACATTTTGAGTGAACTAATGCTTTAAATAGCTATTTCTACCCGAACTGCCCGTTTTTAGACATAAAATAGATTTAGATCATAAAATCAAATTTAGGTCATCTTGACTATTTGTTTTTATTTGATATTTTTGATGTTGTATGATACAAGATAATGTAATTCCCAGTACAGTTAATGGCTGTCGCCGAAAGTCATCTTGAGATTTGTTGTCCTGGCCAACATGTATGTCTCTCATTTGTATAAATCTCAAATAGCATTCAACTTAGTTCACATTATTCACGTGTTGTTCTCAGGTAACGACGAGGTGAAGCGGGGAATATTGCTCATGCTTTTTGGAGGTGTTCCTAAAACCACCATGGAGGGCACATCTCTGAGAGGAGACATCAACGTCTGCATCGTGGGAGATCCCAGCACAGCCAAGAGCCAGTTCTTGAAGTGAGACGTGTGCAGCTTTAAAGCACATGAACACTGTTATGGGATTAATGATGTAATAATAATCTAATTGCTCTACAGCAGGTTAAAAAATAAAGGGTATAAGGGAAACTGACACTGACATTTCAGCTAGTTTTTATATTTTAGTATTAACCTATAAGTTTTCTTGGTTTGGCTGTTATTCAGGCATGTTGAGGAGTTCAGTCCACGGGCGGTCTACACCAGCGGTAAAGCCTCCAGCGCGGCCGGTCTCACAGCTGCTGTGGTGAGAGACGAGGAATCACACGAGTTCGTCATTGAAGCCGGAGCGCTCATGCTGGCTGACAATGTGAGTTCAACTTCTATTAATGATTTATTTGTGTAAAACCCCTGTGATGTTCATAATATTTCTTGTCCACAGGGTGTTTGCTGCATCGATGAGTTTGATAAGATGGAAACGAGAGATCAAGTGGCCATCCATGAGGCCATGGAGCAGCAGACCATCTCCATCACCAAAGCAGGGGTCAAGGTAGGGGTCAAAGATCAAAATGTGAATTTGCAGTTAACAGTTTAGCTTAGATAAGCATCACTGCTTCCATCACAAGTAAAAAAAGAAGATGAATGGATATTTAAATAGAAATCTTTTTTCCATTGTTGTTTGATTAACATTAATGACATAGACAGCAGCAGGTATATTATGTTGCTGTCACTTTAAGAATTAATGCATTCATACTCATCAGATTTTTTTCTTAAGATGTAACTGACATGGGAGAACCCACATTGAATTGTTTTGTGTCTTAATATGCTTGAACAATTTAAATCACTTAAACTGGCAAGATATAAAAACATAAGAAAAAGATAAAGTTTGCAATGTCATGTGAATGGAACCAAAACTATACCATTTGTCAGATTTCGACACTTTAAAACATGCCATCTTAAAAACGGTCCAATTGCTTCCTTTGTATATATTTTTAAAGAATAATCGAGTTGGTTATGCCAACTATTAATTTTGACTCAAGTCAAAATGATGTAACTTGAAATTGGTTAAAGTAAAAGTAATGGAGAATTAAATATTGCCATGATTTTTTGATCATTTAATTTTTTACATTGTAGTAGTTTATCGTGTCCACAAGCTTGTTGCTCAGCCATAACAGCCAATATATTTAGTACTTTTTCCATAAGAGACTATTTTTTCAAATTGTAGGCCACTCTGAATGCTCGCACATCCATCTTGGCTGCGGCGAACCCAGTGAACGGACGTTACGACCGCTCCAAATCTCTCAAGCAGAACATCAACCTGACGGCACCCATCATGTCACGATTTGATCTCTTCTTCATCCTGGTGGACGACTGCAATGAGGTATGAGCATGTTTGTTCTGAAGCATCTGAAGATGTTTGTGGATACAGCAGGATGCAGTTATATCTGTCTCTGTCTTTAGGTCACTGATTATGCCATAGCCAGGCGTATAGTGGATCTTCACTCCAGGATTGAGAACTCTGTCGAGCGTATCTACAATCTAGATGAGATTCGCAGATATCTGCTGTTTGCTCGGCAGTTCAAACCAAAGGTGAGTGACGGGAAGTCTCATCTTCATTCTTTCTGATGCTGTGTGAAATAGAGAACAGCATCAAAATATTGAGAAAATACATTTGAATACTAGGACTGAGTTGAAAATATTGATTTCTCAATTTTAAATGATTCTCATTTTGAGGAATCGTCATCGATTTTTAAATCCCAAGTATTGATTTTTTTTAATCTGCGCTGTTTTCAGTTGATGTGTGAATAAAACTTCACTTGTTGTAAAGCGTTTCCCATCAAATAATCATAACAACATTTATGCTTTGCTACTTTTGATATGAAATAAAGCCTCAGCTTTCAAATTGTCAATTTTATTACAAAATTCTATATCAGAAAAGTCAATAAACTTTAACTGCCAATCAACATCAATGGTTAGCTAGGAAAATGAACCGAGTTCAATGGAAATCAGACTTGAATTGAATCCCAAGCTTGTGAAGCCAGCTACTTATTTACTTTCTCAATATGTGTGTGTGTGTGATGTCAGATCTCAAAGGAGTCTGAGGAATTCATTGTGGAGCAGTACAAGCGACTGAGACAGCGGGACGGCTCTGGAGTCACTAAATCAGCCTGGAGGATCACAGTTCGCCAGCTAGAAAGCTTGATCCGTCTTTCTGAGAGCATGGCCAGGATGCACTGCTGTGATGAGGTGGGAACTAAACAAAAGAAAGGCGGGATCAGGATTTTGGTTGGCTAATATGTAAAATGAATATCAACATTAGTTAGAAACGTTTCTGTTTGTATTTTGTAGGTTCATCCTAAGCATGTCAAGGAGGCTTTCAGGCTGCTGAACAAGTCTATTATTCGGGTCGAGACTCCTGATGTTAATCTGGATCAGGAGGAAGAGGAGGCCATGGAGGAGGAAGATGACAATCAGATGAATGGTATAGTTGTCTTCTGTTTCTAGACACATTAACATGAATTCAGGCTCCTTTCGAGTAATTTGGTATAGTTAGGGGAAGTTACTTTGATTTAAGATTATGAGGGCTCATAAAAAAAAAAACATGAACATGGAAAAATTGTAAATACTGTAGTATTCCATAAAAATGGATTTTATGGTGACTTTGCTGCAAAAACTGAGAAAAAATACAACTTTAAACCATAGATACAGTATGCCTCGCCACTTCGCGGTTCAAGTTTCATGGCCTCAGTGCATCGCGGATTTTTCAAAAATATTCATCGAAAAATTAAAATGAACAAATACCCCCATATCAGCAGCCGTATTGAGGAAAGCAGCGTTGCTTCATCGTGATGTGATAGAAACGGTTTCCCAGGATGCCAGACAAAGAGAGAAACTCTCTCAGAGGCTTTGTACACACCCACAGCACTCAGACAAGACACATGATTGGTTCCCGGCACGAGATCGACCAATGAGAGCACGAGTGGAGTGGGAGCCTCTTCGCCTCTCTCAGAAGCAAATGTTGAAAATCCAGCGCCGATATCTGACAATGAAGTGCTTCCCGAACTGATTTAAAGGCCTCATTATAAAAGTGCAGTAACACCTTCATCATCATCACATTCATCGAACCGCACAGGTCTGTCATTGTCGTCATTACTGGAGTCTCAAGATACTGCTGTCATTGATGATTGTAGAACACCATAATAATACCGTATCGTATGAGAGAGAGTAAATGTATAATATTAAGGTTTTATAATTCAATAGATTTAATTAAAATATATTTAAAGTATAAATATACATATTTTAAACATTCTCGTACCTACACACACATATACAGAAATTCCTAGGGGCACCAGTCATACTTCGCAGATTTTCACCTATCGCGGGGGGTTCCGGTCCACATTAACCGTGATAAACGAGGGATCACTGTATATGCCTCATTTGCTGCCGTTTCAATGGGCCGCTATACATAAGCCGTCTGTCATATTGAGAATTGTCCAAACATCAGTCCATCAACACTCGAGAGCGAGTTGTCTGTGTGTCTGCAACTGTTGCGTTAATAAAAACACCAACACGTTCTCACATGCAAGGTAAATAACATTACTTGGGGTATTTAGAACTGGGTGGTTTCACAACCAGAAGCTACACAATGTTGTGTCCAAACTGTGAAAACGCACTGACCTTTTCCCAGATTGAGGAAATGTGGACGCGTCTGCAGAGTATCTACAATACATATCCATGCTTTAAACTGCCAGCGCAGATTGAAGGGCCTTCGAATATCGTATTGGATATAGGGAGTTCATGGAGTCAAAAACATTGAGAACCATTGTTCTAAACACACTTTCCTTGTTTTCTCACTCTTTTTAGGCCATGATGCACAAAATGGTGTGAATGAAGCCGTTAACGGAGAAGTGAATGGTCACGAGCACACAAATGGTATTAACGGTCACGGGGTCAACGGCGAAAACGCCAAATCCTCGCTGCGACTATCGTTTGCGGAGTATAAACGCATTTCAAACCTGTTGGTGCTACATCTGCGTCATGCAGAGGAAGGTGAGAACACTGTACAAGTCTTAACAAGCTGTCATTTTAGCAATTAAAGTGCGGTTTTATCAAAAACACAAATGACAGGCTCAGACAAATACAGCCCAGAGGAATCTAATATGCTTTGTGGCATTTCTTCTAGTGGAGGACGAGTCTGCACTTAAGAAGAGTGAAGTGGTGAACTGGTACCTGAAGGAAATCGAATCAGAGATTGATTCAGAGCTGGAGCTCATCAATAAGAAGACAATGATTGAGAAAGTTATCTACAGACTAGTTCACTACGTAAGCAAACATTTTCTTGTTATATAAATCTTTTTAGTTTTATGTGAAAATATGGAAGCTTGTTTTCACCACAGAATAAAACAAA
Organism: Rhodeus uyekii; assembly: GCA_037043235.1. Lineage (NCBI taxonomy): Eukaryota > Metazoa > Chordata > Actinopteri > Cypriniformes > Acheilognathidae > Rhodeus > Rhodeus uyekii. Next base: position 4,989,482 of record JAWRVZ010000032.1, read on the forward strand.
CATCAAAAGGGTTACCTTTTTAGCTCAACATCTTTCTCCCAATTGTGTTTATGTCTCACAATTTGATTTTAATAACTCACAAGTACAAGTTTTACCCCTGGTTTCACAGAAAAGGCTTAAGCCTAGTCTCAGACTAAAATGCATGTTTGAGCTGTTTTAACTGAAAGAATCTTGCATTAACATTTCTTACAATATGTCAGTGTCATTGTTTTGTCTCAAGATGCACACCTGTAAATTTTTTTTTCTAAGGTATGTTTATAAACTACTTAAATTTTCTAATTGAACTAAGGCTTAATCCTGGCTTAATCTAAGCCCTGTCTGTGTAACTGGGCCTAAATCTCAAATTCGAAGAATACAAAAAACAGAATTGCCAGATATAACCTCAAAAATTAGGTTATATTTTTCTTGCAATGGCACATGTATATCTTGCAGTTCTGACTTTATTTCTCCCAATTCTGAGTATGTAACTTGCAACTCTTTTTCTCAGAATTGTGAGTTATAAAGTCAGAATCGCAAGATATAAACGTGCCATTGTGAGAAAAAGTCAAAATTGCTAGAAATAAACTTGTAATTGCAAGAAAAGTCAGAGTTGTAAGGTTATATCTGGCAATTCTGTTTTCTTATTCTTAGAATTTTTAGACTTTGGCCAGGTTTCACAGACAGGGCTTAGATTAAGCCAGGATTAGGCCTGATTTAAAGAATTGCGTTTTTTTATTCCTCTGTGGAAGAAACAAGTAGGATAGAGATTATATGAAAAGTGTATTAACAAATTTTTTTTTATTTTTTTTATCAGGATTATATTCTGATTGAGCTGACCCAGTCTGGTCTGAAAGGCTCGGCTGAGTCCCAGGAGAAAGATGTCACTCTGGTGGTCAACCCCAACTACACATTCGATGACTAGATTAGATGACTGTATCAACTTGACATTTGATGAGATGCCTTCAGTCTATGCTCTCTTTGTAAATTGGTTATTTTCTGGTTTTAGCTGCTTATATTGTTTTCCACAATGTTTTTGCATTGCATCATAAGGATGGGTATATACGTCATCATTTTTAAGAGGATATATGGCCGTGCAAAAAAAAAGAGAAAAGGATATTCATTTTTGTAAATATGTTACTTGTTTTTAGTATTATTGTAGTGTTTTAGAATATTTTAGAATGTTAGAAATGGACCTGCATAAAAAGTTTTGCTTATACAGTTGATCATGTTTTGTTAAAAGTGCTGTCATTTTTTGTTCATTTTGCAATAAATTTTAAGAGATGTTTATCTGGTGACAAGCAAGTTTTCTTTATTGTTATGATGCTAGTTGTGTAGATGTAGTTATATCAACTATACATTTAAAACGAAAACACAAATTTTGAAGCAGTTTTGTTCATTGTTGAGAACGTACGTTTATAATAAATAACTAGATAATACAGTGTGAGTGTGTGAAGTTTATGTTAGAACAAAACGCATAAAGAATAAAGTTATGTTAACTACAAGCTTTTAGTCAGTAATTGAAAACCTCATTATAAAACCCAAAATCATGAGGGAAGTAATGAATTGGGAACCACCGGGTTCTTTCTGTTTATTTTTTTTGCCTGACTTTTGTTACACTACAACGTAATAGTTTGTTTTTCTGAAAATTTAATAAAAAATAAAATAAAATAAAAACCTGGCGAATTAGGCTTCCGGATTTTGAACTGACATGACGTGATACTGCGTCATAAAGTAACGTGAGTGCGCGTTCTCTTTACACAATAAAGATGGCTGCGCCCTGCAGGAACCTGATGAGGTCGACGTTGCAAGGTAGACAAACAGATTTAGAAATAATTTAATTCCTAAACTATTATACGTACGAATGAATTGCCTGTTTCCCCCTAATTAAGAATGTTTAAAGCACCGCTAATAATTTTAGGTTAAAGTTGCATTTGCAATTCACCATGTCAGATTGACGTTCATTTCATTTAGCTAATTTTCATCTACTATCCACTGAATGAATGCAAAGAACAGGTTAAGATAAATATGTTTAAAGACAACTCCAGGAAGATTGACTATCGTCATATTTTTAAGGATTCAGATAACACAAACAAGTACGTGTCTGTAAAAAACACGGGAAGCTGATATTTATACTAATAGTACGCTTTCGAGTGTGTTATAACTTGTATACAATAGTCAAACAAGAACGTAATTTGAGAAATTTTAAATTGTGGAATATTTGTGAAAGCTGCAATTACCTTTTATTTTTTATTTCATGGTGGAAACAAGCTTTCATACTTAACCCATACAAAATCATCTGCTCCCATTTGATTACCTAACCCCAAACCCTCATTACTAACCTGACCACATGCTTCCTCTGCATACCGATAACTAATTTCAATTTAATTATTATAATCTTTTTTTTCAGGTTTATATCAGTTATCAAATAGGACGTTGTGGATAGGATCGCACTTTGAGCAGATCGTTGCCCGTCTCAGACCACAGGACAATGTTTTGCACAGCAGAGCTCTACACTGTGGACATTATGCCTTGCAAACCATCAGCAAGATGGAAGCTTCAAAAAGTATAAACACACAGAAAGGAGCTGAACTTGAAAATAAGAGCAGTCAACAAAAGAAAGAAGAGGAGGAGGAAGAGTCAGATGAAGACAATGGGCCTGAGTACATCCCCCAAAGAAAGGCCAAAAATCCAATGATGAAGGTTGGATATGCATGGTAAGTGCAGCTTATATTGGAGGTTTGAATTCTGAAAATGTGTAAATTCAGTAGGTAGTGACGCAGAAGTGTTTCTCTTAGGATGATTGGCCTGCCTGCTGGAGTCATCGGCTTTATTCTGGCAAAGAGACAGGTGGACAAGAACCGACTGAAGCAGCTGAAAATCAGACAGAGAATGAAGAAATCCAATGAGGGAGATTACGAAAGAGAACGATATAAACCAGCCAGCAGGATGCAGTGAAAGCTCTACTTCTGAGAAATGAGACTATTGTACTAAAGAATGGTTTCATTGAGCACTTATCGGGTTGCCATGGAGACAGTGAACTGTGCAGAATTTAACAAAGACATTGTTGAAAGCAAGCTTTTATTATGGTGGAGCTTTTGATCCTACTAACGAGGAGTTGAAGACTGTGCATTTGGGTTTGCTAAACAAATTGTGTTTGAATTCTTTTTCCCATTTAGATGTAACTCCAGTCATTTCCATGCTTGTTCATATCATTCAGAACCAATAATATCTATAAGGAAAAATCTGTTTGACTACATTATCAATCTTTAGCCACATTGTTGTGAGAACATTAACACAGTGGTTCTCAAGTAGTGGGGCGCGCTCCCCCCCCCGGGGAACATGCTTTTATTTGCCAGGGAGTAGGTTTTCTTGCACTGAACAAGAGCAGCAGATATGAAGTTCAGATAACAATCCCTTCTCCCTTTGACGTGTACGATCACGGTGTTCATGTGTCTCACGTGATCAACCAATAAATTCACTCGTGTTTTCACGCAATATCTGGCACTGATCCAAAAAAGACGCGCTCAGAGCTTGTCATTCATCACAATTCAGTGTTTTTAACCACATAAGGTTTCTTTTAGGTTTCAACAAGTTGGTGACTATTTTGAATAAAAAAGGAAAAACTAAATAAATGTGATCTATACAGCGCTTTTTGTGACTGCGGTATGTCATGTGACAAGCATGACGCGTTGCCATGGAAATAATGTGAAAGTTCCAAAATGGGGGGAGGGGGGTGCGCAAAATGTTTACTTCTTCCTAGGGGGGCGTGACAAAATAATTGAGAAGCACTGCTGTAACAAAAAACACATTTACTTTACTTATAAAGACTATACATTTATTTTTATGTATGCCAAATTTATTTAGACAACGCTTCATTTACAGTATATTTTTGGCACCAAACAAAAATGGAAAGGCACCACTGTACATCACAATCTGGGACATTTAAGTGTAGTATCAAATTTATCAAGTAAAGACTTAAAGCAAAAACATTCAGATATAGATTTATATTTATATAAAAGACATCTGGGAGATAAATACTCTAAATTCATAAACTGAAATACAGTTAGATTGCATATACACAGCAGAAAACATACATATACTCTTGTCCAAACTGTAACACACCCATTTAATATATATAGTAAATACAGCAAACATACGCTTATACAGTAGAAGTTTGCATAATAGGAGACCCATTTTTAAAAGTGAGCATATGCTAATATTTTATAATATAATAATCAGAATGTATGCCTATGGTTAGTTGGGAAATCCTTAATTGGTTATGGAAATTTCAACCCTTTGGTTGATCAGCGTAAAGCTAGATATATTTAACAAGTTCAGCATTTTTTGATTATATGTTGGCCGGATATTGACTGAGAAGATGCTGCACAAACAGTGAAGGCATTATTAAAGCACAGACATCTGTCAGCTCGAAGCTTCTATCTCTCTGCAAATCCGATAATTTGCAGGAGGAAGAGGAAGATCTGGACAATGTCAACATAAAGGGAGAGAGCAGCAAACACATACTCCTCTGGTTCGATGGAGAGCTTCCTGTTTCCGATAAGCAATTGGGTATGATAGGCCAGAAACTAATATTTAAAAAACACACAAACAAAGAAGTTATGTTATGATGGAAAAAGAAAATGTTCCCATGCAGAACCAAAGACTTCCAAAAAAGGTGAAACTGAATTCAATTTGATTGTGAATAAACATACCAGAGTGAATGCAATGGCTCCTATAGCTGCATAGAGCATGTGAAGCCATGGGACCTAAAACAAACAAACAAAACCACAGTTAGACGATCCAAATGACAATTTTTGCCCAAATACAAAATGCAAAGTCACGCTTACGTATTTGAACGACAGCACGATAACTGTAATGATGCCAGTCACAAAAACCACGATTCCGAGGACAGCGAAAAAACCTGCACATTTAGTGAAATCCACCTATAGATGGATAGTGAATCATGTTAACATACACTTTGAAACAATGCTTTGATGTAAAATCATGCTGCTGGAGTTCATATTAAATATGCAGCCCACCTTAGTCTGAAAGCAGAAGACCGTCACCGCAACACACACGACAACAGTGATGCCCAGGGCCAGGAACACTGCCTTAGTACTGTAATAACTGCAAACACAAAATTATATTATATACACACATACATACACACGCATCACAATCAGATTCTGAAAGTTACTTACTTGTAATCAGACAACAGTTACCTTTTTATTGATTACACTCTTATACATTACAGTAATACCTCGATTTACGAGTGACTTCATACGAGCATTGTATCGGAGTCCGAGAAAATGTTTCCCCCTCGCCCACATGCAATTTTTTGTGGAAAAGTCCTAATGCTCAGCATCTTTGTGCGCATTTTTACTCAAAATATCCAAACGACAGCTTATCACAAAGCCTCTCACCCCTTAACTCGTTTATTCTCTCAGCGTTGCTCGGTTTGGTTGCATCATTCACCACAGTGATACTTTTTTAAAGTGATTTACAGCGGGTTTTTCCTCGGGTTGTTAACATTAATTGTGATCGCTATTGTTCACGTAGTGAAATGTACACGTACAGTACAGCATATAGACAATGACCCCTCTAAGCAGTAAAACCCTCCTCTCGTCTCCATCACACCAGCAGCGACGCTACTCAAATCTAAAGTGCACGTTACAGTAAATTGTCAAGTATTTTTAGAGTTTAATTATCAATTATTAATTAGTATTTAAATGAGATCTTAATAGTTATAATTTTTAACTGTAATAGGGTAAAACAAAAACAAAATATTTAAAATGGGCAACAAATCGATTGTTTTTTTTATTGCATTCTTATGGGGAAAATTGTTTTGGTGTACGAGAATTATGAGTTACGAGTTCTTGGAACGAATTAAACTCGTAAACCGAGATATTACTGTATGTGTATTTACAGTGTACTTAGAAAGTACTGGGTAATATAGGGAATTATATACTAGAATTAGAACCTAGTTATAACCCAATTATTAGTTATTAATTGCTATAACGAGTACATAATATGTACATGCGGAGGAGGACTATAAAACAATCACAGTGTATCATTCATGATTTATTGATTCTCCCTAATACTTTGTTATCTTTTAAATTTCGTTTAAAAATGCCTACTTCTACCGTATACGCTCAGAAGGTCTTGGTTTGTGGAATTGCATGCAGACCAACCATTAGTCATGTGCCGGTCACTGAGACCCACACAGCATTCAACACAGCATTGATTTTCAGAAATCATCCAAAAAAAAAAAATTGTCAGCTGAACCTCTTTGACCTAATAGATTTACCTGTGATTATTTAAGATAATAAATTAGGTCAATAATAAAAAATTAATTAATTAAAGTGCAGGGTTCTCTGATTGAAGGTCACATGACAAGCAGGTAATTTGGATTGTTCTTATAAAAAAAAAAAAGAATTATGATTCAATTAATAGCTTTATTACTGGGAAACCCATTAACAGGCAAGTATCAAATACTAAAAATACATCAGTGGCACCAAAGCATAAAAGGAAACAAAGCCCTAGCCACACTATCACACGGACAAGAACATGTTCTCAGAGGGTTTGCGTATATCTATTGAAACGCTATCAACAGTCCTCACACCACACTCGCGCGTCATGTAGCGAGACATGACTCACCTTGCTATGTTTCCAGTCATGAACGATAAGGCCAGTGTCTAAAACAAAACAAAATATCCAATGTTATTCAAAGAAGAAAAAAACTACTGTCCATTAACCAGTTTTGCCACATTCTCACTCAATTCATTCAGAATGACTCAGAATTTCCCAACTCACAAAAATGGCCAACAGGATCAGGTTCCATGGGAAACGCCTCCTAAAAAAGTGTGACAGAGCAAATGCTAAATCCATTGGTACACATGACAGCTAATGTTTGTAGGGCTTTAGTTTTAGACTAAATCATTTTTTGCTCATATTGTGGTATGATTTTAGCCACTAAACTACAGTATAAGCAGTAAAAAACATCATCATCATGATCGTTTTCTTAAAGCTGCTATGAGGTTGACTTAGAAAAGGAGCATCATCTCACCTGGGTCCCTGACAGCAAACCAGCACGATGTGTGTGACAAAATAGATAGCACTGGGAAAATAAAATTGTATTAGTCATTTCACTTTGTTCTACATTTGCATTTAATGTTGTGAATGTGAAGTACTTGACAATGTGAACAAATAAATGTTTAGTGCTTACTATGAAACCCAGTAAATGGCAGGGTTTTTCCTCACATACACTCCTACGGGTTCCCTGAATGAACAAAAACACAAATCTGAGTTTAATCACAGTCTACCTCAGTGGTTCTCAAATAATGTCCCTGGGGAACATGCTTTTTTTTTGCCAGGGAGTATATTTTCTTGCAATGAATAAGAGCAGCAGATATGAAGTTCAGATAACAAACCCTTCACCCTTTGACGTGTACGATCACATCGCATTCATATGCGTCACGTGATCAACTACTAAATTCACACGTGTTTTCATGCGATATCTGGCACTGATCCAGAGAAAGACGCGCTCAGAGCTTATCATTTATCATAATTCAGTGTTTTCAACCATATAAGGTTTCTTTTAGGTTTCAAACACTCATAAGTACTGGCAAAACAATACATGAAAAATACACACGGATGTCTATAAAAGACGAAATAACAATCCATTAAATTATAAACTGACAAGGTGTTTTATTCATATCAGATACACATTGTATTGGTAACTATACACTTCACTCTGTTCTTCTCCCCCTTCAATGGCCACTTACTTCATGTATTTCAGGAGAAGTGACTTAATTGACGTGTTGTAAATCAGACCAGTCAGATTCTCTGAACTGCGGCGCAAACTAACACAGCGTCTCGCATCACAGATCAACGAACATGATCATTATAAAAATTAAGCGACAAAACGCATTCACTTCCACATATCTGAGAATCTGAATATCAGGTAGTTGATAACAGAGCCAACAAGTTTGTGACTATTTTGAATAAAAAAGAAAAAACTATATGAGATGCATCTATCATACAGGGCTTTTTGTGAATGCGGTATGTCATGTGACAAGCATGACGCGTTGCCATGGAAACAATAACGTTCCAAAATGGGGTGGGGGGGGCGCGCGAAATGTTTACCTCTACCTAGGGGGGGCGCGACAGAAAATAATTGAGAAGCACTGGTCTACCTGAACAATCAGAAATAATGTTTTCTGTGAATACAAAGCACATGAAGAAACCACACCATTTACATTTATGCATTTGGAAGATGCTTTTACCCAAAGCGACTTATATTGCATTCAAGAAACACATTGATATTCACACAGTTGCTTTCCCTGGGAATCGAACTCATGATCTTGCTGTTGCAAGCGCCATGCTCTACTGTCTGAGCTACAGGAAAGCATATACACCAACAACAGACACTCACACAAATGTGAAAATCGCCACGATGGCAGCCGTGACAAGAAGCTGAGCGGCAAGGATCAGGTAAACCTGCAAAACACAAATGGAAACATCACTGTCCGTTATAATATTCACATACCATTTTAATTCAAGAGAACAAAACGTTCAGCTTTCATGTTTCTATTTAAAAGCATGAAAAAGGTCTGTAAAGTTACAAAGCACAAAGTCCACTCCAAAAGGGACTCATTCTCTATATCAGGAAACTCTAGGTTTTTGAACTGTCTGAAATGCTTCAATTGTAGTCTTGAGCTTTTTTCAGGAAGTCCCAATATTCTTCATTTAAATAACTGATATTTTGTCGCCATTTTGTCATAACATTTTTAGAAGCTGTGAAGCTGAAATGTGAGGTTATGATAAGGGGCCGGATATTTACAAAATTAGTTCAAAGTGGTTGACCAATCACAACACATTAATCCTGATGACCAATCAGAGCACACTGTGCTTTTTGGAGGGAGGGGCTTCATAGAGAAAGAGGAACTGAACAGAACGATGCTGACAGACTGGGAAGTGAGGTGCTGCAACAGTTTAAAATATCTAAAAACCTAATCCAGCAGACCCCAAATATCAAATCAAGACGTCGTAAAAGGGCATTATATGGACCCTTTAATCTAAAGTAACATTCTTATAAAACTCTTTAACTTTGATGATGCTGATTATAGAAAAATGGTTTCTTACTTTGCGTATAAAACTGTGACGGACACTAGTACTCTCGAATCCTGCTGCGGTGGTAAATCCTTCATTGTCACCTGTAACAATCATGGTTTCAAAAATGAAATATAAGACACGTGATGTAAATTTTATTGTGTCATTTCCAATTTTGTGTAAACATTTTAATTGCCAGTATACATAAATTAGCATAAGAATAAAAAATAAAACAATGAATATATTGAACACAATCAATAATTTGAGATGTGGAAGGAATTTCCATGAAAAAAGTGCTACAATGTGATATGTATGTCCACTGTGTAAATGGACAAATTAATCTAATGAGAGTGTGAAAACTACTTAGATATTTTTAACAATAGTTAAAGAAAAACCCAACTATGTAAGGGATAAATGAACCCCCATGAGGACTTAAATGATAACCAGCTACAATTATTATTGCAAAAATTCTTGCAGTTCAGACACTTAAATTATTATATTACTTTACAAGAAAGGCACCATAGAGCGATTATTATAGTAAAGCGTCATTTAACAAATATATTTTCCCAAAGCTTGAATTAGAATCAAGTATTCCAGAGCTCCATAATTAATCACTATATTACTGGCCTAAGAACAACTCTAATCTGGTTAGAGCTCGAATATAGAGACTACATTATGAAAAATGATGACTTCAATTAAAATTCAACCCAATGGCTTGGATATGATCTGCTGAAATTAAATTTTCTGAAAATTTGAACCACATTTAAAACCATTGAACTAGTTTTTCTACATACATTTACATGTATCATTTAGCAGACACGGAGAATACAGAAACCGATTTGTTGTGAAGAAGCAAAAGTGCACAAAAACTGCTTGCAATACAAAGGTTCAGACACTGCTTAGAGTAGCATAAGCCAGGAAAATGGAGGGGCTAAAGGAAAGTTAAAGCATAGATTTTTGTTTTCCCATAGCATGGAGGACAAAAAAAGGAAAGAAAAAGTTCTTAAAATGTTTCAGGAGCATAAACACCGTAACAGTAAAGGTCTATAAAGTTGAAGATTTACTAGATACAAGAAATACTATAACTTACCGCCACTGGTACCGATACCGACGCCAGGAGGAATGACAGGTATCACTGGTAGACTTGGTGGCGGGTATCCCGCAGGCTGTCCTCGGTATGGATCGTTGGGCTGTGGGTAACCCGGTTGTCCTCGGTATGGATCATTGGGCTGTGGGTAACCCGGTTGTCCCCCATATGGACTGAAACCATATGGAGGGGCAGAAGCCGGGTAACCTCCTGCAGGCTGAGGGTTTGAGAGCAGCCGGGAATCATCGTAAGACGGAGGAAAATCTGACCTTGACATGGTGCTTTAACGCCTGTTGAGTAGATAACATTTCATTATGACCATTTGTGAAACTAAAACGCAGATGCAATCAAAGTTAATAGGGATTACAGTGATCCCTCGTTTTTCACGGTCAATGGGGATCGAAACACCCCGTGATGGGTGAAAATCCACGAAGCAGGATGGTCCCTCTAGGAATTTCCGTATATATATGTGTGTGTAGGTACCAGAATGTTTAAAATATGTAGATTTCTACTTTAAATACATTTTAATTAAATCTATTTAATTACAAAACCTTAATATTATACATTTACTCTCTCTCATACGATACGTATTATGGTGTTCTACACTCATTAATGACAGCAGTATCTTGAGACTCCAGTAATGACGACGATGACAAACCTGTGCGGTTCGATGAATGATGATGAAGGTGTTACTGCACTTTTATAATAAGGCCTTTAAATCAGTTCGGGAAGCACTTCATCGTCAGATATCGGCGCTGGATTTTCAACATTTACTTCTGAGAGAGGCGAAGAGGCTCCCACTCCACTCGTGCTCTCATTTGTTGATCTCGCGCCGGGAACCAATCACGTGTCTTGTCTGAGTGCCGTGGGTGTGTACAAAGCCTCTGAGAGAGTTTCTCTCTTTGTCTGGCATCCTGGGAAACCGTTTCTCTTGCAACACGATGAAGCAACGCTGCTTTCCTCAATACAACTGCCGATATGGCGGTATTTTGAAATTTTTATTTTTCGATGAATATTTTAGAAAAATCCACGATGCACTGAGACCACGAAACTTGAACGGCGAAGGATTACTGTAATCATCTTTTCTTTTTTCTTTACAAATACACAAAGTGTTATCCATGTTAACCCAGAACATTTGCTTGGTGTCATTTCCAAACATTCTCCTATCCAGCCCAAAGTTATATTAAAATAACCCTAAAATCAATAATAGTGTAAAAACATGTAAAACAGCTTATAAACTAATTCAAGGAATTCCAAGAACATTCGCTAATGGTGCCATTAAGATTCATTCTAAGAGTTCAAAACATCCAGCTTTTCACATATTTAAAATAAGACCTTTAATTTTTATAATTCTTCAAACATTATGGGAATGTTATTTTTTTTTTCAAAAATGGTAGACGAATGTCCAACAAACATCTCAGAGGGGAGAAAAACCCACAATATGTACAAAAGTTGAGAACATTATTAAAGACCAGAAAACTTTGAACAAACAATTTATATCACTGGAAGAACGTTTGCTCTTATACTTTAAGAGAACATTAGCTAAAGTTCTGAGAACATTCCCTGTTAGCTGAGTTTATACTTTGATCCATTCACCCCACAATTTGTGAATTATTGAACACTGCCTACTAGGAGAGTGACGAGATCTCTGCCAAACATGGCAATGCTTCTCGTCGAGGTGAAAAGCCGTCTTGTGATATCGGAATGACGAGTTGAGTTTGTGGCAATAACAGTTTGTCTTTTAACGCATATGAAAATTCATACTCAAAGTAGAAATTAAGTAACATGTATTACAAGATGGACTGTCATGATTCCTCCATTAAATTGGAGAGTAGAATAAAGTGCATTTGGGAACGCATATAAAGTCTGACCCGCTTTGTGTTCCACAGCGAAGTGTTGCACTGTTATCATTTACATGCGTGGAAAACAAACTCCTGAATAGGTTTAGTTGAGACATTCATCCAAATTCACCAGATTTGTAACACAGATCATTAATAAACCTACGGTAACACATCAATATGTTTGTAAATATGCAAACGGTTGTTCATCATGATTTCAAAATAAACAAAAATTAATCCCTTGCCCCTGAGTTCAAGAAATTACAGTCACTGCAGCATTTCTACCGTAAAGAATTGGCCAAAGGTCAAGTAAAGATTTGATTAAAATCATAAGTGTAATAAATTAATACAATGTTAATGTACATAAGGTGATTATCCATATTAAATAGTTTTAATAGTGTTATGTTCAATAAAACCATGCAATAAGATTACTTGCTTTTGATAATTTATTACAACCAATAATTTCCTCATTCTTGTATTTGAAGTCGTTTTAAAGGCTTTTGTTTTAATTTTATTATCCTTCAACAAAAAAAATTATATCTGATTATTCGATCAATTGTTAGAAATTAACTGATTACTCGATAACCAAAATAATATTTAGTGATAGCACTAGTTAAAACATTACAAAATATACCTGCTTTTTTTCTGCATTTTATGACTGTCAAATAAAAGGCTATTTTCTAATCATATATTTTATAAGATTTCTTAAAAATGGAGTTAAAATATAATCTTGTTCTTGCGTAGCTAATATAGTCTCGTCTCTTGAGTATATTGTACCAATACTGCCTATAACCAAGCTAAAAAGTCTAAATAATTTCACAAGAATGAACTTCCTGTGTCCTGTTTACATGCATACTCTCAACACTGACAAAAGTAGATCACGGTCACAGATGATTTCTCTCACTTTAACCACTTAATCCCTGCTCACTTTAACCACTTAATCCTTGTGTATGTATGTATGTATGTATGTGTGTATGTGTGTGTGTGTGTGTGTGTGTGTGTGTGTGTGTGTACACACACACACACACACAGTGGAGTTCGATTATGTCGACGGCCTCGGGGCCGAACTCTCAGTCACGAGATAACCATGTGAAGTGGCGTATATGTCCCTCTTTTGTGCTCGAGATACTAGGATTCTGCAACATAACAGAATCGACATAACCCAAAAAAATTAATATAAAAATAATTTAAAATTAGTGTTTTAAAAATAATAATAAACGTAACTACAAAAATCTATTTTCATTTTGCAAGTCTATTCAATTCAATTGTTATAATCATTTACACACTTTGTTACTCAAACATTTAACAATTCTTTGTAAATTATAATAATAGTATATAGTTATATTAATATAATGTCAGTGGTGTTAAAGTAATTTAAAAACGCCTAAAAGCACCTTTTTGAAAAACAAAAATAGCTTTTATATAGACTTTTTTTTATATATAGAATTGATTATTAAGATCAACATTTAACATTATTTTTTGTAAAGCCTTCCTCGATCCTGAAAAATCAACCTGAAATTTGTCTTTGTTACTGGTTACTCGTTACTGGTTCCCAAACGTTCTCCAATTATTGCTCTACAATTTAGTTAATGTCGCGAGAAAGCCAGTAATCATTTAAAAGGGTGTAGGAAGATCAGCACGTTTCATTTTTTAAAACAATTCAGATGTAAATGTAAAATGATCAGAGTAAATAAGGAAAACATTTCTGAGAGAGCCCTGAACTTAGAATATCCTTCCTGCTTCAAGTACAACGTCTTTCCCCATCAAGACTTCTGTGGCCAAGATAGCAATGTGGCCGTGTACGGCTTGAGAGGTGCAGATGCAAACAAAAGATAAGTGGAAATAAATTCACTATGCAACTCCAGCTACACCCAGTGTTTTGAAAGGTTTCTTTCCATTTGAATCCCTACAATTACATGCATAAAAGATATGAGCTGAATATTTTTTTTCAAATACAGGATCATTTTACATGGAGTAAAATCTCCTTGTTACAAGCACTATTGTTATATAGTTATGATCGGTTGGATGTAGGCCTGTCATGATAAAAAAAATTAAACAAATAGCTTTTCTTTCTGAAATATATGCATCACCCCTTCATTTAATACTTTATGCAACATCCTTTTTCTAATATAACAGCTCTGATATTCTTATATAATGTGTAATGATATTCAAAATATTCACAAAATTCAAACGTTTACATTTATTAATTTAGCAATTGCTTTTATCAAAGCGACTTACAATTTGAGGAATACAGAAAGCGATTCATCTTGAAGACGCAAAAGTGCTTACAATACAAAGTTTCGAGCATTACACAAGTAGTATAAGCCTGGTAAATAGAGGGACAAAAAAGGAGGGGGGGTATGTGTGTGTGAATATATATATATATAAATAATACATTATATATAAGGCAGATAATCAAAATCTCTTGTCTCTTCTATTTACATTATATATATATATTATTTTCTTTTCCTTCTCTTATTTCTCTTAGAATGATTGACATATATGACTATAACCTCAGTATTAAATCATTAATCAATATCTTGAATACTTATTTTTATTATTAAATTATTCTAAATGATTTACATTTATAAACAACCATATTATTGTGTAATTGCTCTAATATTCTTCTGATGTCCGTATTGTATTTGCCTATGCTAGGGTCTTAGAGGTCATCACGACCCATGGAATACGTGACGGTCCTTCAATTTTAGAAGGAGAACAAGTTATCAGAATGTTTTGGTTTATAGTTGGAGCCTGAGCCAAGTTCAGCCTTGGAGAAGCTGTGTATGTGTGTGTGTTAATATGGTCTGTATTGGTGAGGTGATTAACTGGCACCATAAAACTTGTTCTCGACAAGCCACGTCACGAACCCGTCAACCATGTGATCAACGAAGATATGCTTCAGACTGTCTGCTGTTGTGTGGAAAACTACTAGTTTTGTTTATCTTTATTTCTTTCTTTCTTAGCCAATCAGGATCATTTCAACGTCATCATTGACGTAGTTAGTAGCCTCTGTTAGAGTATAATTGCTGTAACAATGTTATTGTAAGTGGGGCGGCCTACGAACTCCTTGTGAGACATGAAGCTGGCTTCTGCTGATGAAACTGCAAACTAAACTTCCTTCTATTGACTGCACTTCTGACTCCTGGTCTTCATTCAACATATCTGGTCCTTGGGTCTTAACTGTAAATCCCCTACAATTATTTATATATATATATATATATATAATTTAAGTTAATTCACACAAAGTACAAAATACTTAAATGTGTTTTCCTCCAAAATATGTAGCATAAACAATATAAAACATTATTGGCACCCCTACAAATTGAAACTGAAATACATTCCTTATGGTTTGTTTTTAAATTCAACTTGGCGATCAGGAGTATGTAAGTGAGAAGTCTAGACTTCCTGTTTCACTATAAGACCTGAGGATTCAGTAATGATGTATGACAAAAGGTGGTTGAGCTGCACGGATCATTAAATTATCATTTCAACATTAAATCTTTCATTTATAGTCACTTCCACTTTCTGGGCAATAATTATGAAGTTTAAATCAACCTGATCTGTTGTCATATGTTCAACCCCATTACGCATTAAAGAAAATCCAGAGCTGTTCTTGTGGCAAAGGGAGTTTACAACGAGAACAACTTTGCAAAAAGTATTAAAAGAAAGGGGGCTAATAATTGTGGAATAGAATTCAGGGAGAAAAAAAAAACTATTTGACTTTAATTAAAGGTTAGATTTTTGTGAATATTTTGAGTGAAAGACTAAGACGAGACATTGCAAAACCTAATTTCTAGTCATTTTGTTCATTAACCAAAGGTGCCAATATTTGAGGAGCCCACGGTTCTTGTCATTAACGATTTAATTCTGTTTTGTACATGTCACTTGGAGGCCATTACGTAGATAAAAGATGGAAATCCTCTACATTTTGAACTGAAATTCACTCCCTGGACTCAATCCACTGCCCCAAATTTCCAGCACTGAATAGAATTTATTATATCCTTTGTTTCATATGAAGGAAGACCCTTTGTTTTTGTTTTGTTTTCTTTGGAAAAACAAATGAAATTTTAAACTGCACAATCATTGTGGTCATCTCAAAAATAATATAAGAACGAATAATCAAATGTGTAACTAAATAGCCACGATCAGATGATTAACAAATAATGGTGACGTGTCTAGCTGGTTGCCACTTTCCCTCTCAGATGTGCTCACAGCAAAAAGAGAAGAATAAAAAAAAAAGAAACAAAATGCACAAACCACTTCTTCCTGAAAATAGCCAACAAGACACAGCCCATGCAAGACCTTACAGTGAGTGCTTTGAAAACATCCAGAAATTAAGTTCTCGTATCTTTAGGTTTAGGAAGTGAGAATTTCGAATTTGAATGATACTTCTTTTTTGCATGCTAACACAGTATTTGTCTGGCAGGATCAGTACTTCCTGTTACGAAACAGACGTAAAGCAGCTCCCACGGAACAACAGTGAGGTCAGCATAAACATGTGACACACATCTGCTGAGGAAAATCCAATTCAACACACAGTATAACCTGGCTGAGTCGATTTGTCATTTACTGAAAGTATCCTGGGAAAAGGCGTTTCCTCATTTCATGTTTAGGGAGTAGTTCACTTACATTCACAATCTATAAACAGCTTTAAAAAAACTAAGCTGAGTCATGACCTGTTGCTAAATGAACAAATATATTCCAGGATATGTGACAGAACATCATAGAACCACATTTAAAGTCACCTTCTACTTTCAGGCCCAAGCACAGTGAAGGACCTTCTTGTGTATCTACATCTATGGTATGTAGGCCGTTTGTGTTTACGTTGTGTAGGCGCTGTGAAATTCAAGCCAAACTGGAAAAGAATGTCTCCATTCTTGTTTCTGCTCAACACTGCCCGCATGAGTCAAGCAAACCCTCTGCACAGTTACATCATATGTTCTGTACTCTTTTAAATTTAAAGTGGAAAATGACACTTTCTTCAGTTTCCATACCAGTCCACCCTGACGCATGGGATTTGCCAAAATGTTATGCAATCAGTCATGTTCAACTAAATGTTAGATAAGTTAAAACGTTTACTACATTTCTTTTCTGACAAAAATGACCATGCATGGTAAGCAGTAAGACCTTCGTTCATTTTTGGAACACAAGTGAAGATCTTTTTGATGAAATCCAAGCGCTTTCTGTCACTCCATTGACAGCTATGCAACTACTACTATGACGCTACAAACAGTTTATAAAGAGATTTTAAAACAAATCCATATGAATTGAGGGTGGTTGAGTCCAAATTTTCTGGAGAAAGCAGAAGTTTTTAAATTATAAATTCTGTTTATAGTAAGAGACATCTGTATATTACATTTATAGTACATATTCACCTGTTATAGTAATAACCATCTGTATATTATATTCATTTTACATATTACCTGTAAATCCTGATATAGTAATAACCATCTCTATATATATTCTGTACATATCCATATCCTGCATTTATGCAACCATTGTATATATCCTGCACTTGCTGCTATTGCACTTCTGGTTAGACCTAAACTGCATTTCGTTGCCTTGTACCTGTACTTATGTAATGACAATAAAGCTGAATCTTATCTAATCTAGTTTTAAATGATAAACGGATTGAATTTTGGCTTTTCAATGTTTGATATAATATATATAATGTCAGATAGTTCATTTGACTTACGAGAACCAGTGAGGATCATTCTGGCGTTACGCATCACGTTTGAGCTTCTCAAGAACCAGTGAGGATCATTCTGGCGTTACGCATCACGTTTGAGCTTCTCAAGAACCAGTGAGGATCATTCTGGCGTTACGCATCACGTTTGAGCTTCTCAAGAACCAGTGAGGTTCATTCTGGCGTTACGCAGCACGTTTGAGCTTCTCAAGAACCAGTGAGGATCATTCTGGCGTTACGCAGCACGTTTGAGCTTCTCAAGAACCAGTGAGGATCATTCTGGCGTTACGCAGCACGTTTGAGCTTCTCAAGAACCAGTGAGGATCATTCTGGCGTTACGCAGCACGTTTGAGCTTCTCAAGAACCAGTGAGGATCATTCTGGCGTTACGCATCACGTTTGAGCTTCTCAAGAACCAGTGAGGTTCATTCTGGCGTTACGCAGCACGTTTGAGCTTCTCAAGAACCAGTGAGGATCATTCTGGCGTTACGCAGCACGTTTGAGCTTCTCAAGAACCAGTGAGGATCATTCTGGCGTTACGCATCACGTTTGAGCTTCTCAAGAACCAGTGAGGTTCATTCTGGCGTTACGCAGCACATTTGCGCTTCTCATGAACCAATGAGGATCATTCTGGCGTTACGCATCACGTTTGAGCTTCTCAAGAACCAGTGAGGTTCATTCTGGCGTTACGCAGCACGTTTGAGCTTCTCAAGAACCAGTGAGGATCATTCTGGCGTTACGCATCACGTTTGAGCTTCTCAAGAACCAGTGAGGTTCATTCTGGCGTTACGCAGCACATTTGCGCTTCTCATGAACCAATGAGGATCATTCTGGCGTTACGCATCACGTTTGAGCTTCTCAAGAACCAGTGAGGTTCATTCTGGCGTTACGCAGCACGTTTGAGCTTCTCAAGAACCAGTGAGGATCATTCTGGTGTTACGCATCACGTTTGAGCTTCTCAAGAACCAGTGAGGTTCATTCTGGCGTTACGCAGCACATTTGCGCTTCTCATGAACCAATGAGGATCATTCTGGCGTTACGCATCACGTTTGAGCTTCTCAAGAACCAGTGAGGTTCATTCTGGCGTTACGCAGCACATTTGCGCTTCTCATGAACCAATGAGGATCATTCTGGCGTTACGCATCACGTTTGAGCTTCTCAAGAACCAGTGAGGTTCATTCTGGCGTTACGCAGCACATTTGCGCTTCTCATGAACCAATGAGGATCATTCTGGCGTTACGCATCACGTTTGAGCTTCTCAAGAACCAGTGAGGTTCATTCTGGCGTTACGCAGCACGTTTGAGCTTCTCAAGAACCAGTGAGGATCATTCTGGCGTTACGCACCACGTTTGAGCTTCTCAAGAACCAGTGAGGATCATTCTGGCGTTACGCAGCACGTCTGAGCTTCTCAAGAACCAGTGAGGATCATTCTGGCGTTACGCAGCACGTCTGAGCTTCTCAAGAACCAGTGAGGTTCATTCTGGCGTTACGCAGCACATTTGCGCTTCTCATGAACCAGTGAGGATCATTCTGGTGTTACACACCACGTTTGAGCTTCAGCAAGAGGTTTGTTCTCTTGCGTCAAGCAGGTTTGATCTTTTTGATTTGTTTACTGAGCAATTACATGTGAATAAACGCAAACATTAAATCATATAAAACGATCAAGTCTCTTCAGAAAAATTTGACTAAACCATAAATTAATATGGGCTACCGTAGTTTTGCAATCTCTTTATGAACTCTTTGAAACGTCAAAGTGGTAGTTGCGTTGTTGTCAATGGAGTGACAGAAATCGCTCAGATTTAATCAAAAAGATCTTGTCTTATGGGTTTGGATCGACATGAAAGTGATTCATTAATGCTTATTTTCCTTTGAGGCTGAACTAACCCTTTAAAATGAATAATAAAACCGAAACAAAAACAGGCTGTTTCAATACCCAGAAAGCTGCCTATAGCGTTTTCCATCACAATTGCATTCATTGATGTTGTTTAGCTACTAGCTAGATAGCTCAGAGGTTTAGAAACAAAGCCAGAGACTGCCAAGACATCCCATTCCAAAGGGAGCTGACGACATTTTAGGGAAGAGTTATCTTTAGCGTACATCTTAAAAAAAACAAAAAGAAGGACTAGAAGTCAATTAAGTTTTGCATACATAAATTAAGTAGACTAGAAGTGAGTAGAGTAAAGTTAAGAAACAGACTAAAAGTCACGACTAAAAAAAGCTATGGTTTAGGTCTTTTGACGTCATCTTGAACATGTTCACATATCTTGCCCTCACTCACCCTTACAAATATTTACCATGGTAACAGTAGTTTCCGTCTAAATAACAGCTGCTACAAATATTTTACCACTGTAAAAGCTTATTAGATGATTCAATCGGCGTAAACAACCTTTTGAACACTATTTTATGTTTTACAAGCGCACGTGATAGTACAATATAACAATAATATGCTTACCACGCGCTGTCTGAGATCCAGAAAACTTTATACGATCGATGTCGAAGCTCGGAGAAAGAAATATCAATATCAAACGTTGTAATCCTTCAGGAATGACCCTATTTGAACAAAAACACGCGAGTTGACACCCCGATCCACCTTCTTCAGAGTCAGTTCAACAAGCCATCAGTCAGGCGATGACGTTCATTTTAATAGTGCTTACAAACCAGCAGGTGGAGTCGACAGAGCCGTCGTACCAATACCAGCGCTTTGGACTTAAATAAAATGAAAACTACACCTTAATAATATTGTCTCTCTGTTCTCTTTATATAACACTTCACCTCTAAAAAGAGCTCATATAATAGGTCTGTCGAGGTGTGGTGAACATGACACACCCAAACTTACATACTCCTGTTCGTCGAAAAAGTTCGGTCGCTCCCGTTTCCTTACACCAGGTGGCGCTAAACCGCAGTTCCCACTTTTCAGAGAAATTTATATAAAAATTTCTCATTTTTATATACCAAGACCAAATAAAGCAATTCAACAGCAACTGCTATAATATAAATTATACAACGTATATACTATACATCAGCAATGGCTGGCAATGAAGTATATATAATATAAAAATTGAACAGAGCGAATAGAGATAGGATCACAAAGGTAAAAGATAAAAAAAATAGTGTAAAACAATATGATTTGTGCAAAAACGGTCTATGATTTTTTTTCGTCCAATAATAGCTGCCTGATACAAATAATGCACCTTATTATAAATGCATGAAGATATCGAAAAAAATTAAATAAGAGTAATTTGGTTACTTCTGGCCAATCGTAGTTGGGCATTTTAAATTCGTCATCGTCGACACGCCCACTGTAATGGCGCTTCCGGACTGGACAGTGTATTTACTCTGTATTGCTTCGATATGTGGAGGGTTTTACATCTGTCGTTATCCTAAATGCGGCAGAAGAAGTGCATGGAAAAACAGTCTGATCGGTAAACTGATGGCTCGCACAGAGAAACCACTCTTTTGGATAGCGTAAGTGATTTATTTGGCCTGCTGCCGCAGTCATTTTTATGTTTAAACAGGTTACTCTTTGTATCCACACTCCTATCTGGTGTTTACATGAACAGTGGTACTGAAATATAAATTATTTGCTTATGTAAAATGTGTGTCACTGATTTCTCATTCTTATCATGGTCCGATAATGTAATGTACCTATGCAAATGTTCTTGCAGTAAAATGTAATTTTTGGTTTTAGGTCTCGTCATCACAATGGTTTGATCAATGAAATGATGCTTTGTTATAAAGAAAACTCTGGTTCTTGTTATGAAATACAATAGCCTGCACATTTATAAACAGTCATTTACTTTATTAAATGTTTGAGTATACAACATTTCTGCTCAAATGTCATACTACATATTAAGTGTTAATGTTATGGGCTGCAGTTTCATTGGGGAACATGCATAACTGCATAAATCAATCTTTAAAAACACTTCCAGGTACTCTCTGTATACACGGACCAAACTCGGGTACATATTTCATAAGAGGCAGATGAGGAAAGCTCGGGAGCGGTACCCCACTGGCCACTCCAGAACTCAACCCACTATAATAAACGGTGAGCAGAAACACCTCTTTCCATCCTCATTCTCAGTCTGATTACCAATAATTAATGTGTCACTATTTTTTTTTAACAGGCATCAAGATAATACCAGTACCCATCTTATTGGACAACTACAGCTATGTGGTTATTGACACTGCATCCAATACAGCTGTTGTGGTTGATCCCGCCGACCCTCAGCCTGTTCAGGTTGGATTCAAAACAAATGGTTTCAGAAATAGTTTGCTGGATTATATATACTGCAATGAAATTGCCAAACCCATGTGGTTTAGTGGAAATTGCTCCATTTTCCTCACTGGTTTACCAAAGTTGTGTAAGATGGAGTCATTTTTATTGTAATGGACAGATTCCAGTTCTTCATTCTCACAAATGCAAAAGTGCAGTAGTAATATTAAAATATCTAAGAGCCTTCATATACATGAAGAGATGCTTTCTGGGCATGTGTCATGTATAAAGTCACATGTCTTTCGTATGATATTAACCGGAGGCCTAGTTTTGTTTTCTCACTTTTCATTTTATTTCATGGTTTGTCCTTACACCCACACACAGGCATGCCTAGAGGAAGAGGGGGCGGCATTACAAGCTGTTCTCTGCACGCACAAGCACTGGTAAGACACAATTTGAAAGTGGCAAAAGTCTATAAAGCCTGAATGCTGCGCTTTGAATGTATTAGCAGCAACTACAGAATGAGTCTTTTAATTAATACCACTTAGTACCACTTATCACCCATCAATGTTGTGTTCAGAATGATTTGTTTGTGTGAGAATTCAAGGATTTGTGGCTTATTTTTATTCTGAAGATCATTTTAGTGTTGTAAGATCCCATTGCACCAGTTCTAAGACATATTAGGTAGTTAACTACCTTTTAAAGGGTTCGTTCATCCAAAAATAAAACTCATATCGTTCCAAACCCATAAGACTTTGGTTCATCTTTGGAACACAAATGAAGATTAATATTCTCTTATTTTTCCCCTTCCATTGAAAATGCACTCAAACAAAATGTACACGTTTCACAAACAACAAGAAATAGACACGGTCACTTTATTTGATGAAAATATCTAATTTAGGCTTTTATTCATATAAAAACAACTTTGATCAATGCACATGCATAGAGAAGTGATCATTCTCAATTTAAATGATTGAGATGATTACTTTTACTATGTCTTTATGTACGTTTTAAAGCTTGAAAATGTTGGTTGAATGGATTTGCAATGGTTGGACAAATTCAGTTAGAATTTTTAAATATCTTAATTTGTGTTCCGCAGACGAATAAAAGTCTAATGGGCTTAGAATGATATGAGAGTGAGAAAGTGATTACAGAATTTTCATTTTGCGTTGAACCATCCCTTTAATAGCATCAGCATTGACTATCTAAATGCAGAAATTAAATCAAATTATTTATATAAATTTTTCCACAACTAGGGATCACAGTGGAGGGAACAGGGCTCTAAAGAGGCGATACAGTTCCTGTCGAGTGTATGGGAATGCAATGGACAACATTCCAGGCCTCACACAGTCAGTACCTTTGAATATATCATGAAGAATTTTAATTTTTAAAATTACCCTAAAACAATTATTCTGCCATTATTTATTCAGCCATGTGACTGGAGTCAGAAAATAAAATGTGTGTGTGTGTGTGTGTGTGTGTGTGTGTGTGTGTGTGTGTGTGTGTGTGTGTGTGTGTGTATATATATATATATATATATATATATATATATATATATATATATATATATATATATATATATATATATATATATATATATATATATATATATATATATATAATTTTTTTTTTTTTTTTTTTCATACAGTGAAATCTAATAATACAGATGTTTTGTTTGCTTGAGGAATTAGACACTGGACTGTTTTCTAATTCAACTAAACTTCTAAAATTCTAATTTTTACTTCTCTATTATTTACTTGTATGATATAATCATTTCTGATGGCATTGGTAATTACTTGAGAGCATGAAACAGATCACTAAAGTTTATGTTTTCTGTATTTAGCCCCCTTTCAGACAAAGACACAATAGATTTTGGAACTCAGCTGCACTTCAGGGCCTTCTTCACACCTGGGCACACAGTGGGTCACATGATCTACCTGCTCGATGGCCGGGTGATCGGTGGCCCCAGCAGCTTGTTTTCAGGGGATCTGGTATTCCTCTCTGGATGTGGTGAGTGTGGCATTAAACATTGTTATCTCAGTGTGCTCTTAAAGTGTCATTGTTTCATTGTGTTGTTGCTTCCTGCCTTCAATGTTTGACACTGTGTGTATACTTTACAAATACTTAAATTACTATTTACCCAATATCGATGTACAGCAAGTTATGCCAACTGCAAAAGCTCTGACTCATTTCCAACCCTTGTAGGGAGAATGTTTGAAGGTAATGCCTCCACTATGTTGTCATCTCTGGATACTGTGGGATCGCTGAACGATGATACTCTGCTTTGGCCTGGTATGAAAACACATTCTTTTTATAGTCTTTCACAATTTAAGTTGTTAAGTTGATTTTGATTATTTGTTCCTTGTTTCACACTTTTCCTACTTTATAATACATTTTGGATTTATTGGACAAGTACGGAACATAACCGTACGTAAGTTTTTTTTGTAGTAATTTTTTACTTTCACTTAGGTGCTTAAACTAAGCACAATGCATTAGAGCAGGGGTGCTCACACTTTTTCAGCATGGGAGCTACTTTGGAAATGACCAAGTCAAAATGATCTACCCATTATATTTATTGAGATATATATATATATATATATATATATCTATATATATGTATATATATATATATATATATATATATATATATATATATATATATATATATATATATATATATATATATATATATATATATATATATATATATATATATATATATGTGTATATGTATATATGTGTATATATATATATATATATGTATGTATATGTATGTAAAAAAAAAAAAAAAAATTATATTTTATATATATATCCGAAAATGCCGCTCCACATTTCCCTTCTTTGGTATTGCGACGGTAGACTGGCAGACGAGACAAACATTTTCACGATGAAAATGTCATCGTGAAAAAAAAAAAAAAGTCCTCCTCCCATTCTGTATGAAAGTGGTACGTTTTTTTTCTTCTTACTTGGTCCAGCTCCCCCACTCATTTTTATACCCTATCTTACGTTTAAGAGGAAAAAAACGAGCGAAAAATTAGGATGTAACCAACGATTAGCTTGTTAGCTTTGCAGCGCTCAGGGGCGTTGTTTGTTTGAGCACAGTGACCTAATTGTACGGAAAAAAATCAGATCTCATGACGTCAGTTCATGACAATGTCACCTCACCTTGTCATGCGATCTACCAATAGTACCTTGGAGATCGACTGGTAGATCGCGATCGACGTATTGAGCACCCCTGCTTTAGAGTGTCTGCAACTACAGTGGGTACGGAAAGTATTCAGACCCCCTCAAATTTTTAACTTTTTGTTATATTGCAGAAGAAATGGACAGCACCCGAGTTAAATATATGAGTGTCACAGCAAAGGGTCTGAATACTCACCATGTGATATTTCAGTTTTTCTTTTTTAATAAATCTGCAAAAATGTCAACAATTGTGTTTTTATATCAATTTAGGGTGCTGTGTGTACATTGAGGAAAAAATGATTAAATGATTTTAGCAAATGGCTGCAATATAACAAAGAGTGAAAAATGTAAGGGGGTCTGAATACTCTCCGTACCCACTGTATATAAATTGTATTTATGGCATTAGTGTACCACGTTTAGGACTTTTAGCACTTGGAATGGTTAACCCGGGGTAATTCAAAATCCTGGGTTTATTTGTAGGATTCCAAAATATATCAACCACCATATTGGTATCGGCCGATTATATCTCAATTTTTAATTTTATTGTTATCAGCCCGATTAAAAAATGGCTGAAATAACGGATTATTTTCTTCAGCTGAGACACTTCAGATGCACACTGTTCAATATGATGGTTTTGAATTGCTTAAAATATGATTGGAATCATTTAAAAAAAGTTATATCTGCCCCGGGAGTTCACAGCCATTGTTTTTGTCGCGGTCTACATTCCCTGTGTGCAAAGACTAAGGACGCGCTTCGTGAACTGTACAGCGCCGTCAGTGATCAACAAACAAATAACCTCAACAGTTTTTTTTATCATAGCCAGTGACTTCAACCATGCAAACACTGTAGAACACGTATAAGGCTGAACCTCGCCCCCACCTCGGGTACTCAGATCACATCTCTATTATGTTAACCCCAACATACAGACCACGTCTGAAACTCACCAAACCGGTTCAAAAACTCATTACAATTTGTCCCCAGAAGGCTACCTCAACACTACAGGACTGCTTTCAGTGCACAGATTGGAACATGTTTAAAGAGGCGGCCACCTACAACAACCACACAGACCTGCAGGAGTACACTGAAACTGTGACTGCTTACATCACAAAGTGCATTGATGATGTGACAGTCACCAAGACAATCACCTCATGTGCAAACCAGAAGCCGTGGATTACAGCAGAGGTTTGTGGGCTGCTAAAGACCAGAGATGAAACATTCAAGTCAGGAGATGAAGCAGCCCTCAAAACGGCAAGAGCCAACCTGTCCTGTGGCATCTAAAATGCAAAACGGTAATATGCTCAAAATATCAACAACCACTTCACAGACAGCAGGGACACACGGAGCCTGTGGCTTGCCATTCAGACCATCACTGACTACAAGCCCCCGCCACAGGCCTGTGAAGATGATGCATCCCTCCCAGAGGCACTCAACCACTTTTATTCACGGTCCTACCAGATATCTTCAACACGTCGCTGAGCCAGGCAGTCGTCCCTACATGTTTCAAATCCACAACAATCATACTGGCACCAAAGAAATCACCTGTGTCCTGTCTGAGTGACTACCGTCCCATAGCACTGACCCAATCATAATGAAGTGCTTTGTGAGATCAGTCATGCACAACATCAAAACCGGCCTCCCCAACACACTCGATCCACTCCAGTCTGCTCTACAGATGATGCAATTTCCTCCACCCTCCCCCTGGCTCTTACCCACCTAGAAAATAAAGACTCCTATGTTAGAATGCTGTTCATTGACTTCAGCTCAGCATTCAACACAATAATCCCACAACAGCTTATCAACAAACTAAACCTGCTAGGCCTCAACAATTCCCTCTGTAATTGGATCCTAGACTTTCTAACCGGAAAACCTCAGTCAGTCCATGACGGCCACAACACCTCGAGCACTACCACACTGAGTACAGGTGCCCCACAGGGCTGTGTGCTCTGCCCGCTGCTCTTCACGCTGCTGACCTATGACTCCACTGCCAAGTTCAGCTCCAACCACATCATTAATTTTGCTGATGACACAATGGTGGTAGGTCTCATCAGCAACAATGATGAAACGCATTACAGAGAGGGTGTGGTACTAATAACCTGTCTCTCAATGTGGGGAAGACAAAGGAGGTTGTGATGGACTTCAGGAGAAACTCTGTTGACCACCCCCCGCTGACCATCGACAGCTCGACTGTGGAGAGACTCAGCAGCACTAAATTCCTGGGGGTGCACATCACAGAGGATCTCACCTGGACCAACAACACCATGTCACTCTCCATGAAGGCTCAACAGCGCCTACACTTTCTCCACCCAGCCTCACCACTTTCTACAGGGGCACCATTGAGAGCGTGCTGACCAGCTGCATCACTGTCTGGTCTGGGAACTGTAGTGCAGCAGACCACAAGACCCTACAGCGGACAGTGAACATGGCTACAAGGATCATCGGTGCCCCTCTCCCCTCCATCCTGGACATTTTCCTTGCACGATGCTCCAACAAAACCAACAGTATCGTGAAGGACCCCACCCATCCCTCCCACAGTCTCTCGGCCATGTTTTGGTGCATCTCTAGTTCTTTTACTTTACACACATTTCACATAATTTTACCCTTGGTTAATTAATCCTGGGTATTCATAAAATGACATTTTACACTGTACATTCCTAAACCCTTGGTTAATGTTCTTATTTGCTGTGTTATTGATTTGTAGAGCCCAGTACGCAAGCTCTACATAAAAGCTGTAGCGTTGCACATCCTCGTTATATTCCCTTCAACTGTCCTCTCTCAGAATGGGTTTTGCGAACTATATAGGCAACAATTAAGTGGAACAGGGTTTTTCTTTTACCTGGGGGTTAAAAGCGAGGTTTAGAACAACAATAACTACTTTGAGTAATAAACTGGATTGAACCCAGGGGTAATTGTAATGTGACAGCATTACAATTACCTGTACAATTACTGTTTAGCTTTTGTAAACTCACACTTGGGTGTGAATTTTTTTATTTATTTTTTTCTAAGGAAAAGCTTCATGCTCATGTTAACAAAGTTGGTCTTTTATTTCAGGACATGAGTATGCTGAAGATAACCTTCTGTTTGCTGCTGAAGTGGAGCCTTGCAATGTTGTGCAGGAGCAGAAGCTGCAATGGGTGCTGCAACAGAGGAGTCAGAGATTGTGCACAGTAAGGAAGATGAGAACTCTTATAATATCAAAGGAGGCCAAGATGTCCAAGACAGTTCAACTTAATTGTTATGTTTTGATACATAAAGTAATATTAAATCATCCAAATAACATTCCAGTTGAGCTTTATTTATAGAAATAGTTCACCCAAATTCCAATGCTACATTTTATATTTATGCATTTGGCAGATGCTTTTATCCAAAGCGACTTGCATTGCATTCAAGATACACATTGACATTCTAATCAGTTCTTGCTTTCCCTGGGAATTTGTCATCAATTACTCGCCTTTTGTTTTCAGAACACAAATTCAAGATTTATTTTTATTTTTTTAATGAAATCATAATTTTGGCTTTTATTCACATATACACAGTGATCAGGGAATTACATGGCATTCTCAAATTCGGTAAATAAACTTGAACGTGTTTGAGGTATGGTTGAACCATATTTACAAGATTTCAGTTATGTTCGCTGATCAATGTTTTTATGTGAATAAAAGCCTAAATTAAATCTGTTCATCATATAAATTGATTGTTTCTTTTCTGAAGACCAAAGATTAAATAAATTAAAATGGATATATTTTACAATCTTTTTATGAACCTTTTGAGCTGTATGACTTTTGGGTGAATAGATTTTCAGTGACATCACTTAATCTTCACGTGTGTTTCAAATATGAATGAAGTCTTTTGGGTTTGGCGCTACATGAGAGGGAAAAATTAATAAGAGTTTTAATTATTAGGTGAACTAACCCTCTTAATGTAATTCTCTGTCTCGTTTTCATTCAGAGTCCATCCACTCTAGCAGAGGAGAAGCAATACAATCCTTTCCTGCGGAGCCACTCCCAGGATCTCCAGGGGGCTCTGGGCCTGCAGCAGAAGCAGGACGAGGACTGGACGTCATATCGCGCCCGTGTTTTAGAGGAACTGCGCAAACGGAAGGACATTTATAAGGGCCGATAAGGCTTTTATCCACTGTATTTGGAACCTCTGAAACCATTCCAAGCTAAACGTACTGTTCCCTACGTATTAACGTGAATTTAAACGGTGACCTGAAAAGTAAAGTTTTTGTGCAGAGAGTGAATTTGACTTGGGCATTATTTTGTATACAAAAATAGGTTTGTTTGAACTCCAGAGTATTTGGTAGACTCTGAAAGGTCTTTTTTTTTTTTTTTTTTTAAGGAAGGTTTTCCTTGTTGTTTTAAAGCACTTGTTTTTTCTTACCCTTGACTGAGCTGCAGATTTGAATAAATATGGTACCACAAAGCACTGATATTTATGAAGTTGTTGTCAAAATAAACCCATGAATTATTAACTAATGTGTATGTACTCCATGTGTTGCATTGTGGAATTCTCGTGACGTGATTACAAGAAGGTTTACGGCAGTTGTTGACAACATCGTTACCAAGGAAACCAAAGATGCTAATAAGTTGGAGGCATGAACGAAAAACACATAGAGCCGAAATAAAAAGGTTTAAAGTCGTAATGTAGATGCTGTTAAGTAGTTTGGACTGTTCTCTGTCGTATTATAACCATGTGTGTGATTTTGTAGTTGATTCCGTTTGTTCTGCTTTTTAATAGCATTAGCAAAGTAGCTCGTTTGACATTTGCTGAAGCACTGGGCCTTTAAAAGTCTATTTACAATCCAGGTCAAGAGAAACAAAGTCGCGCATAGTTGAAAAATTCTTCACTCCTACGACCTCAAAGATTGAGATTATATATATGTAGGCGATATTTTGAAATATTGCTCTGATTGAAAGTCCAGTTAAAATTAGAGACAGACATGGAGGAGAATGAAACTGAAGAACTGAAAGCTTCAGTTAATGCAGTGGAGTTTATTTACAGCATTGGTAAGTATTTTAAACAAGATTATGATTATGATTCAATAAGTGACCACTTCTAAAGTTAAAAAGTTCAGTTTGCCTGTCAGAGATGCTATTTTTCTCCATCTGTTAATGGCATCAAGGGCCTTCAAGTTCGTAAAATTGCACTGTATGCCCACTACTATTTTTTATTTTTTTATGGATTTGAACATCTGATTTTCCATGATTACGTTGCAGGATGCTGTATGCTAGTATTGTGATAAAGCGTGAAGCACTGAAATCTATTCTACACAAATACTATACATATTTCTATTTTATACAAATACATATCTTTAACATTAAATGTACTGAGTGTTTCTTCACAAGTCCTTTCAGATCACCATATCACCTGCGATCACCATCAATGACTCTTCAGTCAACAGTACGTGATCGCAAAACACTTCTACTGTCACTTATAGGATCCAGGGATCTGAAGGATTGTTTGTTCGTGGATTCACTTGCGACTGTGTCAGATTCGGGCAGGGAGCTGGGAGACTTCTCTGTGAGCATCACCGAGACGAGCTACAACGAGGAGCTCTGCTATCTGCTCCATGCCAACAGTCATGGAACGATTGATGACATTCCTTGTGGCACATCCATCAAAGGTGTGATTACATTGTATAGTGACTATTTCTTCGCTTTATTATTTGTTAGTGAGAGAACACGTGGCATGTGTCATTATTGTTCCCTTGTGTTGTTGCCAGCCTATATATCCAGAAAGCTTGAGATACTAGAAGAGAATCATCATGAATATGTAAAGGTATCTTTTCTATTAATATAACTTTTTTTAAATATAGGGTAGGTTATTCAGTAGGCTACTTGTTAAACAACAGATTCAGTTTAATGTTATAGAAGTAATGCATTTATTTAATAACTAGTAATCTAAATCGCAATGTAAAACCACCCAAATCTGAGATGTTGTAACTATTCCAGCTGGAAAAGCAGACGGTGGACCGGAAGGTACATATTGTTAGACAGGATGATCAACTAGTGGTAAACCGGATCATCTCAGAGAAAGAGGTGAGTGCTTATGCTGCACAATATATGTTGAATACATTCATTCAAATATGTGCAAAAAATCTTTCAACTCATTTTTTAGGGAGTGAAGACACAAACCCACACATTTCCATTGAGTTCTCTAAAAGGCTTTGTGTCTGAGGCGTCCAACTTCCTGATCCTGCGTATTCTGGCACGGCAGAAGACTGTTCCAGAACACATGACGTTCTTGTCCTTTGATGCAGATACGGTGCTTTCTAAATCAGTTTATGTAAGTCCAAGGGATATTATTGCTTATAGCCAGGATGTTATTTATAAGTCAAATCGATATGAACAGAACATGAATGATTCAATGGTGGGCCGTTTATCATTTGTTTACTTCAGAGAGCACTTGGGTGGAAGAAGCAGATGATTGGGGAAAAGTTAATCGATATCTTTGGGATTGAGAGGACTGTCTTCTCTCCAAAGGACTCCTCAGCGACTTGGCATTGCTACTTCATGCCTGATGGGTAGAATACTCCCTTCGTTTTTAGCTAGAAAGAAATACTTGTTATCTGTTTCTCATAAGAGTAGCTGTTGATTTGCATCTTTCAATCAAAACCAAAGCTTTTCAGCACATACATAAGGAGTTTTAAGGATATGCTGAGGTTTTAACTTTTCCTAAAATATTTTACTCTTAGGCATCTGGCAAGTAGAGTGCAGTTGGGCTCACCTGCAACTATGAAACTACTGCATTTGCCTTTCTTACTCGATGGAGGTTTGAAGCTCCTTTGTGACCAGAATACATGTTTACAGTCAAAAAATGATGAGTAAAGTAAAAAGGTTTTGCTTCTTTTCTTTTTTTTAAGTGGAAAAAGACCACACTCCTGTGTTTGAGAAGAAGCCACTCATCTGGGAGGAAGATATGGAGCTTCACTCAAAGTTTCTTGACAGAAAGGTGCCTATATCCTTTCATAAGCATTTAACCGATCTCATATGTCACTCAAGGATATCAGACATATTGTTATGTATTGTGTGATAATTAACTATTCATAAAGACCTGTTTGTGGTTATTATAATATACTGTTAGGCCTCAAAAGTCCAAGCCCATAAACTCTGGGATTCAAAGTCTAATTTCAACCTGAAAATATTTTAGAAATTTGAAGAACTAAACCAAGTACAATGTATAACAAAGGTCATTTATAAGCAAACTTTATGTAAGCAAACGTGTGACTCATTTTCATATGTTTATAACACAGGAGGAACTTAAAGCGGACTATTCCTCCTACGTTCGACAACACCCTGAGCTAAAGGCTTTGCTGGCGGACTTCCTGCAATTCTTACTGCTGAGAAAGCCTCAAGACGTCTTCTCATTTGCACGGGACTTTTTTGCACCCTTTGCTTCTCAAAGTCCTCCAGGAAAGTCCCGTAGTGACTCCCAAAACTTTCCATAAGGATAATAAACCCTAACAAAGTGTGTGATGTAGCAGAGATTGAAAATAAAAGTTTTCTTCTAATAAAGCCTTGGTATAATGACTTTCTGCTCTGTTTTTTGTATGATCTGTAATAGTATTTGTTTTCGTATGGATGACGTGGCTGTGAGAGACACTGTCGTTGGTAGTGCAGTGAGAAAGAAATGTTACACAATGTTTGCCATTTAAAACGACCTTAAACTGTAAACATATCAGAGCCTTGTTTCCTCATGTAACAGAAAATAGCTGATTCAATATGAACTCTTCATTTATGTTTTTCTTAAAGACAAACTGTATGACTCAATGGTAAATCCCACAATTATTATACAACACAATTGTACAGCACCCGTCACTTCCTGTTTGTTGAGGAAGCATTGCTAAGTCTTGAGAGAAACTGAAAGTGGGAAAGTAGCGTTAGCGTATCGGTCAGGCTAAATTGATTTCGGTTTTACGAGTGTGTACGGTGGTTGTGTTTCAGTTGGATGTCTTGAATGTAGAGGTGAGAAGAATTTTAACAATTTTCGTTGATTGTTAACTTTTGTGAATATGTCATATGTTAGTATGGGTTCGGTTCGTTTGATGTCTTCGCAGTTTCATTGTAGCGCTCGACTCATTGAATGTTTGGCAGGAAATTACAAAATGACAGTAAAAGTGTGACTTGATCTAAAACTATTTTTATATACTTTTATGAATGTTATACATGTCCTGCGGTGAATATTACTTTAAAACAAGTCATATTACACAAATTAGTGTTTTCTTCAGCAGTGTGTTTGAATGGTACAAAAAATATCTACCGGTAGTTAAAACTGGAATTGTTGTTGTGTATCGTCATACGTTGTATTATCTGTGAACACAACAAAAAGCACTCTGAATATATTATATCTTGAAGGTTCTAAACATTGTATTCACAGGACAAGAGCAGTTTTAATGTTGGGTTGGGCAAGTTGAGACATGTCTTTGATAGTTATCAGAGTATAACTATAATTTCTCAAATAAAACCGTGGCGATGTCTTAAACTGGGCAACGGAAGTACATTTACATTTGGCAGACACTTTTATCCAAAGCGACTTACATTGCATTCAAGATACGTACAAGATGTTATTGTCATATTTTTTATTATCTGTGAAGACGACAAAAACACTGGAAATATGTCTATTAAACTATGTCTTGAGGGTTCTGAACACTGTATTCACAAGACAAGAGTTAGTAGTTTTTATAAATGTTGGGTTGGGCAAGTTGTGACGTGTTTTTGAGCTTATGGTTATTAGATTACGACTATAATTTCTCAAATAAAACCGTGGCGATGTCTTAAACTGGGCAACCGAAGTAATTTACATTTGGCAGACACTTTTATCCAAAGGACTTAATAAAACATTGCATTCAAGATACACATTGACATGAACCCATGACCTTGGTGTTGCAAGCGACACGCTCTGCTGTTTGACTTACAGGAAACTATATGTTGTTGTGTGTTGATAGGTCTCTTTATTAAAAGGAATTAAATGACTCAAATGGATTTAAATGAATTAAGACGTTTTTACAAAGATAAACTATGGTTTTACTTCAAATAAGTTAACTATGTTTTTACTACACTAACCATTATTAAACCATGGTATTTGTAGTAAAACTATGGTTTTAAAAATGGGAGTTAATCTGCCAAAAAACATGGTTACTACACTTTTACTATATTAAAACAATGGTTAATTAGTTGTGAAGTAATCAATTTAAATTATTTCAAAATAATACTTTTATTTAAAAAATTTGCACACATTCACTTCTATTTGTAGCCTATGTCTAATATGTCGAAAACCTAAAACGTTTCTTGTCACATTCAGTTTTGAAGTACATAAATCTTGTTAAGAAAAGGATATTTTCAATTCAAAACCAAAATTTTGTTCAAAAAGATGAGAACACTGGATATTACGAATTTAAAATATTACTAAAATATGACTTCACACTCTTTCACTGTAAGCAAAGCGTCACGTTGGTGATCTGAATTTAGCACTCGAGTTCTGTGAACCTTCTTTGATATGACTAGTCATCTCGATCATTTTGACATTGACTAGCATTGTTAGATCGCTGAGGCAGACCAACCTAAAAATGTATCTTTGAAAGCTTTTTGTGACCCTAAAAATAACTAGAGCCGTGTGTAATGGAGTGCAGGAGAACAGCATCAATTATTTGGGGGGGACTTTTCTTGGTTAAGGTCCTGTCACAAAGTATGGGCACAAATTAATCTTTCCTTTTATTTCATTGACTTCCTGTTTTACATTATGCAGCAGAATATGGATCCTCAGAAGTTTCACGACATTGACGAGAACCTGACAAGTGCTGATGTGGCTCAGCTGAAGTTTCTGTGCTTGGACCTGATTCCCAAGAAGCGTTTGGAGATGGTGGAAGATGCCAAAGACCTGTTCCTGCGACTGGATGAGCAAGCACTACTTGATGACGAGCTACTCGTCCCTGAGCTTTTGATCACAATTGGTCGCCTTGACTTGCTTAGCATCCTGGAAACCTCGAAAGAGGAAGTGGATAGAAAACTGCCAGAACGTGACATTTCTAGTAAAGGTGTCTCAGCTTACAGGTATGAAGAGAATTTCCAACGAAATGCGGGTTATTACAATCAAAAATCCCCTATTAAAATGATTGTCTGATAGAGATAAGAAAATTGACCTGCTAAACAAGATCCATAGATAAACACCATCAATATCAAACAGATTTCTTGGAAAATGCTGCTTGTTCCTTTTACCCTACAGTTATTATTTGATGTCACAATGTCTGTCTTGTTTTGTTTCCCTCTTTCTTCTCATCAGAAAGATGCTCCTTAGTCTGTCTGAGGACATGACAGAGGAAAACCTTCGCTCTGTAAGGTTCCTTTTGGATCTTCCAAAGGCAAAACTAGGATCAGCAACTGTAAGTTTTATTTTGAGACTTGAAGTCATAATGTTAGTGCAGATAGGAAACAAATAATAAATGATTGTGAAAGTGGAATATGCAATTGCTGTAAATGTTTCCCCATTTCATTTAATTAAAAATAGTTTTAATTTAATCACAGTTTTTTTGTCTACTGTTTTGCCATTATTATGGGTTGCATTTTACCCTGTTATTTTATTTGAATCCTACAGTCATTCCTAGATGTCATGATTGAGATGGAAAAGCAACAGAAGCTTGGGGAAGACAACCTCA
Organism: Rhodeus uyekii; assembly: GCA_037043235.1. Lineage (NCBI taxonomy): Eukaryota > Metazoa > Chordata > Actinopteri > Cypriniformes > Acheilognathidae > Rhodeus > Rhodeus uyekii. The sequence goes on from JAWRVZ010000032.1 coordinate 5,025,232, forward strand.
TCGAACTTTATAGAGTTCTTGAGAAATGTGACAAGCAGCTGGCCAATAGGATAGTGGAGTTTAATTATATGCACGGAGACCCGGAAAAAGGTTATTGATCAAATAAAATGAATTATCTATATCAGTGGTCCCCGATCCACGGATGAAATGGTACCGGTCCGTGAGCGGCTGCAAGCGGCTGTGACACTGTAGCTTTGGCGGTGAGGAGGTGTGTTTCACAATATCGCGCGTGCAAAAACTTATGCGGCACAAAAAAGGTTGGGGACCACTGATCTATATCTGCTCTTCTCATTTATCCAAATATATACATCATCTTTTTTTGTCTACTAGGAAGCCGACTCCCTCTACAGGACGTGTCTAATAATGGACTGCCTTCACCCAATGTAAGTAAGCCAAGTCTTTGACTTAAAATTAATATGTTTTCATCACTTACACTTAAAAGTTGCTTCAAACCTGTCAGATTCTTTCTTCTGTATAACACAAAAGAAGGTATTTGAAAGAATGATGGTAACCAGACAGTTGAGGGTAGCCATTGATGTCCATAGTTGGAAAATAATTACTATGGAAGTCAATCGCTTGTGTCAACTGTCTGGTTACCATCATTCTTTTAAATGTCGTCTTTTGTGTTCTACAGAAGAATAAATGATGATGACTGAATTAAACAAAAATGTGTGAACTATTCCTTTATGGTTTTAGATGCATATAATTAAAACACATCTTTTTCATAATGTGGTTATCTGGGTCAGTGGAGGCTGGTGGGTTTAAATTGTTGTAGTTCTGCCAATGTTTTTATTTATTTATTGCCTAAATGCTATAAATGTTAAATTTTTTGACAGAACATTTAAAGAGAATGAGACGCATGCAGCAAGACGATATGAATATAATTTCTCTCACCTAAACTATCATTTGAAGAAAAAAACATGCTTCTGTCCTTTTTCATGTCCGTGTTAAGGGCCTGTCACACAGCCGATCACTCACAAATCACGCACAGATTGGGTTTGTGCGTGCTTGTGCGTCAAGAAATTGACCAAAGTATTCCACGAACATTCGACGCACGTCCGACGCATGAATCACTGACGGAGCGCGTCCAAACGCGCACGCTTCGCGAACGTTCCACGTACAAGCACTTTCAGAATCCACATTGTCAGTGGAATGAACGTGATGCGTGCGCGGTTCATGCGTGATATGAAGGTGGGGCGTCAGTGGACGGACGTGGACGTGCGCGGTTTCGAACCAGTTCCGACGCATAAGCACTAGAAACCTAAAACCGTGCAAAAATCACGCACAAATCACCTTCGACGCACATCCACTTACAATCACTGACGGTCCACGTTCATTCCACCGACGAATTACGCATACGACGCACGCTCTGTGCAGAAACGAAAATCTCAAACAAATGTCATGTAATTTACGTTTCTTTGATGATTGGTTGATCTAGCAAGCGAGCTTAACCTCCTCTCTAATATATCTTTACTCAGCGATATAAGTATTGAAAGTGAAGTGATTGGCTGTTTATTTATTTATTCATTCATTTAATCAATGGAGGCACAAGTCTCTGGGTGTAGATTTGCCTATCCCTCACCTTTTCTATCCTCTCAAACTCGCCTTAGCACAGTTTTTCAAAGGGTTATAATTACATTGACAGATTCGGGATGTTCTGGGAAGAGCAGCGTTGCTTTCGACATCAGTGCTATCTTATGATGTTACAGTGGTGAAATGACAAACAAGACACAATCTGAGATATGAAATGAATAACTGGGAAACTAATGAACACAAAATCGTTCCTCCCGAGCCACAACCGATCTGGGTGATCTTAGGAAAATTGTGAAAACATTTATATCCACAAGTGGTGAGCCAACTGAGCACCGAGTTAATAGTAAAAAAAATTTTTTATTTATCCTTGTTGCATTTGAACTTTTAATGCAGTCTAAGTCTGCTAAGTATTAATCATTGCCTTGCTTAGTTTTGTTTTGTTTTCACAACCTGCCAATATTGGCATGGTTTCATTTAGTGCCTCAAGCAAGTGGCAGATGAATTTGAGCCAAAATTCTGAGTTTGAGTGAATACATTTACATTTATCCATTTGGCAGACGCTTTTATCCTAAGCTACTTGCATTACATTCAAGAAACACATTGACTTGCTTTCTCTGGGGATTGAACCCGTGACCTTGGCGTTAAAAGCGCCTCTACAGTTTGGCTCACAGCCTTTATATGGGAAGCATTGTTTCCTCTCTTTTAAGTTTAGTCAAGGATTTTTGTTTTGCTATCATAAATACAGCTGCATTTTATTATTTGATGAATATGACCCTATCACAATGAATGGCCATCCTTGTTAGTTATTGAGAACCACACATCTACAGCCTATATGTGCAATTAATATTTTCACATAAATTAACATTATCAAAATGAGAGCCTTTGAAAAGAGTGGATAATAATAGTTAATAATAGTCACATTCTAATACAGAGTACAATGATAAATATACTGCAATTTACTGCATAATTATGGTGTCTCTTCCCTTCACATCTTGCCATCAACACAGCAACTGGAAAGAGAGAGAGCAGATGGACGTAAGTTATATATGTTATATATGGACATTAATAGTCTTTCGAAATGTATCTATCTCTCACCTTATACACTTTTCCTTAGGGAGGAGATGCTCTTCTGTTGTTGCCGATTCAGTCTTTCAATTCACGGTAAAAAAATGCTTTACTTTTTATTCTTAATTTTTTCATTGTTGAATGACAAACTATTCAATGCACTATTACCATAGATGTGGTTAATAGTTATAGTTCCACACTCCTATGTAGAATGCAAACAAATGCTCAGCAGGTAACACTTCTGGGTTCTTCTGGCAGCCTGGTGAAGAGCTGTTTTACAAGACGCACTGTTTTCAAAAGATTGCATCAATTTGGATTAGTTTATAGATTAGTCGTTATGATCAACTGTTTTATTAGAACCTATTAGTCTCACAGTTGATTAGATTTTAACTTTTTCATCAAGGCATAGCACATAATCTGATGATCTTCTATGTATAAAATATTTGTATATTATGTACTGGCTATTTGTGAAATGAGATGCAGATAAAAATGTAATTTTAATGTGATTGCTTTCATGTAGTCAGATGAATATTATACCATGACTCAGCGGCCTCTTGGGTATTGTCTAATTATCAACAACTACAACTTTGAAGAAACACCCTCCTTCCGCAACCGAAAAGGCACTGAGAAGGACAAAGGTATTAACCATCTCATGTTTATTCCTTAAAATTGTGACTTAAATTAATACTCTCTCTCTCTTTTTTTTTCTGTAGATGATCTTGGCCGATTGTTTGAAAGAATGCATTTCACAGTTGAGGTGCGGGATGATCTGAGTGCATCAGAAATCAGAAATGTGATGAGGGAGTTTGCAGAAAAGGATCATACTCGAATGGGCGCTTTTGTCTGCTGTGTCCTCTCGCATGGAGAGAAAGGCACAGTGTTTGGCATAGATGGTAATTGGGTTGAAATCCGTGAACTCACACTGCCTTTTGCTGAATGCCGCACACTAGCAAAAAAGCCCAAGCTTTTCTTCATTCAGGCCTGCCAAGGAAAAGAGTCCCAGAAAGGTGTATGGGTAGAAGATGGACAAGCGAACGATACAGAAGAGAAAAGAAGAGAAGGATTTGAGGAAGATGCACATATTCCTACGTTCCACACTGTTCCTTTAAAAGCTGATTTCCTAATTGGCATGGCCACAGTAGAGGACTACAGGTCCTATCGCCACATTACAGAAGGGTCTATCTATATCCAAGAGCTCTGTAGACAGCTGGAGACATGCTGCCCCAGGTGAGTTAAAAACATTAATGTCTTGAATGAAAGAGATATAGGTGATGTCTCAGATGTGCCTTTGTTTGGTCTGTTTAAATTCATGTTCCAGTTCCATAATGTTTACTTTGTAGTCTTTAGTTTCCACCAGTAAGTCCATCTATTTCCACCAACTTGAGCCATTTATGCAGATTAAGAAATGCTATTCATACATACAAAAGTTTGAGATCACTTTTTGTTTTGCTAATTATTTTCTATTATTCAGCAAGGACACATTAAGACAGTAAAGACATAATATTACAATTGATTTCTATTTCAAATAGATATTGTCCTTTTGAATTTTCTATTCAAAATCCTGAAAAAAGGTTTCTAATTTTTCACAAAAATATTAATCAGCTGTTTTTAACGTTTGATAGGAAATATTTCTTGAGTACCAAATCAACATATTAGATTAGACTGGAGTAAAGGCTGCTGAAAATGTTGAGAAATTTTGTTTTCATGATTGTTTAATTTTGATGAATCCATGGAGTGAAGTCTGTTTGTATGCTTTTTCTGATAGGAAAGAAGATATCTTGTCCATCCTGATAAAGGTAAACCGTGAAGTGAGCGCCAAAGTTTTGAAAGGCCACAAGCAGATGCCTGAACCTCGGTATACTCTCACCAAGAAGCTGGTTCTTCCCATAGACTGAAGCTTCTGAATGACTTTAAGACTGGATTAACTCAGGACAAGTTTATATTGTTCCGTTACACAGAATCTATATTTATCTTTCAGGAAAGCTCAAAACACTTTGGTACTATAGATTCATATTGATCTCGCTGTATTTTCAAACAAGAAAATGTGTTTACTGCACAGAGGTATGAAATGTAGTTATATAACCTTGTTTAAATAGTGCAATTTAAGAGTAATAAACTACTTATATTGAATATGGGACACAATTATTTTTATAAACTAATGTTAATTGTGATAATGATTTTTACACCAGCAGTCTAAATGATTTAGTTTTGAATTAAATGTGAACTAAAATAACAGTTTAAATAAACGAATTAGACATTCTTAAGTGTCTTTTTTATTACTATTATTAATCAATTTTCTCCTGTAATTTTTTTTTTCATTAAGCGTGCCATTTCTTTTTCTATGATTTCCAAAGTGAGTTATTTTGTTACCTGAATATGTAAATGTGTAAATGCCTAAATGTTTTTTAGCAATATTGAATGTATTGACTGTTTCCTCAAATGATGTGATTATTGTTAATGTATTAAGACTTTGAATTCGCTGGGGACTGGTGTATACACGTAGGAATATTTTACAGTTTATAGTTGTTTTGCAAAACCAGTTGTGTTGAGGTAGTTATAGTATGGGTTTGACTGATAAACTGATTTGTGTAACTGATAAAACTGTATTTTCATTTATAGTAAATTGCTCACACTCTATTGCAATCCTTTATACGAAAAGCAACTAGACAAACTTCCCAACATTTTGTAACACAGTGCATGTTTAATACCATATCACTTTGATTTAAAATCTTTTGATTGAGTTTTCTGTATGGTTTTGGTGGAGTATACATAGTAGGGTTACATAATCTGTGAGGATAGACATGTGGAATAAATAAATGTGTTTTTTAAGGCAGGAAATATCAACATGTTATGGTGTCCTGGAAGTTTGTCAGAAACCAGTTTCCCAGGAGGAACTTCATATAATTGCTTGATTTCCAGCATTTGGTTTCTCTCAAAGCTGTTGTCATGTTATACCTGAACCTTGAGGTCGCTTGTTGCATGCACAATACTGAAGAGCCACGGCTGTCTTTGTTTAGCAGAGACACTGATCTATCATATCACGATCTTGACCAGGTGTGCCTCAAGTTCAGAGGAGAATGTCACCTTATGTTAAATGCTAAAATATGAAAATAGAGGTGCATGACAATCATAACAAAATAAGATACGCACTTAGATTTTTAATAAATGCTTCTCTTTTCGTTTACATTATTTATGACGGCCATTTAATTTTCAGTCGAAGGGCGGAGATTCTCTCTCTCCCTCTCTCTCCTTCTCCCTGCACAATCCACTCTTCAACGTATTTAAAGTATATGCGTGTCCAGAGACCCAGCAAAATCGAAATATTTCCTTCTAGTCTGCTCTGAATTACTCCTTAAGCCAATTCATCACTGCTCTTCGACTTTACGGAGGTAAATACTCACTGTTTACTCATTCATATGTTTATGCTAATATTTATATGCCTCTGCACAAAAGCCCGCGAAAATGAAAACTTCCTGCTTCAGTGACTCGACGCACTCGGCAGTCAATTCTCAATACGTTGCGTGTTTTAATACAACAACTATAACATTACTTTTAAAAACTGCGTATTATATACAACCGACATTATAGTATTTGTTTTAATTCCTCTCAGATGGATGAAACTAGCAGTGTCGGCCATAATGCTCAGGTAAGCCAGGTTACCTTAAATGAGCAAAAGAAGAGCAAACCATCAGATGAATCAAAACGAAAGAAGGCTATAAAGAGGAAAACACAAGTAAGAATGTCATTTAATTAAGACTAGAAGAGTCCTGTTATTTATAGATGCATGCTATTTAAGAAAATTAGATTTCTGACCCATTGTAATATTATTGGTAATATTTCTTTCTTTTGCCATATAGGGAGGCAAAGAAAACTCACACCAATGTGTTCAAAAGACTAATTCTCCTAAAAGAAAGAGGGAGCCTCTTCAACCCACCAGCGATATTTCTAACCATTACCCTAAAAAGAAGCATGCAGGTAAGCCATTTACAATGTTGTTTTTGTCATTTCTTTTTTTTATGAAACTTTCAGAAAAACATACAATTGCATTGTAATGTAAACAAAGCAAAAGTCAGCCAAAAATTAAACAGAAAGAAATTGGGGGATACATGTAACAGATCTTACTTTTATTTTTCAGCATTATTGATGTTTATATACACTTCTTATTTTTTGTCATAAAATATTTTAAGGTTTAAATAAATTAGATGAAGGTGTAATAGACATTACTTTAGCTTAATGTATATAAAGAAAATAAAAACAATAATGATTAATAAATAATTAAATTAAAATAGCTATGTAATATTAGGGCAGTTGTATGCATTTGAAAAGTTTTAAAATTTGTATTATTTTTATAAGCTTTTTGTTTTGTAATCTCATGTTTGAAAGTGTTTCAAAATGTATTGCGAGTTTGGTGTTATAAAAGTCATATACGAGGTTTATATTTTGTTGTTTTTGTCTCTTGAATATAAAACTTTGCTAAAGTAATGAAATAGAAAAAGGGCAATAAAAACGTTCAATATCTTCAAACGACGTGTTACAAAAAGTATATTTAATTTAAAAGTTGAGCATTTTGTAAGGTTGTATTAATAATATCTACATCTGAATTCATTTGCAAATAAATAAACAAATAACATTATCTTGTGTTTATTTAATGCAGACATTTGTTAAAGTATACTGATATAAGTAAAACAGAAAACAATCTTCAGAAAATGAAATATTACATGTAAACTAACACACACAGTCTTATATACACATATATCTGTATTTCCCAAATGGGGTATAACGCATCATTTAAATTTTTCCATTTATTTAATATAAACAACTTAATTTATGCCACTTATTAACCGTGATATATTTTACCAAAAAGTGAAAATATTAAATATTAAGAGAAAAGTAAAGAACTATTTCCGGTATGGATCGAGTAGTGGCAGTTACTGTTGACTCGATCCGTAACATCTGCTGTAATTTGTTTCAGCATAATTCATATATGAAGTAGATGCATTTTCGAATATGCGCGGTACCAAACATTTTTCCGGTAAAGATCGAGTAATCACAAGTAAACTAGAATTTTAGCCAAGCATAGCCCTCTTCTAATCTGTCCTTATTTTCACAGTGACAAAGCAGAAGGATTTTTATTCCATGTCAAATAAACTTCGTGGATATTGTTTGATCATCAACAACTATAAATTTGAGAGCACGTCACTGCTTAACCGGAGCGGGACAGAAAAAGATAAAGGTATTTTTGGGAGTTTATATTTGTGTATGTATGCCTGCTTTAAAGTCACCACAAACTCAAAATGGACATTTCATGATTTTTGTTTTTTAAATTCATTATCAAAATAACTTTCAGTCCATCTTGCAACAGCATTTCTTAATTTTACTGGAGTGAGGGCTCATGAAATCACAGCAGTAGCAAGCAACAATGAAGGAGGCATTTATATAGCTCTTTATGATGCACTACTGTACACCCAAAGCACTTTACAGTCTTATCAGAGGTCTCTCCTCAACCAGCACCAGTGTGCAGCATCCACACAATGATCCAGTCAATTCCCCATGTGCAAAGTCTAGTCACTCCCTACTTTTTGTTGTTGTTGTTATTCGAGAAGTTGATTACCGTATTTTCCCGCATATATGACCCGCGGGTTATACCAGATTTTACAAACCTATATCATACATTTTTTAAATGTAATAATATACATTGTAATATAATATTTGTTATGTCCCTAAGGACGTATGGGTTATTTTTGTGGTACTTTCTTTATGTTTTTCTTGCGAGGGTTGTTGTCTCTGGCCCTTGTACTATCACTCTGACAGCTGGCGCTGATAGCCTGTCTGACCTGTCAATCATGCAAGAAGACGTGATTGGCTGTGCTGCCATGAGGGCGGGCTCTTCTCATCTCATCCGATGATCAACACCTGTAGAATCGCTTCTTAAGGGACGAGCTGCTGCACAGCGGGAGAGACTGCTTTTTCTTTTTGTTCTGATTCTGACTTGTGTTTGTTTTCTTATTGTTTGAATTTCGCGCACAAGCACTGTGTACCGAGCCTGAACAGTTATGGATAATTGACGTGCAGCAGCACGTCCCTTAAGAAGCGATTCTACAGGTGTTGATCATCAGATGAGATGAGAAGAGCCCGCCCTCATGGCAGCACAGCCAATCACGTCTTCTTGCATGATTGACAGGTCAGACAGGCTATCAGCGCCAGCTGTCAGAGTGATAGTACAAGGGCCAGAGACAACAACCCTCGCAAGAAAAATATATGTGAACATATGTGAACTTACACAAAAAAGTTCATAAATCTATGGGTGTGGGTTATATAAAGGTGCGTGTTATGCCAACGATTTTTTTACACAAAACCCGCAGGCTATATGGGGTGCAGATTATCTGCGTCTGCGGGTTATATGCAGGAAAATACGGTAACTCTAATATGCGTCACAATAAAGAAAAAAAGACTATCACAACTTTTGTTTCATTTTGAACATAGGTGGTACTATTGAGTATGTTAAATATGGTTTTATATTGAAGAACTCACTAAACAAATTCCTTTTGTCTCCTAGACAATCTTGCCAGAGTGTTTGAGAAAATGTTTTTCAAAGTTGAGGTGCGTAACGATTTGGGAGCGTTGGGTATACAAGAGGTGATAAAGGAGTTTGCAGAGAGGGATCATTCTCAGATGGATGCTTTTGTTTGCTGCGTCCTCTCCCATGGAAAGAAAGGCTCTGTTCTGGGAATAGATGGTGAGCAAGTTCTGATTCGTGAACTCACACAGCCTTTTGCTGAATGCACCACTCTAGCTAGCAAGCCCAAGCTTTTCTTCATTCAGGCCTGTCAGGGTAATGAGGCTCAGCGAGGTGTGTGGTTGGCTGATGGGCAGGAGAGCACCACAGAAGAAGGAACATTTGAGGAAGATGCTTATGTTTCTCCGCTGCACAGTGTTCCTTTAGAAGCGGATTTCCTTGTCGGTATGGCCACAGTACAGGACTGCAAGTCTTTTCGCCACACTAAAGATGGGTCTGTCTATATGCAGGAGCTCTGCAAGCAACTGGAAGAAGGCTGTCCTCTGTGAGTTGTGGTATTTATTTTGAGAATGTCTGCATTTGGTGTTAACATCCATTTTGGAGTAATGCATTACAAGTAACTTGAGTTATGTAATCAGATTACTTTTCCCAAGTAACTAGTAAAGTAACGCATTACTTTTAAATTTACAACAAAACATCTGTGTTACCTTTTCAAATAAGTAACAAAATTGTTGTAGGGAATAATGCAATATTGTAGTGCATCACTTTTAACAAACTACGGGCCATATCCGGCCCGTTGGACTTTTTAACCCGCCCGCCGAACTCGTCGAACTTGTATCAAACCTCCTTCATTTTACATTTCCGTGTAATGTCTCTCTGTCCCGGCTGCAAGCGGCAGTGGCGCTGAAGCTGTGGTCGAGAGTAGGCGTGTGTTGCAAACCCCTCTACACCGCCCCTCCCCGTCAACAATTGCGAACTGCGCTCACACGTGGGTAACATGTGCGAGTGAGAGAGAGATGCTCTCGGGTGATGCTCGACCCTGCGCGCCAACGAGCGGGACGCTCCGGAAACACGGCTCGTATCTCGGATTTGGGCTCGTATCTTGAACGAAAATATGGCCCGAGCCCCAGCTCGTATCTCAAAAAACTTGCATGTTAGGCTGCTCGTATCTCGAGGTTCCACTGTATAGACAAGGACGCAACACAGGACAGTAAACACAAGGGGATTAAATAGACACAGTAGGATGGGTGATTGATCGGGAGACAGCTGGGACAAATCAAAGTTAACCAGGAGAACAAGGTGGGCGGGTAAACGATGACGAGACACGAACACGCAGCCAATGCGAACGCGCATCGCTACGTGTCCACATTAAACAAAGACGCGCGCAGCTGGTGACAACCAAACTGCGCTCGCGACACTAAAACACAACATGAAAGCTTGCGGTTGATGTAAACACGAACTGCGTGCTTACAAACAGTGCTCCCAGACGCACTCACGCACACAAGACGCTACAAAGACAAGAGCAAACATGGCTCGAACACTCGAATCTGCGCGCACACAGAAAACACTAGACATTACGGTAGTGTAAAAGCTCTGCCACAAAACCAAGAAATGACTTGACCGAATGTGGCAGAACCCTGACACATACGGCCATATTGCATTTGTAACTCTGAACACCAATATGTATTGATGTGTCCCCAACATAATCACGTAACTTGTTTGTATCTTCTTTTTTTGACAGGAAAGAGGATATGCACTCAATTTTGACAAAGGTGAATAGAGCCGTGAGCTCCCAAATCATTAAGTGTTGGAGGCAGATGCCTGAGGTTCGATACACTCTCACCAAAATACTGGTCTTTCCCATGAAGCAAGAATCCTGATTGGCTGCAATCTGTTTATCACATTTTATCAACTAAATTTTATGGTGCTTTTTGTTTTGATGGGTTTAAAAGTCCTCCAGTTCCTTATTATGCCGTGTCCATGGAAGACGGGTTATAATGCTTGCTATGAATTTAAAAACATTAGTTAATGATTGACTTTTAGAATTTCACTGCTGTATTTAAATAACAAGCTCTGAGACAAGAGGTTAAATGAATTGGAGAGTAATGGAAGATAAATTCTCAGGGATATGATTTTTCTGCATTTATATGGATTTCTGTATTTTTCGACCTGGAACCCACGTTAGTTAGACGTTGCCACAAAAAATTAATATACAAACAGCTGTGTTTTCTAATGGATTGCTTCCAGTGGCTCCATCTATGCAGCCAAAGTATCAGGGGCCGTTCACACAGAACTCATTTTTCCATTCAACTTTTCCTTTATTTGATCAATTTAAGCAAGTACTAGTTGGACATATTTAATGCACATGAAACGACATTTTAAAAACCCAGCGCTCACGTTAAAATAAGCTTAACTTTTAGTTCTGTTTTTTTAAGAAACGTGATAAATAAATGAATATAACCAGACAAAATTTTTTGCTGGCATATTTTATCACTTAAAATGAGATTTAATACTTTGTTTTAAATACTTTATAAAACCAATTACTGACACAAACGGTAGTTTGTAGTTATTACAGCGCATTTATAATTATCGTGTCAATTCTTGTTCCTACCTGCGGAAACATGCTTTGTGAAGCCTATATTTGAAACTTTTTCTGTGATGATGAATTTTTGTGTTAACTGGATAAATGTCAAGTGCATTTCATTGAGTATTGCATTATATTTTAGTATTTACATGCAGAAACTTTTTTGTTTTTGTTACATTTTGTGTAATATACATGATTTTGCCATTAAAGAGTGAAAAACAAATTGGTCTCTAATGTTTTTTCTTTGCTGAAACGGTTGAATGTTAATGTAGTTGTTAATGTTGAATGTTATGTAGTATAATGTAATTCATTAAATAAAGACCTTTCTGAATTTTGATGCAATTTGATCACAAAAAAAGTCAATCAAAACATTTGTTACAAAATTTGCAAAATCCAAACAAAAATGTGTAGTCTTTAGTCAAGTCACCTTTATTTTTATAGCACTTTATACAATGCAGATTTGTTTCTGTCAAGGAAGTGTGTCATAGATAACAAAAAATATCTTCAATGGTGGGAAAAGAGTTATTAAGAGATATTGTGAATAGGAATTTTTTTTGTGTGTGTGAAGATATCGCATTGAGTTTTATGACTGGTCAAATGTTCAGTGAAGATATTACATTAAACTATATCTACAGTATGTACAGTACTAACAATTAATCAATTTGAATACAATACATATTTAAAAATGTATTCAAGTAATTACTGATTACTTATACAGTATTTATATTTATTATTACACTGTTGACACTTCCTAATAATTGTATCAAATGTTTTTTTGTTGATGTTGTAGGTAGTTATTAAAAGACAACTGATATACATTTGGCACATACTGCTTCATTCATGATTGAGTTGACTTAATGTGTATTGCAGGTACAAGTAATCCCTCGCCACTTCGCGGTTTCGCGACCTCAGTTCATCGCGGATTTTTCAAAAATAAAAAAAATAATTTTTTTTTTGAAAAATAAAAATTCAACAATAATGCGGAAAGCAGCGTTGTTTTATTGCGAGGTGAGAGAAACGGTTACCCAGGATGCCAGACAAAGAGAGAAACTCTCAGAGGATTTGTACACATCCAGACAAGGCACGTGATTGGTTCCCGGCGCGATATCGATGAATGAGAGCATGAGTGGATGTATCCCGTGATCTGATTGGCTGATCCTACTTCGCAGATTTTCACCTATCGCGGGGGTTCCGGTTATTAAATGTCGTTCCACATTAACCACGATAAACGAGGGATCACTGTAACTGTGAGTTTACATTAAAATGCTTTCCAATTTGCATGCAGACATATACCATATTAAAATATTATTCCTTTATTTAGGATACAAAAAGTATATCAAGTACAAACAGTTTTTAGAAAGAAATGTGTAAAACATAGCTGCAAAAATACAAAGATTAACCATTGTTACTTAAAAAAGTTACTTATAAAACTTGGAAAAACAAATGGCCAATAATTCCCTTTAAGTAAATTGTGTCCTTTTTGTCCTGATTTTTGTTTAGTTTTTTTGATTAAGAACATCAACAAAGATGCAGACATGGAAGAGTAAAGTAAACATGCTTTATAAACATGAGATTCTCTTAGAAATTATCCTATTAAATCATCCATCCATCTTGGCATCATAATGTAGGAGCTTTCATTTGTTCACTGGCTGCAGGATCAGTTTCCTCCTCATGGCGACTTCATAGACAGGCATTTGTTTGGATTTGATGCCCTCACTGCTAACCTCATTATTCACAGAAAGCAGAATTGTCTGGATGTCTGCACCCCTGGGGACAGAAAAATAAATCAATAAAAATCAGTTGCATGTGACTGATTTCAGAACACATTCTTTGAACATAAAACTGCTGCATGAACACTTTGTTACAAACTTACAGTGGAGAATGTTTCTCTAGGTTTCGGCAAAGTGACTGAATAAACCAGGAGCCTTCTTCTGGCTTTCGATAAGAAAAGTGACCATCAATGGTTGACCTGGCAATGAGGAAATCCGTGTCAGCCGGGATTGTGATATCAAAATCCCCATCCACCTCCATCTCCTCATCTCCATTTTCTGCACCATCCGCTTGGACTTTCACACAATGCTGATTTTTTCTGCCACGACATGCTTGTATGAAAAACAGCTTGGGCTTGTCGACTAGGCTTCGGCAGTTAATGCCATTGAAAGGCTTCCGTATTTCATCAACAGAAACAGCATCGCCATCGATCCCATAGACTCCTTTTTGTGCGCCATGGGAGAGGACACAGCAGACAAAGCAGTCTCCATCTACTTTCGTCCCCAGGTCCTCGAGGAGATTCTTCATTTCAGCGGCAGTTTTATTTCTGTGAAGCACCACGTCAAACCCCAGCCACCGGAAAACTTTGGTAAGATACTCTAGAGTTGAAAAGAGATCATATGAGCCACTCCATCCATTCATCTATTCAGCCAATCAGAATTGAGTATTTAGACAGACCATGGTATAACTTAAAATATTGGTTACACTATATCTTAAGGTGTCCTTGTTACATTGTAATTATATATTTAAGTACTAAGCCATATTCATTAACAACACGTACTCATAGGTTGAGGATAAAGGTTTGATATAGGGTTAGTTGCATGTAATCATGCATAATGTATAGTTAATTACATAGCAACTACATGTAATATGTAAAAAGGACACTCTAAAATAAAGGTGATATCGGAAAATACAAAAATATTTAAAAAACAAACTTTGGTCCTCATTTGATCCTATTCTTTCATTCATGTTGTTAAAATTGACATTATTGATGATAATGCAGACGCCACGTGGAATTCGGGATATTTCGTACTGAGAGACCTGAAATAAAAGCATAAATACATACATCAATGGTACAGATCATACTTGACTACAGCAACTTGAATATATGAGTGTCAAATATGAATGTCACCTCCTGGACTGGAGAATTAAAAATGGCAGGACCCTTTAATGCTGGAAAGGTTTCCAAAATACAATCCTGGCTTAAAAGGTTTATGAATTTCCGACAGGTCTCCTCGCCCTTTCCCATGAGTTTGTCAAGAAGTTCGATGACTCTCTTCTCTCTTTCTTTAACATCTGACAGGTTCCTGTATTCACGTTGAGTAATAAGTTCATTCTGCTGCACATGCTGCAAGATAAAGTCAGCCTCTACGCATAAAGTGTCCACGAGGAAGACTTTTTTTTGGCGAATTCTGTTAATGTATGTCTTGTCCATTGTACAAGATCAACACCAATGAAATGAACTGGAGAGAAGAAGAACAGAGATGTTAGTTTATGTCAGATGTTGCATCTTTAGTACAGCACATTCATTTCAAAACATAGAAACAATAGCATACAAAGTGACAAAGAGACAATAACCTAATAATAGCTAATAGTACTGACACGGACAAAGTGAAATAAAAGCTCTGTTCATACATTATTAATAAATAAGTAACACAAACCAGGTGAGTGGCAGCTTGTGCACGCAAGTTTAAAAGGACTGGATGTTCACACAAGGAAACAACTTCATTTTAAAGCGTTCAGGTAAGCAATAAGTTCAATATTATGTTTTATACTACTGTAATTCTTTGTTTGGTCTTGATATGCTGTAAATATTACACGTATTTGGCGGTTACTATAACGTGTTTATAACTTAAACCGTTCGGTTGACGATTCTCTGAGGAACCGAATAAAATATTTTCATAGGCTTCATTTTGGTTTTTGGTTTCATTATCGATACAGCGGAAAACTGTATATTTCGCTATTTGCACTATTTACATCACTTTTACACAAAGCGCACAAATCCCACACATCGATCTATCTCATTTGCAATCATATTAGCGCTTATATATTAGGCTTGAATATATTAGATGAGATTTGACCGTAAAACACCGACCTTCCTTTCCTGCTTCCCTCCAGAACGGAGTAATCTGTTGCCAGATAGTATGGGTTGCCAAGTCTTCTGTGAATTATCAATTATCAATTATCAATCTAACCTTGATTAACCTGGACTAAAATATTAAAAGTCAGGAGATCAAGCTAAATTTTATGAGTAGTTTTATTTCATTTCATTCGATATAGTTAGCCTGCTTTCCATGCTAGGTTAATCTATTATCAGATTTCTCACAGAAAACATTGTAGTTGAAAATAAAAGGAATCACTCTTGTATTAAAGTCATTTTTGGTGTAGATGGTTAATGATGTTTTATTTTTTGTCTCCATAAGCAGGGTTTTATTAAACAGTGAACTGTTATGGATGTGGACAGCATTGGTAGGTTTGGTTTTTGTTTACATTAATTCAGGATGAAAATGGCAGAAAATGTTTGTGTGAGTAGGTGTATTAAGAATCATAAATAACTGGAGAGGAACTGGAACTATATATATAAAACCCAAACCCCACACACAAAGAGATTTCATTGTCAACACACAATATCTATCTATCTATCTATCTATCTATCTATCTATCTATCTATCTATCTATCTATCTATCTATCTATCTATCTATCTATCTATCTATCTATCTATCTATCTATCTGTCTGTCTATCTATCTATCTATCTATCTATCTATCTATCTATCTATCTATCTATCTATCTATCAATGAAATCTCTTTGTCTGGCTGTATCCTCTTTTGTATATATTTCTACAAATTTAGGTCGATGCAATAATATATTGTACATTAAGTACATTTATTGATCAAAATCCCATTATGAAACCAGATGTGTTTTGCTTTAGTGCAATTACATTAAGTATTGTCTTTTGTGGTCTATCCTTGTGTTATTTCTTGTATTTCTTCCGTAGAAGGTCTGAATGAGGTTCGTCCTGGAGTGTATAGAGCTGCTCTAAAGCTTCGCTCATTACAAAAGCTATGCCAAAGTACGTTTTTCTATGTTTACCTTTTTTGTGTGAATGCAGCACGATGCTTTTATATGAAATTATATAATTTCATACACTTAATATATTGTGAATCTCGTTTTCAAACTCCAGTGCACCTGGTGTCACTGCAGGACTTACGGCCAGTTTTAGATACTTTATCTTCTGTGGAACCAATGAGTCTTGGTCAAGAAGATGTACAGCAGCTTCTAGAAGAGCTATTCCTGAGCATTTCACATGATCTTCCTGATCAGGCAGTTTCTGAAGCCACAGATCAAACCACCAGGCTTCTGTTTAAGCTGTTTGACAGGTGAGGAGTGACTACTGATTCTATATATAGTCTATTTTTGCATTTATGCATGTGTAATTTGGGCCTGCTTTCTTTTAGAGAGCAAACCGGTGTTATCCTGCTCAGGTCTGTGGAGGCCGCGCTGATCGCCCTCTGTGGAGACACTCTCTCGGCTAAACAGAGTGGTCTGTTACACATTCATTTGATTTTTATCGCTTATTCTGATTCTGTCTAGCTTCCAGAATGTATTCGGTCTGTGCTTGTGTCTCTGCAGCTCTGTTCCGATTGGCCGAGAGCTACAGTGGGAATCAGGAGCGTGACGGGGCCTCCATCAGTCGAAGTGCACTCAAAGTCCTGCTGGAAGACCTCAGCCAGGTGAACAAAACAACAGTTTGATCCAATTCATAACAGTCACTTTTAACAAATATGAACAAATTTCTAAATTCAAATAATCTGGTTAAGGTTCCAGCAGCAGTTCAAGAAAACAATGTGTTTGGTCATGCTGAAACCGCAGTGTCTTCTTGCTTCAGTGGGGTATTGTACATTTATTATATATTTCATATATATTTCATAGAATATATACTGTATATGCAAATTGTCATACAACGGGGGTGCTGGCGTGTGATGCGGAGAAACGAGGAAACGAGGATTCAAACAGAACTCAGGTTTATTGCAAACGGAAAGCACTTTAAATAGAAACACAAAAGGCACTCGATGGTGCAAACCGCAAACCGCAAACCTCATGGAGTACACTGGGGTCCACGGAGAAACATCCACACGCACATAAACGTCCGAGGAACTCCGACGAACACCGACAAACACAAAGGGACACAGGAGGGTATTTATGGAGACGAGGAAACTACACACAGCTGACAGGACTTGGGCAGTGATTAACGAGACAGGTGTGGAACAATCTAGAAGGACCCGGAAGGTGAGAGACGAGACAAGACTGTGACACAAATATATAATGGTTTATAGTTTAGAAAGTTGGTCCCTCGCAAGGGGACATCCTATTTGCTAGGCTGTTGGCATCAAAAATGTGAAAAAATCCCATTTTCCCATTTGGTTGAGCAGAATATTTTTTATTCAAAGCAACATAATACACATTTTCCCATGTATGTATTTAAAGGTACAGCCTTCAGTTGCCAGCCCAGATTTTTTTATACTAGTGTTTCTCACATACATGTAAACAGCCTTTTTTCTCTCTCTCAGGTAATTAGTGCAGATGTGTCTGAAGAGCATTTTATGGGCTGGCTGCAGTCAGAACCCCGTCTGCTGTTATGGCTGTCCACTCTTTACAGGGTTTCAGTGAGTGAGGCTGTACAACATAGAGTCCGCTGCCACGTCTGTAAAGCCTTTCCTATCACTGGCCTCAGGTAGGGTTTTAAATACTATTGCTATTCATCCTTGATAGGTTTGATACTGGTTTACTTGCCCACAGCTCTGGAAGTAATGTTTATGTTTCAGGGTTATTGTCTTTTACTAAAAAAGTGAAACAGAAATAAATTAAACCTAAATAGTATTACTAAATTATTATACATATATATAGTTATTTATATAGCATATTTTATGCTCAATGCTTAATTCAAAGTGCTTTACGTAGAAAAGGAATTAAAATATTCATAAAATAACCACACTCCTTCTAGTGTCTCTTCACTGCCTGCCTGTCCAACATGGTTTCAGTGCCCCCAATTAGAGTGCATAAAAACACGCAATGCGCTGCCTGCCTATGATGGCTTCCAGAGACTTAATAAGCAAAATAACTATAAATGTAACAAAAATGTAAACTGCAAACATAAAAAAATACAAGCAAATCAAATGAAAAATCTAAATATTGTTCAAATAATATTGTTTCCAAAACAACACTGGAATGTTTGCATTGGGGCTTGACATGCATGCTGTCTGGTGGATGATATGGATATTGACAAAGTTTGACTTTCCCATAGGTATCGCTGTCTGAAATGCCTGAATGTGCACCTCTGCCAAAGCTGCTTTCTGACCGAGAGACACAGCAGGAAACACAAGCCATCCCATCCTGTACTGGAATATTGCACTCAGGTCTACCAAGCTTATGTTTTACATACTGTACATGCATTAACTATGTCAGTTTCATGCCTAAAAGTAGTGTAAGTAATACAAATCATTTATTTGAGTTTTTATTGTTTTATTTTTAATTTATTTAGACAAAATAATTTTAGGTATTTATTAACTATATAATTATCGGACAAAAGTACTTATACAAACAGCAGCATATTTGTGTATATATACATTTATGCATTTGGCAGATGCTTTTATCCAAACACATTGACATTCTAATCAGTTCTTGGTTTCCCTGGGAATCAAACCCATGACCTTTGCGTTGCAAGCGTCACACTCTACTGCCTGAGCTACAGGGAAACTATAGTATACACTCACCTAAAGGATTATTAGGAACACCTGTTCAATTTCTCATTAATGCAATTATCTAATCACCCAATCACATGGCAGTTGCTTCAATGCATTTAGGGGTTGGTCCTGGTCAAGACAATCTCCTGAACTCCAAACTGAATGTCAGAATGGGAAAGAAAGGTGATTTAAGCAATTTTGAGCGTGGCATGGTTGTTGGTGCCAGACGGGCCGGTCTGAGTATTTCACAATCTGCTCAGTTACTGTGATTTTCACACACAACCATTTCTAGGGTTTACAAAGAATGGTGTGAAAAGGGAAAAACATCCAGTATGCGGCAGTCCTGTGGGCGAAAATGCCTTGTTGATGCTGAAGGTCAGAGGAGAACGGGCCGACTGATTCAAGCTGATAGAAGAGCAACTTTGACTGAAATAACCACTAGTTACAACCGAGGTATGCAGCAAAGCATTTGTTAAGCCACAACACGCACAACTTTGAGGCGAATGGGCTACAACAGCAGAAGACCCCACAGGTTACCACTCATCTCCACTACAAATAGGAAAAAGACACTACAATTTGCACAAGCTCACCAAAACTGGACTGTTGAAGACTGGAAAAATGTTGCCTGGTCTGATGAGTCTCGATTTCTGTTGAGACATTCAGATGCTAGAGTCAGAATTTGGCGTAAACCGAATGAAACAATGGATACATCACGCCTTGTTACCACTGTGCAGGCTGGTGGTGGTGGTGTAATGGTGGGGGCGATGTTTTCTTGGCACACTTTAGGCCCCTTAGTGCCAATTGGGCATCGTTTAAATGCCACGACCTTCCTGAGCATTGTTTCTGACCATGTCCATCCCTTCATGACCACCATGTACCCATCCTCTGATGCTGCTTCCAGCAGGATAATGCACCATGTCACAAAGCTCGAATCATTTCAAATTGGTTTCTTGAACATGACAATGAGTTCACTGTACTAAAATGACCAGATTTCAACCCAATAGAGCATCTTTGGGATGTGGTGGAACAGGAGCTTGCCCTGGATGTGCATCCCACAAATCTCCATCAACTGCCATATTCTATCCTATCAATACGGGCCAACATTTCTAAAGAATACTTTCAGCACCTTGTTGAATCAATGCCATGTAGGATTAAGGCAGTTCTGAAGGCGAAAGGGGGTCAAACAGTATTAGTATGGTGTTCCTAATAATCCTTTAGGTGAGTTTGTATTGTAATATAACACACATACATACTCTTTTAATTATGCCTTGTATGATAAGGTTTTGGTTTGTTTAGCCATCCTGGAAGGAGTCGATGGCATCACTGGCCTCCAGCGCTCGACACGCTTTGGTACCTCGACGAACCCGGAGGGAAGCAGAGAGGAAGAGAGCCCTGAAATCCAGGTACAGATTTTGTGTGTGTGTTTGTGTTTTGAACAAACCTTTAAACAGCAAATGATACATGTTTAAAAGCATATGTAACTGGTTGTTGTCTGCGTTGTGTGTTTTTTATTTATTGAATAAATAGACAGTCAACAACAGTGTATAGTCTTAATTTATTCTCTGATAAAGAGATAACACAGTCTTATACAATGTTTGCCTTCAAATTCGTGCTTCAAATTCACAGATGACTGAATTAAACTTGAGAAACATGAAAATATACAAACATACATGGAATATAATCCATTCTAAATATGATTTAGATGAAGAATGTAAATATAAAAGTTACTTTTAAGACAAATATGAAATTAGATTAATCAGAGTTCATTAGAAACTTACCTCTCCTATGCAAGCACAATGCAGAAAGGAAAGAGGAGGTGTGAAGACAGGAAATTAAAGGGAAAGATGCATACATATACAGTCACGTCAGGTATTCATTTGAACATTGTTGTGTAATTCTATATATTAAACATGCATAATACTCTCCAAACCAGTTACACATGGTATACATTTATACAGTATACATTTATGCATTTGGCAGACGCTTTTATCCAAAGCGACTTGCATTGCATTCAAGGAACACATTGACATTGTAATCAGTTCTTGCTTTCCCTGGGAATCAAACTCATGACCGTAGCATTGTAAACACCAATGCTTTATTGGTTGAGCTACAGGAAAAATGATTGCATGTGTATGTGTGTCTGCAGTGCCCCATCTCCAGTGTCGCCATATGTGGAAGATCCAGACATGCATAATGCTCCTGAAACAAGTCTGACTGCCTCCCCTGCTGCAGTTACAGTGGAGTCTAAAGCCCTGCAGACGGAAGAGACAGGGACTCCTCAGGTAACTTACATGCATTGTTTCACAAAACAGTGACCTCCCATTCCAATAAAGCTTTGCAAAAATACACAAAATAAAGTCTTGTTTTCTTGTGATTCCCGGCCTAGGAAAATTGACATCACCTTTTATTCGAATGTTATTTGATAAATGTTACAAGATTAGCATACAAGATAAGCATATTGCATAGTTGATTGTTTTTATTTGTGATAATACAGTGAAACATGCCATATTGTACATACATAACTTCTGGCTAGTTGAAAGAAATTGTGAACACACGCCAAAACAAGAGAGAACCAACAAAATATTAAGAACTGATTATGTTTAATCTTTCCTGTGAGCTTATTGTTTTTCTTTTTTGCATTGTAAAATAAAACCTGTACCTGCCTTTTTTGTCATAATAATATTGTCAGATTACCGTATTTTCCCGCATAAAACCCACACCCATAGATTTATGAACTTTTTTGTGTAAGTTCACATTTAAATTTTCGAATGTTGCTCACATGACGTCAATTATCCATAACTGTTCAGGCTCGGTACACAGTGCTTGTGCGCGAAATTCACACAATAAGAAAACAAACACAAGTCAGAATCAGAACAAAAAGAAAAAGCAGTCTCTCCCGCTGTGCAGCAGCACTTCCCTTAAGAAGCGATTCTACAGGTGGGATGAGATGAGAAGAGCCCGCCCTCATGCAGCACAGCCAATCACGTCTTCTTGCATGATTGACAGGTCAGACAGCCTATCAGTGCCAGCTGTCAGAGTGATAGTACAAACGCCAGAGACAACAACCCTCGCAAGAAAGAAAAACAGAAAGAAAATACCGCAAAAAAAACGTAACTCCTTAGGGACGTAACAAATATATTGAAGTGTTATTACGCGTAAAAAATGTGTGATATAGCCCGCACCCTTATATAACCCGCACTCCCTGCAGGGTTTTAAAAATCTGGTATAACCCGCGGGTTGTATGCGGGAAAATACGGTAATACCTTAATCAAGTTTAGTGTTTTGTGTAAATGATCACCCTGTGGATATTTCTTTGTTTATGGTGATATAGAAAGAAACAGCTGATCTCCAAAAAGACCTCAGTGTTACCCAGAAGGCCATGAGAGATCTGCAGAGAGATAAATGGTGTGCCATTTTTCAAACTGAATCTTTGAGTAGAAAAGACAAGACCGTCTTGTGTGCCTTGTGTGCCATGTGTGTGTGTGAAAATTGTGCATACTGTATGTTTGAACACGTGTATGTTCGTTTTTAATAACTGCATTTTTGTGCTGGTATATGTTTGTATTGTATTTGTATGTGATAGGCTCCTGGAGAAAGAGTTTCAGGTGTGGAGGGTTGCAGCTCAGTCAGAGCATGATTCACTGGAGGACAAATGCACTGAGCTGAAGACCATGATGGAGACGCTGAACCAGCATAATCAGCATCTCGAAGATGAACTGGACAAAGTCAGACATGTGAGAAGCGGCATAAGGATGGCATTTAGGCCTGAGTTTAAGATATGCATTGGAACTGCATATAACATTTCCATAACTTTTAACATAAGCTAAAATAAACTTAAAGACACCATGAAATCAAAATGGACAATTATTATTTTGATGGAATGTTGCATTATGTTTTATAAATGATTTATCATGCACATAATTATTAAAAAATAATGCAATTAATTCACTACTGTCCTACATTTATTTCTTGTTTCATAAAAAATACTGCATCTTCATTTCATGCTGACCTTAATGTGATAAATATTTGTTTACACAATCAAATTACATAATAAATACACAGTAACCACATTTATCATCTATCAATCCAATGTTTTAATCTCATACATTTTAAAATTAAAATTGCTGCCATATTTGAACCATGTTCATACTTTTTAACTTAATAAATTTAGTTTTCACAATTAACAGATTGCTTATTTTAAATAATATTCTAAAATAGATACATTTTGAAAATAGTGGCAAATGGTTAATAATAAACTGTCATGATTTTTTTATTTCCGTATCACAAATGCCACATTAAGTTTATATTAAAACCGTGCAATTCAAATGGATGTTAGTAGGAGGCAATATTTATTTATTTTTATAAAATAGTAGACATGGAGTGTTTGCACCGAAAGATTGCGAGAGAGAACTGACAAGTTGTGTAATTGTTATTGTCACAGGTGTTGAGTCTGAGGGTCAATATTGAGCCCAGAATTGACTTTCATTGCCATTCAGACCTTCTACCAGTACGTGATGACAGCATTAGAGAGAACAGCAGGACACAAGCAGAGTGTTTAAAACCTCATGACAGCTCCAGTGGAGAAGAGGAGAAGGAAGGAAACATACAAGTGGAGGAGGAGACAGTTTATGAGGTATCAGAAGACATTTCTACGAATCTGGATGACACAGATAGTGTTTTGATACAGGATGTCCAGACCACGGGTCAGCAAGAGGAATTTGAGGAGGAGGAGGAGGAGGAGGAGGAGGAGGGGCTACGGGAGGAGCAGGAGGAGCTACTGCATGAAGGACAGAATCTTTCTTCATTTCATCAGTCAGTGTCTCATTTAGCACTGGAAGAGCATTCAGTCTCAGACGACTCACAGAAGGACGAGGAGGAGGAAATTTTTGAGCTAGTACAGAGACTAAGAAATGAGCTTTCTCTACATAAAACAATAGGTTTGTGCAATCATTTTTATTATGCTTGCTTCAGAAATATTTGTGCCCGAAAAATGCTTATTATTGTCAATGTTAAAAATTGTTGTCTGCTTAATATTTTAGTGGAAATCATGATATACTGCCATTAAAAGTTTCACCCAAGTTTAGGGTGAGAAAGATCTTTAATGAGTATAAATTAATACTTTTATTCAGCGTAAATCCATTCAATTGACTCAAGTGACAGTAAATATATTTATAATGTTACAAAATATTTATATTTTAAATAAATGCTGTTAATTTGAACTTTCGATCCATCAAAGAATCCTGAAGAAAAGGTATTTATAAGATCGATAATCATAAGAACCATGATTCATAATTAAGCACAAATAATAATTGTGCACTAAATCATATTAGAATATGAAATATTTTACATTTTAAAATATAGAAAAATAGTTATTTTAAAATTCACAACATTGCTTTTCAGTCTTGGTGAGCAGAAGCGACAAAAATCTTAATTATTAATATTTTTTTGTTTTTTCAATTATACTTTTAGTAGTACCTGTCAAAAGTTTGGATATATTACGTTTCAATAATAAAAAAATTAAAAAAACCTGACCAAGACTGGATTTATTTAATCAAAATACAGTAAAAATAGCAATATTGTGAAATATGACTACAGTTTAAAACAATGGTTTTCTATTTAAATAAATAAATGTCATTTATTCCTGTGATGCAAAACGTCTCGGGTTACTTACGTAACCCTAGTTCCCTTAGAGGGAACGAGACACTGCGTCGGAACGCATATGGGAACGCATTAGCGTGATTGTCTCTTGAAGCGCAATTGAAACCAGGTGTGCGAGTGCAATCACCGAGGGTGATATCATGAGCCAGGAGTATATAGGCACGCAGTGAACTAGAAGCCGCAGCTTGACTAGTGTCTGAAACAGCCGGCGTGCGATGGAGCTGAGGCTACGAGACGCAGTGTCTCGTTCCCTCTAATGGAACTAGGGTTACGTAAGTAACCTGAGACGTTCCCTGTCAAGGGAACTCAACACTGCGTCGGAACGCATATGGGAACGAGAATACCCACGCCGCCTCAGCGAACGGAGTACGCCAAGCTAACGTAGCTCACTACGAAAGGGCCAAGGTTCCCAAAGCGGGGTTAAGGTCTAACTGGTAGAACCTAATAAAAGTATGCGGTGAGGACCAGCCAGCCGCATCACAAGTATCAGCAAGGGGAGCCCCTGCGCAGAAAGCTTTAGAGGTAGCCATGCTCCGGGTAGAGTGGGCGTGGACATGCAGTAGGAACTGCTGACCCGCCGAGTCATAAATCAGTGAGATAGTCTCGACTATCCACCTGCTCAAAGTTAGTTCTGACGCTGGAGCTCCCTTAGGAGCCCCGAAGCATACAAAGAGTAGGTCTGACCTACGTCATGAAACCGCTCTGCGGACGTAGGTGTCCAGTGCTCACACTGGACAGACCTTGTTCTTGGACTCCTGGTCACGACTGGAGGGGAGGACATAAGGCCTGCAGTATAGTGTGACGAGCCGGGCTCGAAAGCACTTTAGGAACATATCCAGGTCTGGAAAAGAGGAAAGCTTTCGCCAGACACGGAACAGACTCCAGACAGGAGGGACCACTGAGAGGGCCTGAAGGTCACCAAGCCTCTAAAGGGAGGAGATGGCTAAAAGGAACACCGTTTTAAGGGTGAGGAATTCCTCCTAGATGTCCTCAAGTGGCTCAAGGGTGCCTGGGACAGAGCCTGGAGAACCAGGGACAGGTCCCAGGGTGGCACCCGAGAGCGTACTGCTGGCCTTAGCCTCAAGGGGCCACGAAGGAAACGCACTACTAGGGGGTCCCAACCCCGAGGGGTACCACTTGGGAGTACGTGGTAAGCCGTAATGGCAGCCATGTACACCTTAAGCGTGGAGGGGGACTTTTCTTGTAGAACTCCAGGACGATACCACATGGCAGGTCACTGGGTCTAAATGTTTGTCACTGCACCAGGAAGTGAAAATATTCCACTTCTGAGCGTAGAGCTTCTTCGTGGACGGGGCTCTAGAGTGGAGAATGGTCTCAACGACCTCAGTCGAGAGACCTGAGTCTATGAGTCGGGCCACCTCAGAGGCCAGACCCACAGATTCCACAGTTCCGGGCGAGGATGAAGTATCCTGCCCTAAGCCTGGAACAGAAGGTCCACTCTGACGGGAACCTCCAAAGAGTGCCGTCTAGGAGGGACACCAAGTCCGAGAACTACACCCTGCCCGGCCACTGCGGGGCAATAAAGGTGAGACGGACCCTGTCCTGGCGAACTTTCTCTAGAACCCTGGGAGCAGAGCAACCGGGGAAAGGTGTACAAGAGGAGCCTCAGCTACTCATGTCGTATCGCATCCAGCCAGAGAGAAGCTGGGAGAACAGGGGAGAATAGAGCAGGCAGCGAGCCGTCTCTCGAGACGGAACGGGCCGGAATTCCCCCCATCTGCTCCAACACCTCGGTGCGGAGTCCTATTCCCCGGGCCTCAGCCCCTGTCTCGACAGGAAGTCTGCCCCCGAATTTTGGGGACCCCGGGATGTAAACTGCTCGAAGGGAGCTGAGTTTCCCTTTGGGTCCACAGGAGGTCTGGGAGAAAAGCTTGAAGTGCTAAACAGAGATCCACGCTTCCGGCACATACTATATGCCAGGAGAGGTGGAGTCTGCTCCGCAGACCCTAAGTCGAGCGGCCCCTCGGGGCCACCCCCCAACCCGAGCGGGAGGCGTCTGTCAACAGCGTCACGCGGTGACAGAGTGATCCCAGTACGGGCCTTCGGGAAAGAAACCAGGCTTTCTTCCACTGATGCAAGACCCGCAGCATCGCTTTGAGACCTTGATCAGGCGGGAAAGGTTGCCCCTCGAGGAAACCCCCTGGTTTTTGAGCCACTATAATGGTCACAGATGGCGCAGGCCTAGTGGAAAAGCACTGGGAACTGCCGCCACAAAATTTAACACTTCCTAGAAGCGTCTGACCATGAGTGGCCGGCTTAGCCTCATGCTCTTGACTGTGGACGGGATAGAGGCAACACGCACGGGAGAAACCGTGCGAGATTGACACAAAGTCCCGTATAACACCGAGGGACGTAGTGCTCTGCCTCGGCAAGAGTACATTCCTCCCGGTATTCAGTCTTAGCCCAAGCTCCTATATGTGTGCGAGAACGACATCTCGATGTCGCACCGCGATCTCCCGAGACTGGGCCAGAAAAGAGCCGGTCGTTGAAGAGATACGGGAGCCACGGAGAAACCGTCACCGAAGGTGAATTACCTGGAGGTATGTGGTAAGCAGATTAGCCACATAAACCTCTCGGGAAGAGAGAGCCCTAAAGCCGAGCTGGCCCGCAGGAAACAGCTGGCAGGGATACACGGTTTCTAGTGGCCAGCTCTGGAGATGAGAGCGGTCTTAGCAACCTTGGTTGTGAGACCAAAACCATGCGCTAGGCCCCCTCGGAGGCCGAGCACATCTACTCCAGAACTCCCAGGAGCGGAGCTAGAGCTGCATCCACGCACTTGTTGAAAGTGTGAGGAGACAAGCTAGGCCGAACGGAAGAACTCAATGTAGATAAGCCTTGTCCCCAAAGGTGAATCTGAGGAACTTCCGGTGCTGTGGAAGGATGGAGATGTGTAAATATGCGTGCTTCAGATCTATCGCGACAAACCAGTCCTCAGACCTGGCTTGTACTACAAACTGCTTCAGAGTTAACTCTCTGAATCTTAGTGGCATAGAACTAAAGTAGGACGCAAGCCTCCATCCCTTCTAGGGACGATGAAGTAACGGCTATAAAAGCCCGGACCTCTGGCTGAGAGAGGAACATATCCTATGGCCTCTTTCCCCAGCAATGAGTCGACTTCCTGTCCCATGACCAGAGCCTGCTCGGGGACCACCAGAGTTGGCAGAACCCCCGCCTCTAGGGGGTATCAGTCTCTCGAGACCGACCTCTGAACAGATGTGTTTTTCCACTCGGGGCCCTGGCTGGCACCAGAGCCTCCGGAGCAGATGCTCTAAAACCCTCCTCAGAGGGGGCATCCTGCCCAGTGCGCCCTGTGTGGAGCACAACCGGAAGTGGCTACCTGGGAAGAGCATGACCCGGCCCCCTCGAGGTACCGAGCCTGCTACCGCGCTTACAGGGCACTGATCTACCCCTCGAGGTAGACCAGCGGGGGGCCCCTGTGAGGCCGAAGGACGCTAGCGTCAGGGCCTTCTGCTCTTTGCCTCCTTAGCCTGGAGGACAGCCCTCAGATCTGTCCTGCCAGAAGGCTGCAGCTGAGCGTGACAACCTGTACTGCCACCAAACAGAGGGGGCTGCCAGGTGACAACGTTCTGCCGCTGAGCAGCGCGGTAGGAGGAGCCGCTGCTGGGCTGCGGCTGGCTCGCAGTCCCAGACACTCGAGAGCGACGGGGAAGAATTCTCCTGAATGCTACCTCCCGCTTTGCAGCCTCATGAAACCTCTCGACGGCTATCTCGATAGCATCACCGAAGAGGCCAGGAGGCATAAGAGGGGCATCAAGAGGATATTCTTATCTCTCTCTCTCTCAGCGCGGTCAAAATGCATGGCGCAGAGAGAGATAGCAGTGGCCCTGCGCAGCTCGGCGACTGCCTAAGGGCCATCCCCTGCCCTCATCGAGGATATGGGCGGCGTCGGGATTTCAGGGGCGGCGATGAGTGGTGGGCGAAATAACTCGCCAACCTCCACTCTAGGCATCGCCCCGTAACCGGCCACAAGAGTAGCATAGTTAGCGGCTTAACGCTGCTATACACTCTGTGAGAAGCGGGCTACTTCCAGGACCTCAACACCTCGATGTGAAGGTCCGGGGACAAAAGCAAACCCCGACGCTGAGGCTGCACTCGGGCGGCAGGCAACGCTCGTCCTTGAACGAGCGTCCCTTGGCTCAGCTGGTCACTCGAGACCCAGTCTCGCCGTTGCCCGAGTCAAACCTCAAGCAGCTCCTCAAATGCAGATGAGGTTGATGGCGGTTCAACCTCATCCACATCGATGCTGACTAAATCCACCTCCAACTTCTCAGAATTGGAGAGGTTCAGCAACGCTTCCTCACCCTGGTCGGAAGTAGTCACCACGTGGTGCGCTTCCGAGTCCTTCGTGAGGGTGGATTTAACAGGAAAGGGAGAAGAAAAGGCGTCCCCGTCTCCAACCCCGCTGTTAAACCCAGTTGTGATCTCCGTGCGCGACCGCCGCTGAGCCTCAGCTGCAGCGGGGCCAGATCACGAGGACCGCGAGCCTGAGCAGTTCCCTCAAAAACTGCCAGGCAAGAGCAGAGAGTGCGCAGCAGCTGCCGCAAAACACTCTGCACACTCAGAGCCCTCGAGCAGTGAGCATGCATGTGACACAGAGAGCGTGTATATCACTGCCCGTGATGAAACGCGGCAGGAGTGACACAACGCCAGAAATCTGTGTAACCGCCATCAAAACACAGGTAAGTGAAAATCAAACTTACAGCCAGCAATGCACGTTACACACACGTTAGCTTCGAGCGCTGTTGAAGACACTAAAGCTGCGGCTTCTAGTTCACTGCGTGCCTATATACTCCTGGCTCATGATATCACCCTCGGTGATTGCACTCGCACACCTGGTTTCAATTGCGCTTCAAGAGACAATCACGCTAATGCGTTCCCATATGCGTTCCGACGCAGTGTTGAGTTCCCTTGACAGGGAACTGAATTTTCTTGAGTGTCACATGATCCTTCAGAAATCATTCTACCGGTAATATGCTCATTTGGTGCTGAAACATTTCTTCTACTTATTATTATTATCATCAATGTTGTAACATTATGAAACAAAGTGCTTAACATATTTGTGTGTCAAAAGATTCCATCCAAACATTTGTGGTATGATTTCTTTTTAAGTAGAGAGAAATTAAAACTTTTATTAATCAAGGATGCATGAAATTGTGACAAGTGACAATGAAGACATTTATAATATTACAAAATATTTCTATTTCATACATGTTTTAATCAATACTGTTCATTGCACTTTCTATTCATCAAAGAATCCTGAAAAACGCATCACCATTTCCATAAAAATATTAAGCAGCACAACTGTTTTCAACATTGATAATTGTCACAGTCATTTCGTGTCTCGTCACTTCCTGTTTCCTCCTGTGTGATTCTTTTGTGTTTCCGTCTCGTTTGACACGCCCATTGTTAGTAGTGTCAGGTGTGTCCCATTATCCTGTGTATTTAAACCCTCATGTTCTCCCTTGTCTTTGTCGATTGTTAACGATTCCATGTCGCTGTTCAGGTCGTGTCTCTATGTTCCGTGTTCTCCTAGTCTTCCCGAGTTTCCATTGTTTATGCACAAGTGTGCCATTTCAATTTGCATTCAAAGTATTTTTCGTTTTTGTTTCATTAACGAGTTTTACGTTGATCCCTTGTTTCCTCGCCCTCGTCATTTCGGGTTATAATAACAAATGTTTATTGAGCAGCAAATCGTCATATTAGACTGATTTCTGAAGGATCGTGTGACACTGAAGACTGGAGTAATGATACTGAAAATTCAGCTTTTGCATCACAGGAATGAATTACATTTAAAAATATATTTAAATAGATGCTTTTCATGTGCAATAATATTTTGCAATAGTACTGTCTCTACTATAGTTTTTATGAAGTAAATGCAGCTTTGGTGGACATAAGAGATGAAGAACTAAAAATAAATGTTAGTGCTTATTTTTAGTTTTCTCTCCATCAGGGTCTGTCTCTCTACAGAAGGAAATGCTAATGACGGCAGCAGAAGGAGTCAGAGACACCGTTTCTCTTCTAGTCGCTTCTGTGAGGACCACCAGTTTGGCGTGATGGCAGAAAATCATGGCTCGCAAATAAACTTTATCTCAAACTTTACCTTTACCTCCAGCCAAAACAAGACAATTTTGTAACTCTCATCCCATCAAAAGGTTCATCATAAAAGCAAGAACTCGCATGGATTAATGGTTGACGCCATCTCAATCTAAATATAAAGAGGTTGCAACTCTTTTTCCAAAATTTAATATTTATATTGTTAATCTAAATAAGACATTGGTTAATATTAGAGAGGCATTACTCTGTATGATACGGATAAGGTTATTATATTCTATATTCAACATGAATATGCGATTTTGACTGGCAAATTGCAACAAGTTGTCCATGGCAACGGTTTATAATCCATAATTCACTTTGCATTTGTGTATGTTTACCTTGAGATAATGGCTGGCTGACCCTAGATTATAGTCAATAAATGATAATTCATCTCTAGTTAATGTATGATTTTATAGGCTACTAGACATTTTGGATACCCCCCCCCCCCCCCCCCCTTTCCATTCTTTTTAATAATGTCCTCATAATATGTTTATTTTGTTGTGCAACACAAACAACCATTTTAATATTTTGCACTCAATACATTGTAAATTTGTTATATTCTTATGTTTCGCAATACACATTCATATGAAGTGTTTAAGTCTACTGACAAAATTGACATTAAATGTTCTAAATTAAAGCATTCTGAACTGATAACATGTATTTGGTGTCAATTCTCATTCTTAATGATAAATTTCTGGCCACAAATACCACAAAGAAGATTTTTGTCAAGTTCTTTATTAGTTTTATTTGTTGTTTTGTTTCCATGGGAACATGAGATGGCTGTAAAAGGGCTCGGGGGTTTAGAAGATGATTTCAAAAACCTGATGGTGCAGATCAATGATGGTATAGAAAAACACCCTCTTTCTCTGCTCTTATTTCAGCTGCGTTTGCCGAAATTCGAGCTCCCTCCACTGCAATAGCCCCCAATCTAGTAATAATATTAATTCATATCACAAATGCCTCAATTATGCTGTCCCACACAGATGACAATGACATTTTAATTTTCAGAAGCTGAGATTTTCATAGAAACATTCATTTTAAGTAATCAGAAGCTTATTATAATGTCAAACATAGATGGCCGAGCATATAAAAGACTGCCTTATTAATAATCCGCTAGCTTGAGATCAATTTCATTGTTAGCCTCGGTTGAGAATTCTTTACCAAACCATAGGGTTTGTGCAATGTTTCCCCTTTGCATAGTAAGTAAATGTTAACTGTTTTTCCTTTGACATGCAGATACCTTGAAAAGCGTAGCAGGCTGTGTGGGCTCCGCCCCCAGTGCAATTACATCATGCAGCTCTCTGATTGGCCAGTGATGGCGTTCAGGGCAGGGCAGATCTACAGGGCCCAGCCAGTTGATTTTTTTTAAGGGGAACAGTAATTGACAGGTATATATAACAGTGGTGACTTCCTCATGCAGCTGTGTACGCTGCCAGCCAAATGGATTGATTTTTTTTACTTTTTCGTTTGGGTTTTGTTTCATTAATACTACAGAAAGTGCCTGCAATATAACATGCTGAAATAACAAAAAAGAAAATTGTTAAAGTTATGCCTTGAAATGTTTGTCCGAAGAAGATATGGGTCCCTCGTTTAGCCCCCTGGAAACACACCTACTGGATGTGGATGTGTTACCCACCTACTGGAACTTCAAATCATTCTTCGTTTGTCAATAAACAAATATGTTCGTCTTGCATTGGTGTCCCTCCTCTGCCATGCGAGGTCCACAGCTGAAGCTGGTCATGCCTGGGTCGGAATTGGAGATCGGGGCGTGTAAATCGGAAGTCATGCCCCAACGAGTGGTACCATCCACTACCGGTTATCAGGGTTGCTAAACAGCTCGAGACCAGAGGGCAAAGGAATGAGGGCAGCGCTAGAGAAGCAGTTCTACGTGACTTTGGATGAAAAATGTTTGATCATTAAGTCTCTTTCTTCTCTCGCTTTCTGTCCTTTTTTATTCAAGTAACGCCAATGCTGTGGGCAGCGGCGTCAGCAGCAGGAGAGGGTACAGTCCAGCGGGTTCTGACAGAACCCAGGGGCACACTAGGCAAGGATGCAGTTCTCTTAGCCTTTAGATGGCACTGGCGTTAGGGTCATATCGTCTTTTCTTGACATTTCTTGGTGGTGAGGACAAACAGGACAAAACAAACGAGAGCGGGGTTAGTGCAGGCAATGCCAGAGACATCAACATACAATTTGCTGCCCATCTGTCCGCCTTAACCCGCAGCAACCACATGGTTGTCGTCTCATCAGCTTCTTAGTCAATTAGGATTATCGGTCAAAAGCCACCCGTAACATTTTAGTTTGACTCCCATAATGCCGTTGGGTTTCTGCGGGTAAAAGCGGCTGTCCTTCGCAGCGACAAGGAGAGACACAGAGTGTCCCTCCCTTAACTGCGGGTGAGTATGTGTTAGAAAGACAACAAAGGATGCGGAAAAAGAACATTACCTCCTGGGAGAAAACACGGACATAGACATAGAGAACAGCAAGAAAGAGTGTACAACATCGAGGGTCAGAAAAGGACGTCACACCCACAACATGAACGACGACGATACCACCAGGAACAACAAGAAAGGCAACAAGAACTGCAACAACACCAACAACGACAGGGGTTTAACACAACCTCCCCGTAGCGTGGCTTGATGTGGGGCATCCCAGCAGTTTAACATGCACCTGTCCATAGAGAGGTTAGGTGGGAGACGCCACTATCGCTGTGTAGGGGGGTGACTGGGGAAGCATGCAGGTGCAGTGCAGCGCGTGTGTCTGTACCAGGTCTCTGTGAAGCAGGCAGTAAAGGCAGCGGTGCCGGGCGAGTCCGGGTGGGGGGTGAGGGCTCTTGCTCTGTTCTAGGTTTTCAGGGGGCCCAGGGCCTTCCGGGAGATAAGAGGGCGTGGCAGCCAGCCATGGCACAAAGGCTGCCTACGACACAACCTCCACCCCTCTCCGCTCAAACTCTCACCCTTTCAGACAACGGAGGGGGGATTGAGAGAGAGATCACGGCGAGGAGAGCGGGTCAGAAAGTCGTCATCCCTGCCCACCCCACCCCATACCCGCCCCAACAACCCACCCCGCTTCTCCAAGCAAGGAAAACAACAAACACCCCTTCCCTCCCTTCACTTGAGGTGAGCCCAGCCTTTGTGCGATGCTCTGATAGCACTCCGCTTTAGCTCTGGCTTGGTGCCAGTCCGCATGCAAACTTTAAATGGGCTCAGTCAAGATGCTATGTGCAAACGAGCATGCTGCGGTGAGCTAAGTCCTCTCGAATAATCTCCAGATCTCAAAGCTAGCTTCCCGGAACTTCCTCCTAGTTGGGTTTAGGCTGGCCAATAGAAAGGTTTTACAAACAGATGCTAATCTACATTCAGATGCTGTTTTTCAACCAAGTGCACCCGTAAGTTACCCAAACAGCATGTTTGATGCTACACACATTTACTGGAATCTTTAAAGCTACACTATGTAACCTTTAAGGAACACTGTTTTGGTAATTACACGAGCTACACTGTTCTGCACGGTTGAATCTGACGTCTTGAGGGCTATAAATAAATCGATAAATACCAAAAGGAAGACAGAAATGTCTTTTAAGTATCTTAAACGCAAAGACGTTAAACATACGTTAAAATAACGTTACAAAAGTTTGGCAACACTAACATTGGACAAATGCTGTTGTTAGCAACTACGACGCCTTCCGCTATATAGTAGTAGCCTGACCTGCTATATGTTAGTCATGGATGAAAACCCGCACAGATGAATAACGCAACTACGCAGTTTCCCACGAAATTCAGCTCTTCATTTTAAACAAAATACATTTTTACATAGTGTAGCTTTAAGTAATCATACAAGGTTACTTTCTCCAACAATTCCCACCTTACTCCATAAATTGGTCATTGCATTACTGATATTGTACACATTTGAAATGTTAGCATATAATTACAAAAAAGGCTACACATCATTCTTCTCTTTTATACTGTTGTTTATACATAACTGTCATTAAACATCTTGCTCAGTATCCATTTTATCATTTTGCTCGCATGCATGTCAAGCGATTGATGGGCCAGTCTGCACGAGGTTCTGCTACAGTCTACAGATGTCTTCACATAGACTAATACAATTTGTAATTTAATTTTTTAACATATGTAGCCAGTTCATTTTAGTGGCCAATTTTTGTCAAAAACGAAACATCTAGCTAGCATTTGCTAATGAGGTAAAGAAGAAATTAGCATACTTAAGCAAATGTTACATTTAAAAACGTACAGGTTGTTAAAAATGACATATTACAAATTACACCAAACGTCCCTTAGGATTTACATTTTATCATAGCATGTAACTCAGAATTGAAGACTTGAAATGACATAGTTTTAGTATCTGTTGTCTGTAGCAGAAGCCCAGGCCCTTGTCTGTGAATGTGAGTGTGTAGTGGTAAGTGTTGTGTGTGTGAGTGAGTGAGTGTGTGTGCGTGTGTATGTTTAAATGTGAGTGAGCCTGTTCCAGGCTGTCAGGCAATAGGAAGCATGCGGTGCAGCTCTTACTTAAATCCCCATCCCGTCCCCCCCAGCACTATGGCTGCCATCAGGATGGCCCCTGCGATGGAGCCTATGATAAGGTTGGTGGCGCTAGGACCTGTAGAAGGGCATGATGGGAGAGAAACATGATGTAAGCTGCATGGGGCACCTGCTCAGCATGCAGGGTTTACACATCAAATGCTGGACTTCACTTATGTTTCACAGTCTTTCAGTAATGTGATTACTCGGGATGCATGTGACATAGGAAAACCTTGGGAATCCGTAGGGTAGATTATGCTAACTTACCATCAGTGGAATAGTGTGTGTGTGTGGGATGTTATTGGACATGAGTATGGAGAATTTAGGGGCTGCAGATTTTGGCACAGGGGAGCTGGACAAATAGGTTTATAAGGTAAGATCTTAAAGCACTGAGGTGTTTTGAGTCACAATACCAGCACGGGACTGACGAAAACAAACGCACAGACACACAGACGCACAAAGAAACACTAACCTACAAACACAGTTATGGTGAACATTCACCCGCTCACGTACACGTCGGACCTAGTTCGAATGGAATATTTAGCTCAGCTCAGAATGTGGGCCAGTTCCGTGGGGATTTTGTGTCAGTTAAAAAATCCTACGGCATCTTAAGTCAATGTCAGTCCAAGTCAACTCATGTTTTTCCACCTTCCTCGGTTGTTCTTCGTTCTTGATCCTCGCTTTTGTTCTATATAAATGCCCCACATGGACCATAGAGGGAAGCACCGCAACACTTCATTAACACAGGGTGATAGTAAAAATATCCATGATAATAGCAGCCAGGGGAAAGGAGAAAATAAGAGATAGACCAATCAATCAGTCCAGTTACACGACAAAAATTACAAGGCACCATCACATTCAACACAACGTACAAAGCCACTGGGAGAACACATACACACGACCGCACGTACACGCGCACACACAGGGGATCACAGGATCTCCCTCTTGCCGGGGGAGTGGACTTAAAGGCTTAAGAGGTGCTTACTCTATTCCCCACCCTGTGCCTCCAAAAATCACCCCCAGGGCCAGAATGGTCCCTGCCACTGCCCCTATCAGCCTGTTTGTGGCCACGCTCACTGTGCAGAGGAAATAGGGGTGATTTAGCAGAGAAAATGTCACTCAAGGCCCCATTTTAAAAAGTTGTAAACGTACTAAAGTCTTGTGAGTGGGAAAAGTCACAATATAAAAATGGGCACCTACAAAAAGCAGTGATCTTTGGAAATGGCTTTGAAGTGGATTTTGGAGTTAAGGTATGTATGCAACTGAGGACTAGTCTGTACGTTTTGTGTACGCAAATGGCAAGCTTTTTATGTTAAGGAGAGGTCACGAACCCTTGGGACCCGGGTCCTCGATGACAGGCGGGAGTTTCGGGGGATCATGCATGCTGCAGTCAGTCCCTGCCCAGGTAGCATCACAGGTGCAGGTTGCTTCATTATTGCACACCTGAAAGAAGATACAAAGTAGGAAACTGTACTGTGATGTAAGCCCGGTGTTAATATTTATAGAATAACTAGTTTTTAATAATAGTCAATAAAAACAAATAATCAATTGCAAAAATGTCAACAATTCTGTTTTTCTGTCAATATAGGGTGCTGTGTGTACATTAATGAGGAAAAAAAATAACAAATTATTTTATCAAATGGCTGCAATATAACAAAGAGAGACCATTTTAAGGGGGTCTGAATACTTTCCGTACCCACTGCATTTAATGTAAAATAGTAATATTGTGAAATACTATGCTTTATATTTCTATTCTTTCTATTTACTCCTGTAAAGCTGAATATTCAGCATTATTACTCCAGTCTTCAGTCACACAATCCTTCAGAAATTATTCTAATATACTGATCTTCTGCTCAAGAAACATGTCTTATTATTAATACAGATGTTCTGCTTAATATGTTGGCATAAACCATTTTTACGTGACTCAACAGGATGTTGAAAGTTCAAAATAACTTTTTTAGTAGCAACGTAAAAGTCATTACTGTCACTTTGATCAATGCATCCTTGCTGAATAAAAGTATTAACACAGGCAGAGGGTGAACCAATTCCAGCATAAGGCCAGATGCGCTTCCTCTTTAAAAACACATTTAAATAGAATGTCACAAAACAGTCACGTGTCGTCTACCAACAGCCTTCACATCCCAGCATATACACTCTTGATAAATGGTTTGTTATTAAAGTGGCTATGTTCACAAACCACTATAATTTGACCAGAAAAGCAAGTACTGTATGCATGATTTGGCATGGCAGCCATTGCGTTCAAGAGCTGAATAGATATGTTTGTGATAGTGTTGTAAATTTTGACGCTCTCGTCTCAAGAGCGCAATCGCCAAATCTGTTTCGCCAATATGCTATTATTATGGAGAAAACTGATTCTAGACTAGTGGTTATGGGCAGCTTTCCTCTCTAAAATAGTCAGTGGTTTGAGTAAGAAAAGTCTTCCCCAGCCTTACAAACACTCCGAGTATGAACGTCTTCTTTTTCTTTTCTTTTTTTAGAAAAGTCTTACTGACCCAAAACTGTTGAACGACAACATAGCTGCCATCATATTTTTGGAAGGAGGTCTCTTGCAAGCGGACTGCCATATTTGAAAAGGCTTGGCACTGATTTCAGTAGTTTCTTTTCACCAAAATTCAAGCCTTCCTAAGACATGTCAACAAACCTGATGTCACTACAGTGAGAGAATATGCCTGATTTGGCTATTTTACTGACTGACAATGAGAGGCAACCTAAAAAAAATGTTAAGAACTCTTAGGTATACTTGAAATAAAAATCAGTCCCCTTCCTATAGATATTGGATACCCATGACAATGTGTTATTTTTAGCTGTAGTGGAATAGATGATCATTTCTCTGGTATAGTTCTCTGAATTCATCATGGGATGAATTCAATCCCTGCTGTTAACATTCTGGATTAAATTTGTAAGTGGATTTGAGTGGATTTCTAGCTTTAGTGGGTGGGAATTCAAACAGGATTATTTTCCAGGGTGACTGTAAGGGTTGTCACGGTACTATTTCAGTAGTCGGTTCCAATATCAATAAAATTTTGCAGTTCTCTGTACCAATTTAGGTTAAAAGCTGTTTAATTAAATACTTTTAAAAGGTTTGTCCCATTTTGTCTCATCCATTTTTCATCACTGTCAATCTTTTTCAGGTTTATCATGTTTTTCGCATATTTAGCATTAACACTAAACTTGTATTCTGATTATGAACAGTTAAAAAACAGAAGACGAGTCCTCCCTTAAGAATAACCTAGGGTGTCAATCTCTAAAGCACAAGCTCACTGAATTCTGCGCTCTTGTAAAAACTCCTGTTATAATTAAAAAACAATTGTCTTACAATGACTCTGTTTGATTATGTTTACACTTTGCTGGTTGTAACAAAAGGATTCAAGAGTGTGTGACTCGTGTTGAACAAAACTTTGTGCATTTTCAGCAGTGTTAAGCAGATTCAGACTGACTAGCACCTCTGACGGGCCATTGCGTTCACAAGCTCAACAGACATGATTGGGATTAGTAGATAAACAAGCTGTAAAAAAAACTCTGTAAAACAAATGGTTCTCAAACAAACACAAACAAGAGCTATCGTCTATCAGCGGGTACCAAATATAAATACAGTGGAGTTCACTTATCTCGACCTCGGTCCTATTATTGTCATGTCTTCTGTTTGATGTGCTTTCTTTCCCCTTTATGTCCTGTGTTCGTTGTCTGTGTGACTGTCGCCACACACGTGGCTGTGTTTACATCAGTCTGCTGTCAGTGTGTCATGATTGTCCCCACCCCCTTGTTATTCACCTCATGCCCCCGCACCTGTTATCACTCTCCCCAATTACCTCTCTTATTTATTCCTCTTGTGTCGGTTGTCTGGTGCTTAATCGTTGTTGTTTGGTCACCTTCTCAACTCGAGCTAGCCAGTTTGCATTCCTTAACCTTGTTGTGTCCTGTCGTGTGTTTTAGGCTCCAGTGCCGGTTATTTTTCCCTGTTTTGTTTTTTGCTTTTACGCTGCTCTCTTCTCCTGTCTCCAGGTCTGCTGGCCGCGCCCACCAGCGATCTTGCTCTGTGTCCTGTCATCAGGCTCTCTCTCAGGCTCGCGTTCATCGCCGCCTCCCAGCGGGCGCTCAGCTGTTACACTCCCGCTGCCTTCGCGATCAGTTCGTGTCTATTCCCGCTTTTCTGGCCGGAGGACTTACTATTTTGCAAGAGCCTTGTTTCCCTTTTTTGACTATTTTCGTTGATTGAATAAACTTTCTGTTGAGCCTGCATTTGAGTCCAGCGCCTTCCAGACAATTATGTCAACGTTTTTGAAGTGGAACCGCCAAACTCCCTATTTGTCTTAGCATTTTCTTATGGGTTATGCCGATTCCTTTATGTTGCCGAACCCAAATATCTCGAGCACAAAATAGGGACAAATTCACCACTTAACATGGTTCTCTCGAGACTAATGATCGTACCTAGTTCACTGCGCATGCGCTGATTTT
The DNA here is from genome assembly GCA_037043235.1 of Rhodeus uyekii. Lineage (NCBI taxonomy): Eukaryota > Metazoa > Chordata > Actinopteri > Cypriniformes > Acheilognathidae > Rhodeus > Rhodeus uyekii. Next base: position 5,065,249 of record JAWRVZ010000032.1, read on the forward strand.
GCGTTGCACGTGGATCGCGGTCCATATGGTCGCTCTGTCAGTGACGCTTCTCTCACAGCGCCGCGCAGGACTCTCTGAAGTGAAAGCACATATCGTTCTTACTCTTCTCAACGAGCAGCAAGTGCTGCCGTGGGTCCCACCCCCATCCCAAAGCCTCATTCGCTTCTGTGCGCACATAAAGCCCGCCTTCTCTGATTTGATTGGTTTTCTCAAATATTTTGACGTTGGTCGGTAACGAGCGGTTACCAACCAATGAGTATGAGGCTTAGATAAACACACACAAACACACCCCTGCTTCTGTTCTGACACGCGCTCTGCTCTGCGCCGCTGCGGATTGAAGAACCCGTTATTAAAAGACGGGACGAAGCCGAATTTGATGAGAAAGCACATTAGACAGACAGAACGCAAGAAAGTATGCAATCTAGTACAGCGTGATGACCTCACGAATATGTTATGACTGTTTACGCTGTGATCGCAATTGTGTTTGCAATGTTGAAGAATATTATTAAAGGTTTGTATCGAGAATCGAAGGTGTTTTTTATTGTATACTGGTAGACCTGGGGAGGCAAGACAGATGCGAACAAGTGACTTTTACACTTTTTAATGACATTTTGTAAAATTTGCACTGTTATTCTAATATCGATTATTTTTTCATCCACTTTTTTTGCTGGTAACAATACAATACATTTTTACAAAAAATATCGACCGGTGTGTTTGACAACCCTAGCGACTGTGGTGTGAGACAAGTCCAAGGAAAAGCAAGTGTCAGATGGTGATCACTCACGCCGTGAGAAGAGCAGACTAGGCCGCTAGGGCCGGACGGACAGGCTGTAAGGTTCAGGGAGGAGATGGGTAGACATTTCCGCTCAAGGCACATCATAGAGGGGCCGCATGGCGAACCATCTTCCACATACCCTAGATCAGTGTCATCATCCAACAGCACATGTCCTCCGCTACAGAAGGAGAAAAAATTGAAAATTTTAAAAGACGTTTTTCAGGAGATTCATCCTGAAGATTTAGTGGGAAAAGATTAGCAGAGATCCAGGAACCGACCTACAGTCCACCAGTCGCCCCTGATGGTTAAAGGTGGTGGGAGTGACGTCGCCTTTCAGTGTCCCAATCCTAGGGAGTCTCCCAATATTAGTGCACAGCAGGTACCCGCAGAACACGTCGCTGTAAATCCACAGGATTTGGAAAGTATTAGAGATGGTTACGAGATCGTGTCTAGATGGCAACCCATGTTCGGCAAAATTCATGTGGGATTCACATACAGATTTTTGCAGTATTTATTGGCAAACATTCGCTGCTTGTTCTAGTTTCCTTACACCCACTTAGATCAAGTTGTTGCTTATTGTCAGTAAACATAAATGAAACCAGGTCCTGAACACAAATAAATACACATGCCATTCACTGGTAATGGCAAATATGGTGTTGTTCTACTGTAATCAATTAAATCTACCACATTTTATTATTAAAAATGGTCATATCTCCTTGCATTTGTACAAAAACAAGTCTTTGTTCATTAACGTTTGTACAAATGACTTGTATGTAATATTTTATATACTTGAGAACTGATTCCACCATACAAATGATTGGATTAAATTTTATAAATGATATTTCTGTATCAGAACAGAATTAACATTAGCTGGTTTACATTAATAAAAACTTAAGGGGACACAGTCAATGCTTCAATGCCTTCCATCCTTTTCAGCAGGTTTAAAGAGAGTGAGAACTTTGCAGAACAAGAGTTGCCATCTAGACTTGACCTGGTTTTGTATCATATTAAAGTTTTATTGTGCCGCATATTCCTGCTCTCCAAATAATTGGGGGAACTGACTCACTGTTTGCTGCAGGGCACCCATTTGTCTCCATCTCTCCCACAATTCCCTTTTTCTGTCCCCTCTGTATTTAACTTCTCATAGCAGTGCTTCTCTGACCCTCCAGCCTCTGAGAGAAGAGAAACAGAAAAAAAAGGCAGCAGGAAGAAAGAATAAAATTAGGAAAACGTGGAACCACAAGCAAGCGTGTATTAGAAAGCAAATCAGGAGGTTTGCAGCTGTTTTCTTTGGCAAGAACAGTCGATTAAGTAATCGGAAAGCATCAGTATCACTCACTTGAACCCCAGATGTATTTGCACTGACTGTCCCGGGTCATACATTCACCACTGTAACAGCGGCCCTGGAATAGTAGCAAATAAAGTGTGTAACCTAAATGTTGTTTTGCCATGTAACTGCTTTATATAGATGTTATCTAACCTGATTGGCCAGACAAGAGTAGCCATCTTGCTTATGAAGATTAGGGGGGCACTGTAAGAAAAGAAGATATTATTGACAGATTTTTTGCAATTAAAATACTGTAAATAAAAAGATACCCAGTATTTTTTACTGTTTAGTTCAGCATTAATTAAGTTTTAGTATTTTCTGATGATACTAAATATGATTTACTTTTGTTACTGGACATATAAACTATATTTTTTTAGAGCCTTGGTGGAAATATTGTGAAGCAGGTTATGTAATGGCACTTGGCATAATGAGAGAAACTGACAACTGCACTATCAAAGTTAATCTATCAAGTGTTAAAACTGCAGGCGGGCTGTCATTTAGTGAATAACATGCCTTCTGTGAAGGCATAGTGAAGTGAAGGGGGTATAGACACATGACACATCATCATCACTAGCTATGTTTCCATCCAAAGTTTCAAATTTAACTTGTAATATCACATAAAACATTTGCAAATAAATCACTGTTCAAGAGAACGAAATCATCACTTACGATACTGGGAAATTGGTGCAAAATAACTGTAATAGAGAATGGAGAGTTCTCTGTTTTTCTACGTACAGTATATCATAAATGACTTCTCAGAGTGTGCAGATGAAGCACAATCGGATGCCTGGTGTTTGCATTCGGATGCCTGGTGTTTGAGAATGTAACCATGTGAGACAATTCTAGGAGGGAATTAAACCAAATCATTTTGGTGACAGACTCTTTCATTTTTGAATGACCAAACCAAAATTTGAGATTTGGTACACTGGTTTGTCCGGTTATCCAATCACAGCCATCGTTGAGGCAAAGTCAAGCAAATTTTTTGTTGTGCTTCAAGGGATTTGTTTCCGTTGTAATTTATTCATGTTTTTTTTATTGGATAAAAAATGTATACTATAAAAAGATTTTTATGTGGATTTTAGGAGTTTATTTTCATCTTGCTGTTTCCATCCAGAGTTTTTGTGTGTGCAAAATCCCAAAATGCACAAGGTGGACGGAAACGTAGCTATTGTAGATTGTCATGTAGTGGCTCAGGAAACTGTGTCCTATTGTGTAACCATGACTTACTACTAATATTATTTGCAGGAGAAATCAGACCTGGGATGTTTTATAGAATTAACTGTCACTTTAAATTATTTATTTGCGTAATGCATTTTTAATTGTGTACATTTAAATTTTTAAAATGTTTTGTTTCATGGAAATATCAGCTAATTTGTATATTCATCACCATTACATTTAAATGGGCTATACAGAAAATAGAAAAGATGAAATACTACCCAATTTTAGCTTTTACTGAAATAATATATATATATATATATATATATATATATATATATATATATATATATACAGTATATGCTTTTAATACGTATGTATATATGCTATATAATATGTCTAATAAAAAACATATTTATGGACGTGTCCCTCTCTTTATGTTTGAGATTTCCCCTTTAAAAATGTTTTAATATATCTACAGTCATATTGAAATAACTGACATCATATAAAGAAAATAAAAAATGGTTTAAAAAAAATAAAAGAGCAAAACCTGTCCCGAGTCTCCTGAACAAGTCTCTGATATGTCACAATCGTTCACAGCATATCGACAGCCGTATCCCCGTGGGTAGAACTGAAAAAGGCAGAGGGACAGAGATTGAGAGAAACAACTGATCAGTGGATTGTAAGACACTCAAGTAGTTGAGCTTGGTGGAAGTCACGATGAATGATGAGGCAAAAGTGAAGTGTCTTACCAGGCATGTGCTGTTGCAGCAGGGGCCGTCACTGCAGTGCGCTCCATTAGACAAAGAACATTTTTTACAGCAGTCTTTATAGCACTCCTGCACAACCAGAGATAAATATGTGCACACAGATCCAAAATGGTTAGCAAAACATGAAATGAATGTGTGTTCTATTAAAAAACAAACAGCACTTACCATTCGGGCCCCACAGTCACACTCCTCTCCTACTTCCACGTAACCATTCCCACATTCTGTAGCCTCAAAGAGCTGCCGACACAAAGCACAAGTTTTATGCAGCATCATGTCCAACGATTTTGCTTGAACTTGATTTTTGCTTTAAGTTTGCTGTCAAGACAATCAGTCACAACACATGTGAAAACGGATGGCATTTGGTGTCACTGAGGTAAAACCTGCTTCAGTGTTTCAACTTCAGCTTTCTGTTGAAAACCTATTTTTTGTGGGTTGCGGGTACATGAACAGAACAAACAGAGAAAGGCAAGTAGATCCAAAAATAGATTAGTAGGAGTGTAGGATCCAAAAATAGTGCAAAACTGTAACATGCATTATTAAAAAGAAGTGCACGCCAAGACAGCAGGATTTTAAGTGTGATAAACTTTGAGAAAATAGGTATGGAAGCTTGTTTCTGCCATATTAACTCAAAACCAAGTCAGAATTGCAAGAGAAAACATTTGCATTTACCTTATTTTTATACCATGGCGGAAACAAGCTTCTATAAAGACGTGATCCCCCCCTTTGTGTCTATTCATTCATTAGCTGAAAAAATTAAATATTCAAATGGTTGAATTTCTCCAGACAAATACTGGGGGGAAAAGTTGAATGAAAAACTGCATGCCGAGACTTCTGCATGTGTCTGCAGGTCAATTGTTGTGTTTGTTACATTTGCGTTTTATCGGTATGTTGTCCAAACTATTGTTCAAGCCTACCTTGTTGGGTTTGTTAAACAGACACGAAGCACCGCCTCTTAGAAGAAAGTTCCTGTAGTCAGCGATGCTGCACTTGGAAAACCTGCGTGGGTGTTGCACTCTATGGAGGAGAACAAGGAAAATAAACCTCCACAAATCAAGAAATACAACAGGAAACTAATATGAAGCTAATATGCCCCGGAAGTTATTCAGGAGAGGCTACAGAATAATGTGTGTAATTAACGATACCCAGTGTCTTCCATTATACATCCCACCCATGTATCCATGCAGCCGCACTCCTCTGAGAGAAAACAAGAGTGAGCAAGTAAGTCTGTGAGTTCAAATTAAATCCTAAACTCTTACAGTGAACAAATAAGAAATACAGTACGAGGTGGTGAAACAGAAACTTACTCCTCCTGATTATAGGATCCCATTGGATTCCAAGATTCTGTGCTAAGCTCTGAGAGAGAGAAGCAGCCATTGTCCATGTGCTGCCAAACTGAAAGAGAGACACAGATACAGCAGTGCACGACTCCAGAGGTAAGATGTCACTTCATTAGTCATTTAAAATAGCTGTAAGATAAGGTTTTACTGTAAATTGCCCAGTCTGTCTACCCAGAATGCTGAATACGTCCAACCTCACCTCATTAACACCGATTCCTCTTCCTTTGGAACACACTCCGCTAATATATGCAACACTGCTCCGACCGTAATGAAATGTCACATTCCTGCAAGCAGAAAGAGATTTTCTATTTATCTTTGTCACTCTTTTTCTGTAAGTGCATTATAATGTTATTCAGCCTCATTCTTAGGAAACTGTGCCAAAAATGTTTATTACTCCTAACCCTAAGCCTAACACTAATGCGTTATATTATTTTTAACCCTGATTCTGAGATTAAACGGATCAAAGATTGAATTCTGAGATTGAACGGATAAAAGACAATAATAATGACTTGATTTTTGTTACCTAATGTCATTGCATTTTTGCTTTAATGTAAAAATGGATCAATATGATATTTTTCCAGAAATATTGATTTGACCAATAACAGTATAAAATAGTATAAAATGACCAATAACAGTGTAAAACAAAATGTAGAAAGAAAATATAAAACAAACAAAAAATTATCATAACAATGTCGAACAGAAAGAGCAAATTATGCATTATGATATTCAGGCAGTGAAGCAGTGAAATTAAAACATTTTATTTTCAATAAAAGTAAAATGGAACTTCTTGGCGACATGCAAAATGGCTGATATTCAGATGAAAAACAAATATTTAAAAAGATATTTTGCATTATGCAGTAAACAGAGTTAAATAAAATATTGTAAGTCTAGTATTCTGTAACGCACAAGAACGGCACAATTTCCTTAGAATGACCCACACATATTCATAATTTGGTAACGCTTTTGTTTTCCACCTTAAAATCCTTGTTACACATTTTACATGTAGTTATGTACGTTACATGAACGTATAAAGTATGCTTAATTACATGCAACTAACCCTAACCCCAATCCTAATCCTAACCATATAGTAAGTATATGTGTCATACAATGAGATGTGTGCGATGCGGAGGAAGGACGAGGAGCACAAGTTCTAAACGAAAACTCTTTATTCAAAAAACGCAAAAACCAAAACACTTTAAATAAAGAACAGAAAACGGCATATGTAGTGCAAAACTCAGAATCTCAATACTAATAGGAAAACTAGGAAACCCACGGAAGGAGACACGGAAGGAGCACAGCATCCACAAACATGAAACAACATTATCAACTGACAAAGACAAGGGAACACAGAAGGGTATAAATACACCAGGGAAGATGGGGAACAGCTGACGAGACTTAATAAGTGATTAGACATGGACAGGTGCGTGCAGGACCTTGAAGATACATACAAGGGACCCGGATGTGCACAATGAGACAAGACCGTGACAATATGTAGTTAATTATTATTACACAGTACTTTAATGCATTATTACAGTGTAACACGGACACCTTAAAATAAAGCATATCCTAGAATTGTCACAAAACCTGAATCAACATCAAACTGAATTCACAACAATCTTTAGCCCTCTAGCCCTGCAACTCCCACAAATGAACTGAATCTATTCCGTAACTGGCAAACCAAGCAACTCACGTGAAAAGGTGCACGGCATCAGCATTAATGTTGATGTTCTGTTGTCGGTACTTTGAAAAATCTTTTAACATTTCCAGTGGCTTCACACTCAGAGGAATCCGATCCCTGTCCGTCCAAATCTCCACAGCAACCAATACCACACGCGTATTCAGCTGCTCCTTAAAAATCTAAAGGCAATATTATTTGAGTTTTAGATTAAGAACACGAGATGAGGGAATATTAGGTTAACATTTTGCATCAATAAAATATGAAAACATACAGCGTCTACAAGGTTGACCACTGATTTGGCAGAGTTTCGGGTGTGTTTTTTACTCTTATGCCTTTTAAACTGTAAAAACAAGAGATTAAGAAAGAAAATCAGTTTCAAGGTTCTTCAGTACATGACAAATATGGAAACATTTGTTACTCGGTGCCCTCTAGTGGAGAAATTCTTACTGGGAAAAAAGCAGGGTGTCTTATTTGTACTTGCAACAATTTCAGTTCGATTCAGAAATACATCCAAAGATGATTTAAAGGAATTTTAAGAATAATTTAATAAAACTCACCGTGTTGTGGTCAGCAACAATCATAATTTCCAGATACTTCATTTCCTCAAAAATGTTACGAGGCATCTAAGAGAATCATAACAAAATCATAATGCTGAGTATGAGGTATGATTATTGAGACATGGCAAAGGTTATGGGTCATTTTCTTACAGCTCTTTTCCTCCTTCTCTTTAACCAAGGCATGCTAGCAAAAATATGTTGTTCATCTTCTTTTTCCTCAACTGGGTCATCAGCAGCTGAGGGAAACAGACATGAAGGTAACCATGGAGATGAGGGTGGTGATGTAATATCTTGCCACATGTCTTTAGGACCTTGGCACACTTACCCCAGTCACCTGGGACAGAGGTTACATGGAGCGATGATGTTCGACGCAAAGTGTGGGCTCGTGCCTCTGTTTCCTAAAAGGTACAAACATGGTGACATTTGTCGACAAGACGTGTGCATCAAGGCTGTAACCATGTCGTGAACATTGGGGGGGACACCAAAGTTTGGTTGGTTGTTTTACTTAAAGGAATTAAATAATTTAAGGAATGTAATAAAATGGAAGTGATAATAATAAAAGGAGGTAGTTGTGAAGTAATCAATTTAAACTATTAAAAAATAGTATTTTATTTTAAAATAATCATGTGTCTAATATGTCAAACATAGAACTTTTCTTGACTTATCACATTCAGTTATGAACAAATCATTTACATTACAGTATATTTTCAATAAAATAAAAAAACGTTAGTTTTGTAATACTGTCTATTGTTGAACATTTCTATTGTAAAACACTTGTCAAATATTCAATGCTTAGCGACTTATATCTCACCATTCACTGTTGAAACTAAAGTGTCGTGTTAGAATTCGCACTCGCATTCTTTGAACAGTAAGGGATGCTTTCTTTGATTTTGGCAATCCTTTTGACACTGATGAATGCTGAGGCAGACCATGAATGCGGGTTATATAAGGATGCGGGTTATATAAGGTTTATATTTTATAGTATAGTTTATAGTTTATATATACAAACTTTTACACGTAATAATATTTAAATAAATTTATTACGTCCTTAAGGATATAAGGTTTTTGTTGCAGTATTTTCTTTCTGTTTTTCTTTCTTGCGACGGTTGTTGTCTGTGGTCCTTGTACTATCACTGATAGGCTGTCTGACCTGTCAATCATGCAAGAAGACGTGATTGGCTGTGCTGCATGAGGGCGGGCTCTTCTCATCTCATCCGATGATCAACACCTGTAGAATCGCTTCTTAAGGGACGTGCTGCTGCACAGCGGGAGAGACTGCTTTTTCTTTTTGTTCTGATTCTGACTTGTGTTTGTTTTCTTATTGTGTGAATTTTGTGCACAAGCACTGTGTACCGAGCCTGAACAGTTATGAATAATTGACGTCATGCGAGCAACATTGAAATTCGAAATATGAACACACAAAAAAGTTCATAAATCTATGGGTGCGGGTTATATACGGGTGCGGGTTATACCAACAAATTTTACACCCCCCGCGGGCTATATTAGGGTGCGGATTATCTGCGTCTGCAAGTTATATGCAGGAAAATACGGTAACTTTTAGTCATCCTAAGAACAAAGAGAGTAGTACGTAATGTAGTGCAGAAGATCAGCATCAATAATGCTGGGTCATTTCTAAATATTGAGAGGGAAAGTCGTCCCCATCAATGTCTGTGGTGGTTACGGCTCTGGTGTGAATAATGAATCCCAAAAGACGATAAGCTGTAATGATGTGATCTTACCACAGTGTGAGTCTGTTTCAGAGGCTCGATGAGATAGACAAAATTACCGTCATCAAACATCCCACTAAAAGAGTGAATCAAAAGAAGGGGGTTGAGAAAAGAGAGTCAAGGATGTCAATTGGAAAACAGATACAGGGACAAGGACAGATAAAACCTCAATGAGTAAAATCACTTGTCAAGTGAAAGGAAAACCAAGAAAGAAACCACAGCCTTGCTTTTAGAACCCAATAAATTCTCTTGACTGCTCTCTGTGACACTCAACCACACATTAACATGGTGACATTCAAATCTTTTCATGTGTACCCACTGCCATCTGGCCTCACAGTGGGTCTCCAGGTCAGACTTTATCTCTATATCTCACACACACACACACACACACACGCACACATGAACAAAGCAAGGTTTCTCACTGAAGTCCATTGCAGGTGGATAAAGCTACACGGGAGTCTTCTTTTCCTCTCACGTGGCCTTGGTAGTAGCAGTGTTCCCCGCCCTAATCAAACGCACATTCATCACTGCTTTGTAGAAGTTATTTTCAGGGTTTTATTCGATATTGGTATGTGCTCTTTGTGTCTTACCCTGGAGAGAACCGGCTTGCCTTTCTCATAGTGGATCTCCATATAATCTGAAGAGAGCAGATCACTAAAATAGAAGTGAGAGAGAGAATCGAATCACACATTAATTATCCAACAGCAAAATCATAACCTCAGCAAACAGGGAACGTTCTGGCAAGGTTCTATCAAAGTTATGAGCAAACTTTGCTATTTAAAAATGTTCTCAAAATGTTAGCACAAAAACAGCATTCATTCATGGAACGTTTTGTTTCCGGAAACATTTTAGTTGCACATTCGTCTATAGTTTTTTAACTGAGAACATTTATGATTAATGTCCAATAATGTTTGCAAAATCTTAACTTAGAATTTTCCCCTAATGTTTGCATTACCAACATTAAAAAAAAACTGGACATTTTGAACATTCAGAAATGTTTTCATAACTTAATTGGAACGTTTGCTAAACGTTTCCGTTTGTACTGCAATTATACTACAAGTGAAATTATAGGTATAGAGTAGTAGTTAGGTATAGTCTCAGTAAAATATTAGTTTAGTAGTTTTATACTGCAAGTTCCCTAAGAGAACATATCTAACTTAAACCTACATTTATGCATTTGGCAGACACTTTTATCCAAAGCAACTTACTTTGCATTCAAGGAACACATTGACATTCTAATCAGTTCTTGCTTTCCCTGGGAATCGAACCCATGACCTAGTGTTGCAAGCGCCACCCTTTACCGTTTGAGCTATAGGAAAGCTACTTATAGCTTACTATTTATATTATATTTTTGCACTTTAAGTATACTACTATGTTCCTATTTAGGGCCGTATGTAAAACCTGTGTGAAAAAGTTTTTAATAGGCAACTCAATCAAAAGAGTAAACGCAACTATGAGCTAAGTATACTTAGAATACTTAATTGCCTATACTTGAGCTCAAACTTTTGATCGAGATATACATTTCAAGTATATATATCAAGTACATAAAAAGTAGACTGAAAATAAATTTTCTTATTTTTAGTTTAAAAGACGTATACTAATCGTACACCTGAATAAACTCTTTTTTCAAAAAGGAAGGCATGGTAAATATTAAATTTTTTTTATTTATATTTATGCATTTGGCAGACGCTTGAATCACATTGAACCAGTTCTCGCTTTCCCTGGGATCGAACCCATGACTTTGGCATTGTAAACACCAATGCTCTACTGATTGAGCTACAGAAATACTGACGTGTGAAAATACACATCAAAGTGCAATTAATATGTATTTGAAACAGCAAATGTGGCTATATTAATTTTATATGATAAATATATTAACAACAGCATCAATAGCTGAAGTCACAGTGAAATTTACAGAAAAATTCAAGTCCTTGAGTTCTTTTATCCCATGATCACAAATACATTTGTTTGTGTCCTATTTTTATAACTGTCACAAGCTGACAATTAATCAGCCTCAATGCATTTTAGCCCAAAAATGAACATTCACAAACATATTTATATCACTAAAAAAAAAATGCCGCAATAATTATTCTCATTGATGGCTAAAATGTGTCTGAAAATGTTCTTGAAAAAAGAAAAATCGTGTGCACATTAGAAGGGATAAGCGAAAAACCCTGAGACATTTTTCAAAGCAGATTCTTTTGTGTTCCACAGGAGAAAACAACAACATGAAGGTGAATAAATGATGACCAAATTTAAATTTTTCATCACTTTAAACTTTTAAAAAAGTAATCCCTGGCCTTGGCTATTCCTGGCTATTATGAAAATCAAACCGTTTGGGAACTTTTGTGCTGCGTTTTAATTTTAATAGGGCAAAAAACTTGTTTCTGTAAAGCAGGGGTGTCCAAACTCGGTCCTGGAGGGCCACTGAGAGCCAGCTCCAACTTGCCTCAACACACCTGTTTAATTGGTTTTAAAGCTGAACTGAACAGGAGAAGGTTTAGACACTCCTGGTGTAATATATATATATATATATATTAAGAAAATACTAATTCTTGCAATATGAGCTGCCAACCTCTATCCAATCTTCTGGGACCATCACAGCATTCAAAAAACAGCTGAGGTCACACCTTTTCCACAAGTACTTAAGCAAAACAACTCTAGCTTCCCAGCTAACAAAAATATGTACTATGTACATATATATATGTACATATACTATGTATTTGTATATGTACTTTCTCATTAAGTTAAGAAAACAATATTTTGGAATGTTCTCTATTCAAAATGTTTATTTACAAAAATTCTTCTTAGCTATGTGAACGTTCAAAGAACATTCAATTGTATCATTCTTCAAACATTATGGGAATCTTTCTTTTGAATGTTCTTACGCATTTGGACACATAGTAACATTTAAAAAAAACATTACATGAACGAGAGACCAAATCAGCAACACACATTTGACATGTATTTGACATGTTTCTTTTGCTAAAATGGCATTAAAATAGCTTTTTTTTCAGGCTTTTTTTTCAGAACATTAGCCAAAGTTCTGAGAACGTTCTGTTATTTTTCCTAATCTATCTTTCTACTTTGTATACTTTGAATATTGCTGGCTCCATGACAAATTGAGTTTGTGATGCTCCTCGTCTGTAAGCTGCCTTGACAAAAGCATCTGTTAAACGAATAAATGTAAATGTAATTACCAGGGTGGCAATTAATCTCAAATAAAACACCTAGCAACTAATATGCTGTTTACCATCATGTGACAATGCAGCATTCGCAGTTTTTACAGGGAAAACTTTGGATGATTTAAACCACAATGTTCTGAGCTCTTCATTGTATACCTTGAACGTAAAGGTGCTGACAGACAAAAAATGGCAAGAGAGGAGAGGACAGAAAAGGGAAAGTGGCACACCATTCACACAAATTTGCGGAACAAACTTTAGCAAGCGATTTTAGGATTTTAATACAAAAAGGAGAGAATACAGCTGTTTTATTTTAAAAAAGTGATATATATGGATAATGTACAACTGAACCAGACTTGTTTCTTATTTACAGACACACACACACACACTTACTTGTTTAAAGTAAGGTCCAGAGTGAATGTGGTGCCAAAGGCGTCCAGCTGGAAACTTGCTTGGGCCAGGTGGACATCCTGCGGTCAGGGAGATAAACAGGGGCTCATTAACACTTCACAAAACAAACATATGTTGCTACATCAAATGTGCCAAAAAAGGCTGCAAATGTAACGGTAAAATTTCATTTCTGTTTTGCACACACATTAAATGATTTTTATCAAAAAGCAACTCTCTGTAAGTCCATTTATAGATGAAACACCTGCTCGAGAGCATCATAAATCACACAGCTGTGCTGTATTACCGCAAAAATACTGCACTGGCAGAAGTAAAGTGAGTGTTTGCACAATGCAATCCCACAACGTCTGTTCGGTACAGAGAGAGAGAGAGGGAGAGAAAACTGCTTCTTTTGCGAAACGTGCATTACATTTGTGAGGGAGGGCTGGTGAACCTGGATCAACTCTGAGCACTGGGCATACTGCACCATTCCCAGCAGCTGCTAGAGGCATGAAATGAAGCAGCTTCCTTGCTTCACAACTCCTTAGCGCATGAGCGTTGAAGACCTAAGTACGGGGGTTGGGGGGGGGGGCATTGCAAGAGTCCCAGTCTCACCTGTCCATCTCCGGCCTGGTTCCTCGCCCGAGTGTCCAGATCATGATACGTGCTCTCCGAATCCTCATTCAAGTAGTAAATGAGCCGGGAGGGATATGTGACGGTGACCTCATGCTCTCCCGATTTTCTTCCCGTGGAATTGCCCGGTGCCGCTGCTGTCGCTTCTCGCGGGGTCTCAGACACGTGCTGATCCCTGAGATCCTCATTCTGCACAGCGCTGGACACTGCAGGACGAGAGGAAATTGTTTACTGCTTTACAGTCTTCATCTCTGAGAAGGATCCCGTCAATTATATATGAACGTGTGCCAGCAGTTGCAGCCCTGTGATGCTGCAGAGAAGCTGCGCACAGATCTCTCTTATGCAGATCTCAGTGTATCGAACAGAGGCACTACGGCAGATAACCAAATAAAACACTGAAATCTGATCACACATTTAAGACTGTGGATGAGAGGGCAAGACATGGTACATGTAATGGCAACAGAGAAATAAGAGATACATATTGACACAACATAGCCATACATTTTTTTCCCTCAACTTTATGAGCTGCATATTTGGATATCTGATATCTGAACTGCAAAGGCATTAGACACGCATCATGTCAGCTAATGATAATCTATTGTCATGGTAATCGAATTAAGATTCAGTTCTTAAACCATGTTCCCATACAACACCATACTAATGGGGCTGTCAACCCATAGAGAGGCCTTCAAAAGCTTTTACCCCCCTCTGCAGAGATTGACATGTATAAACGGCCGTAAACACAGTTAAGTAATGGAGGCAGCTCAATCAAAGCCTACACAGAACCTGCGTATTTTGCTGGGATTTCCTGCCGCAACAATAGGCGTTGGGAAAACAAATTGCGCAATGTAGAGCAAATATCGAATCATATTATATAAATAATAAAGTTACGCAAGGTAAACGTTATACTCACCCGTTGAGGTTGAGGCGATAGAGGATGGCACGGAAATAAATGTGCTAGCGAGCAGACACAGATGGAATATCAGACGCATGATTCATATTTGAAGACTAAATAAAATGTCATTAGCGCATCAATTTACAGCGAGTCCATTATTATGAGGGCGATTTTAGTGCGCATCCCGCGGGAAGTGAGGGAAATCCTTCATGCAGCATCGGAGACCGAGGGGTGGGTAACACGGTTGGGATGCTGAGGGGTGGGGAGGACTGGGAAGAAGGAGAAGGGGTGGTAGCACGGGTGGATGGAAGGCGGTGGCCAAGCGGCTCATCTCGTAAGGGAAGCCAGTGCGCTTGCGCAGTGCATCTTCTGCTGCGCTGACGCGTCAAACATCCTCACTTTGAGCACTCGCCAGCACACTCATCCTAGCAAACCAGAGATTTACTATTGACATCTCAATTGTTATAATACATTCAGACAAGCAAAATGGTTATACACTAGCCCACAACCTAAGCCTGGATTAAAAGCTTAGTTTTTTTCTTCTTCTTTTTAATAAAGACATCTGTTAATCCGTAAATCTACGTCATATCACATGGACAGAAATTAATGATCGATGATTTTCTGTCACTATTTGCACAGGTAATTTATATTTATAAATTTGCATCATATAAGATTATTGCTTCCTTATATACGTTTTTTTCTATAGCAATTTATTCTTTAATTTTCTCAACCCACACTTCTGCATTTTGCAAAAGAAATAATCTGCTATTTTCTGCACAGCATTTTTATCCCCAAACTTTAACTTGTTTGTATGTATTGCTCTCTATTAAGTGTTTTATAACGTGTCTACTAATATATGAAATATTGGTCTTGTGAAGACCTGTTATATATTAAACGTTTCTACACTGCAGCTCAGGAGACAATGTATTTCACATCTTCCCCTTCCATTCCATTCATTCATTAGAGAAATTAAAAAAAGAGGAAAAATCCCAAACAATAGCTTCACTATGGCGGCTGGTTTTTTCTTAGATGCTCTGACCTTGTCCAACAGGAACATCTAAACTTTAAGGGACAGCGTTTAAACGGCCCATAAACTTGTATTGAGTGTTTGAATGAATGGCTGATTTCAAATTGGCACATTCACCTTGTATCAGACATGTATTGTTGACTTGTATTTTGTTGTTTTGTATTTTAAAGACAATTTAATATAGTGCCAAAACCCAAAGAGAAAAAATGCTAATATAATTATGAAAGACAAAAATATTAATTAGAAATTTAATTTACAACCATTAATATCAACCTTTGAGAAAATACGCATTAGAAACTTAAAAAATATACTCATTACAAGTTAAGAAATGCATATGACAAATAAACAGACATTTACAGACAAAAATGAACTTCAACTAGAAACAGTCAGCTGAAATTCAACTGTGCAAAACTATACAGCATTTGAAGAACAGAAGACAGCTTATGTTCATGGCTGGTGTCTGATAACGTTCAGTCTGCTATATTTACAGTGGCGGTCCTCCCCCTCACTCTCTTCTGCTGACTGGCACTGAGCATTGTATTTATTTGTTTAGAAGAGGCTGTAATAATCGGCTGAATCGCTAGCTTAGAGGAAGCCGATGATCTAAGTGAGGCCCTTGCAGGGTTCTTGTTTCTGGGAGATGTCCTACATTCTGCAGATATATGGGAGCGAACAGTTCTCCGGAGATTGCTTTGTGATTTTGCTTTGCGCTGTGGTTTGGTTGACTTCCTCTTGGTCCTGTAAGGGGGTAGTGATGGTCTCTTTGCTGAAGTCAAAGGCCCAGCCCTCCGTAAGCTACGTCTGATTTGTGGTTGGTCAACTGGTGTTTGTTGGCGGTGCTCCTCTTGTTCCAGTCCTCCAACCTTATAGGAACTGCTTGCACAAGAGTGAGAAAGTGCTTTGGAAGAATCATCCACATGGGCCGATGGTGTGAGGTGTCCAAGGAGGAAACAACTGCTACTTGAGATAGAGGAGCGGGTGAATAAGGCTCTTCGGCTGCTAGACAAAGAAGAACCAGGTTCTGAGGGGCCACCACTCTCCAGAATAGAGTCTGAGGTGGAGGTACATAGATCGGCCATGCTGCTCCTACCACGACCTTTTCGAGAACCTCCTGATGACTGCCCCTGCCTTTCCTTATTAATATCTGGGCTAAGGCTACGGAATAGCTGCCGGACATGTGAAAGAGATTTGGAATTAGAGGGTAAAGACATGCCTTTCGGTGGACTCTTCAAGATCCTATTGGTCAAAGGGTCATAGAACTTAAGAGGTGTCTTTTTGTACTTGTACTTCTGGCCAACATCACTATCACATGACTTTCGCTTCCTCCCTGCTTTCTTAATAGGGGTGGGTTTGGAGATTCCTTGACCCCCATCTGGGGAAGAAAGCACATAGATCACAGTTTTAGGTTGTAGAGGACTCATTATTTTACAGTAAGAAGCAGGAAGCTTTAATGCACAGAGTCTAGTCTTCATGTCAGGGGTCCTTTCAGGGCTAGGGCATTGCTGGGGCTCTTCACTGTGTGTCGATGGGAATGTTTCTTGTCTCGATTTCGGTCTCACCACAGGACAGCTAAGAGGCATGGTCTGTGTACCGTGGCTTACTTTTACCACCTGACAACGTGATGCTAGTCTGTACATTTTTGACCTTGTTCTTCTCAACAAAACAGCTGAATGTTTGGGGTCTTCTTCGTTGTGTTCCGTAAGGGGCAAGATGTCTGTAGGCTCCCATCCAGCAATATCTGCCTTTTCTTTTTTGTCCTGATTCTTGTTCTTTCTCCTTTTTTTTCTGTGCTTCCCAAACCTAGCCAAGGATTCACTGTCAAAATAGCAATGGAATTGGCCTTGTTGGAACTCTCTTACTATGGAGTCTATCTTTACGTCATCTTCAAACATCACCTGTCTCCACGTTTTTCCTACAAAAGACTGTGGTATGTGGGGAAGATCGGGTAACACCTTATCAGTAGTACTCTCCTTGGTTTCCTCAGGTATTCCCACAGAGTTTAGGGCGGTGTATAGCTGAGTCTGGTATTCTTGATCTTCAAGGTTTATATGCGCTTCAAGTAACTCTGCTAAATTCTTTTCGTCACCCTTTGCCTTTCCCAAAGCCTTCTGTATCGCATTGTCCCATTCTTCACTGCCTTCAGATTCACTCATAGACTGAGGACTCACAAGGAAGCTGCCATCGTCTTGCTGGTCGACTTTGTGTCTGTAGCCATAACAGTATTTTTCAATAACCTCCTCTATCAGATCTCGTATCTGGTCAGATATATGACTGGATGTCTGTTCCCTATGGAGGACTTTCCAATGTGGCAGTCCTGAAATCCACACTGTAGACTCATCGGCCACTGGTCGAAAGGTTGCAGGCTGGTCCTTCGAGGTAATGCACTTTGCAGCTTGTGGGGTATGGGATGCTGTAGTGGAGTCACTATCCCTATTGGTTTTCTTGTGTGCTTTCCTGTGTTCACCAGCTCCAGCCACGGTGACTGGTGGACGCTTTGAAGAACAGGGATGTCCAGGGTGTGTTTGTGAGCTTTCTCTTTGATCAGGTAGTGTCAATTGTGATGTATGTGGTTTGTCATTGGCAGAGCTGCCACTAGTCCTGTGTAAAAAACCCTGTGTGGGGGAATACTTTTCAGGGGGAGGTAGGTCAGGCACCATTTTTCCTATTTGGGAAGCAGTTTGTATGTGTGTATTTGCAGTCAGGTCAGTAGTCACTGCTGGAACTGAGGTTGCAATTTGCAGCTTTTGGCATGACTCTTCATCAGAGGTAGGCATCTCCTCACGTGTCCCAACAGAGACACCATCATCATCTGATCCACAGTACACCTCTGAGAGCACCTCCTTTGGGACAAGTGGGGTGGTTAGTGAAGGTAGATCAGCATGGGTAGGCCTACAGAGAAAAGTCAAAAGCAATGACTGATATTTTTTTTTTTCTCAATTCACAAAACAAGTAAGTAATATATTTCGGGAACATGTGAACAAGGCTAAATAAGAAATCTGACATACAAAAAAATGGCTAGCATACCGTGTATCGCTGTAGTGATATGGATGATGTTGAAGCACATCTTGGAGGAATCGCTCTAATAAACTTCCAGAAGATACATTAGTTCTAGCAGCTCGTACCACTTCTCTATGACGGGCACTCAAGATATGCTGCAGAATGCAACAATAAATTGATTACAATAAAGCCCTAATAACTCATAATGGTACTGATTATAAAGACGTCTGTTTATCATAAATGCATATTAGAACACTGAAGTCACAAGATCAACTAACATGTACAATAATGCAAAATATATTTAGTTAGTTCATATTTATTTAGCCATTGTCCATTTTATTAGAGCTTCTAATCCAAGCTTAACAGATACCTTGAGCAAAATAGTAATTAAAGGGAAGGGGTTGATGAATGCCAGAAAGTTCCACACCTGTTCCACACTATTGTAAAGGACTTGACAGCAGCTGCAGTAACCCTGTCTTTGGGAGTTTGAGGGACCAGCAACAGGCTGTTCTTCTCTACTAGTCCTTCAGATGGGATAAATAATAGATTTTGATCAAATTATATTTGTTTAAATTTGCAATTTAATTACTACTGAGAATCCATAATGGAATGGCTCGTGGGTTAGTATAAATGTTGAATTTATTTTCAGACAACTCACCTGACGGACATATCAGCAGGACACCTCTCTGCATCTAAAACACATGACAAAGTATTTACATGCATTCTCTGAATTAGTAGTTCCCAGTTAGTTTTGCTTCAAGATCCAGAAGTTACATTGGACATCAGTGGTGACCCAGCACAGTACCAAATCTACTTATTAAGAAAAAGTTAATTTTTCTCTATTTAGTTAGAAAAATGCCTTAAAATAAAACATTTAAATGTATTACTATTTATTAGGTGTCTTAAGGCAACAGTTCCTCATTATTAATGTTCATTCTCAATATTTATTGTAGTATAGGTAGTCTGTGTGTTATTTTCTTTTGTAGTGTTTTTAACTGAGTGTCTAATTTGACTAGATTTCCACCAAGTGCAGTGAATGGCACATTCCAGGGCACGGTTTTATGGCGAGGCCCCTCTCTGGCTGCAAGAGTAGAGAAACGTTGGCCACATTTGGATTGGCTCTTGGTGGACTAGTACAAACAAATATCCAACACTATCAGACAAGGATGTTAGGATAACTGACAGACACCCCTTAGAAGGCAAGAAAAAGACCCATAGTACCAAATCCGGGAAGGACAGGACTTTTCATTGGTCCATGTGTAGTTTCTGTCCCTCACCCATCTGGAGACTAACCCCTAATGTTAATCAAACAATATAGGACAAAGAAATCACTTATTGTTCTTGACTGAATTACTTTTGTAACTAATAAAAATGTATCTATATTTAATTTTACACTATTCAATTTTTATGTAATAGTTGACAAATGCATATGACAATTTCTACCTTTAATAGTTGTTATAAAACAATAATAACATCCTATATTTAGTGTTATAAGGCTAGTAAGCGTACAGTAAGACTGCAAATGTAATGTGCTTTACTAAGCGGTAAAAAAAGCAGGTGTTAGCTGCAGATTACTGGTCATGAGTGCAAACCACATTTAAGAATATATTTTAATCTGTTTACTACAAAAACAGCTTTATTGGACATACAGTGATACAAGTCACTAAAAATGTACCGTAATTGTAATTTAACTGTTGAAACCTGGAAGCCTTAGAAAGAATATATTTATTTACTAAAATCTTTATTTGTAACCTGTTATCATATTTGCGAATACACCACAGTCATAAATCATTACAATTCAAGTCTAATTCAATTATTGAAACTTGGAAATCATAGAGAGAACACATTCTTATTTGATTTATTTATTCATTAAACAACAATATTATACAATATTTATAATTTAATTATTAATTTTCTCTTTATTCATGAAAATGCATTAAATCAGAATCATAGCCATATACAGTCATAACCATTCAAGACTTATTATAATTGTTAAAATCTGAAAGCCAAAGACAGAAAACATTGATATTTTCAATATGCAGTATCACTCAATATTACACAACACCTATTATTAAATACTACTACACAATACACATTTGCTGTAAATGAGTCCTACCTGTTGTGACAATCCCTACTCTGTCTTCTAAACATTTTTTTTTTTCAAATCAAAGTAAAATCTATATATACTTTCCAACGGAAGTACTGTTTAGTGTAAAACATGCTGAAGATTAACAAACAAGCTGTCGATTTATTAAAAGATAAGCCATTTGAAAGGCTTTACGATACGGAAATCCATTGCCGCTTGTATATATATTATTTTATTCTTCTTATTTGTACCTATATTCTTTTCTTTGTCTTATTTTTCACATGTTCTTTTCCTTTTTCTTAATTGAATGATTTGTAAAGAGTGATTTATAGTCAAGTTAGGGATTTCTATTAGTTAAATCCTTTCTTTACTTTACTGTAGTTTTCCATAGAGTAAAGATGAATATTGTCTCACTTCTCACCAGATAGAACATGTTATCAGAATGTTTTGGGAAGTTTCTGTTGATAGTTGGAGCCTGAGCCGAGTTCAGCCTTGGAGAAGCTGTGTATCTGTGTGTGTGTTAATATGGTCTGTATTGGTGAGGTGATTAACTGGCACCATAAGGAGACGGAATAACTTGTTGTTCTCGACAAGCCACATCACGAACCCGTCAACCATGTGATCAACGAAGATATGCTTCAGACTGTCTGCTCGTGTGTGGAAAATTACTAGTTTTGTTTATCTTTCTTTCTTTCTTTCTTAGCCAAACAGAATCATTTAACTGTCCTCATTGACGTAGTTAGCACCCTCTGTTAGAGTATAATTGCTGTGACAATGTTATTGTAAGTGGGGCGGCATACAAACTCCTTGTGAGACCTGAAGCTTCTGCTGATGAAACTGCAAACTAAACTTCACTAAAATTTCTTCTATTGACTGCCTTCTGACTCCTGGTCTTCATTTAACATATCTGGTCCTCGGGTCTTAACTGTAAATTCCCCTACACATTTCCTCACAAAAGCTGTTTATTCAGAGTAGTGAATTTTGGTGCCATGTGTGAAAAACCCAATCTGTTTTCTCTTATCATTTTTAAAAGTTTATTACAAAATTAAGTATTAATTATTAAGTATTTATTATTATATCATTATCTGCATTACTTCTTAGTGGGTATTATTATTAGTCCCACTGGCTTAAATAAATGATTTAAATAAATAATTCTTGAAAATTCAATAGTGTGAGATTAAAGAATCTTACTTTTAGCAGAGGATTGTGGTCCTTCCTCCAAGGGCATGGTATTGTCTTTAAACAATCACACAAACAAAGACAAAATTGCATGCATACTATATGACTGTATTGCACACTATAACTTTTTAACGTGTTTATATATTTTATATATGCAATTCTGTCTTGCAAATGCGCTTAATGTTGCACTTTTTATTTACTTTTGCTATGGATCTTGCAGACAACGTTTCACTGCCAACAATGAGTAACGTATTCTGCGATGTTGTGCATTTTATAAATGCACTTTGATTACAGCGCGAGACTAAAATAACCTTGTTTCAATGAACAGATCTACGAAATAAATGTATATACTCACCTACATGGAGGAGAGGATGCCTATTAATGTTTCCGTGTCACATCACCGCGTTTATGTGCACAGCCACGTGTCGTAAGTTAAAAGTCGTGTCTAAAGATATAAAATACATTAATCAGAATTAGAAAAGGACACGTAAAAAGTATCTTGTAACTGCACTTATTAATATGGTCGACATTTAATAGACATATTTAAAACTTAAAAACACGGTTTTAATACTTAAAACACAAACTAATTTCTCAAGAATTGTAATTTTTTTTTTCTTGAATGTCCAGCTTTTACTATTCAGAATTCGTGTATATGTGCCGGCCTGCAAACATAAACACGGTCATTTAAACAGCGCAACCCAGGTAATACCAGAAATAACAACTTTCACTTCAAATGTATTTGAAAACGCTTGAATTTTAAGCACGGTTTCAGAACACCGACACTGTTTATATCACACAAACTGCAGTTTGAGCTAGCCTTCTATGCTAGCTCAACTAGCAAGCTAGTGACACTTAGCATGACAACGTGGAAGGTGGTGACAAGACCGCGACATGTAACTATTCACTTAAATATGACCTAGAAAATATATTAACATTAGGCTGCAGTCTTCATCGTGCTGTCACCTGATCATAGATGTTATTCCACTTAGATCCCATCGGTATCCGTATTTAGCACAGGTCTGCTCGTGGAGTGACGTAAATGTAAAGCGCGGGAATCCGCCCACTAGTAAAGTCTGAGGCGGAATTTAATCAATGGGGCTTTAAAGCGGCCAGACAACCTTTGAGGAAGATTCTGGTTGGATTCATGGATGGCAACTATACAAATGTTGCAAATGTATGTCCTGACAGTGCATGTAAAGTCAAGTAAATTATGCATTATAAATTTTACAACTCCGCATTTGATTAAAGAACATGACTTTGGATGGGTTCAGAGACACAAGCTCCTAAAAACAGCAGTCACACGGATAACACAAGTCTAAATGTTTAAAAAGCTCTTTTTTAAAGACAAGAGTATAACTTGAAATTCAAATAAAAAGGATCCAGAAACAAAAGTGGCATTTTGAAGTGCTTTTAATGGATTAATGCTTTGTGCTGTGGGGTTTTAGATCTTGTTGAAAGCTGCCACATCCATCGACTGCACATAATCTTCGAAGGCTGTGATCAGTTCCTCCAGCTGATCGGTTCCAACTTTATCATCCTCCACAACACAGGCAATCTGAAGCTTCTTGATGCCATAGCCGACAGGCAAAAGTTTAGCTGTACAGGAGAAGTGACAATTAGTCTATTGAAATAAATAATATGATAAGGGGAATGAAAATGTATACATTTTTGGTAGGCTTATTGCATCAGTTTTGGTGACCAGTAATTGCATTCAAGAGACTGAGATTTGACTTACATTGTCCCCAGAGTAAACCGTCCAACTGAATACTGCGGACACACTCCTCAAGCTTGGCCATGTCGGTTTCATCATCCCAGGGCTTGACGTCCAACAGGATGGAAGACTTGGCGATAAGCGCTGGCTCTGCCCAGACATTAAAAAGACAGTGTCAGTGGCAAAGCAAGCAAAGGGATCCAATGTCACAATTTAAGGACTAGTGAATGTCAGATTAAAAAAAATGTCAATCACAAGATTCAGCCGAAAGATGGTTGTAAAAATCATCATTATACTAGTCACTTGCTATATGTACACTAGTTGTCAAAAGTTTGGTCTAGTATTTTATGCTCACCAAGGCTGGATTTATTTGGAAAATACAGTAAAATTTGCATAATCTTATAACCCAAGAACTTCAATTTCGAGAGATTCTAAACAGTAATTTATTCCTCTGACGGCGGTCTTCAGGGTTACATGATTCTTCAGAAATTAATCTATGCTGATTTGGAGCTCAAATATTTCAGTTCAAAACCGTTTTTTTCTGTATAACTTAGATTTGTGACAACCATTGCATTATGTATGTGGAAATATTTATATGGAAAAAGAGAAATCAACACCCAAACATGGATGCATTAATTGACACATTTTTAGTAAAGAGTTATGTTATGACAGATTTCCATTTAAAATACTGTTCTTTCAACCTTTTATTCAAAGAACTGAAACATTTTTTATATTTCATGTTTTGTTTTTTTACAAAAACATGAAGCAGCAAAACCAGCTTAAAACATTGAGAACCATAATAATTGATCACCAATAATAATGGATAACTGAGCAACAAATCAGCATATTAGAAAGATTTCTGAAGGATCATGGGACACTGAAGACTGCAGTAATGACGCTGAAAATTCAGCCTTGCCATATGAGACATATATATAAAACTTCTGAGAATTAGTGTACATTTAAAAAGACCCCACCCCCTAAAAAAAAACCCTCCAAACATACTTTTTGACTTCTTTGCATTGTATGCTGCAAGCCTCTCCTCCTTGATCTTTTTGGATTCCTCATCCTGCAAGGAAAGAGATCCATAACCAGGTGTGCACAGACATGCAGCAAATCCACTGAGATTTTTACATCAACTGGTTTTTCAGTTAAAAGAGGTGTCCATCACAACATCAGCCGAAAGATGGTGAGAAAATCATCATGTGACCAGGTAATTCTCCTAAAACACACCATCAGCTCTGCTGTTCCCACTCACCTCTTCCTCATCAGAACCAAAGAGATCGATGTCATCGTCGTCTTCATCAGCCGCTGCGGGAGCTGCTGCAGTCGTGTCCTGCACTCCAGCAGGGCCGTACTGACCGAGAGGCTTCTTCACACCTGGAAGGCTAAAGGTAAGAAGAGAGTGAATCCATGTAACTGCACAGGTACCCATGGGACAGTCCTTTATCTCCCAGCCAAGTCAGATTTCGAAAGATTGTACATCAGTCACTCAGGCGAAAGATGGTGAATAAATCATCATTCATCAGGGGAAGTAAGTGCAAACCATTAAATATTACAAAACATTATATTACCTGTTCTTCTCCTTCTGGTAAGACTTGATGTGGTTGTACCACCGCAAAGCGTGGCAGAGGTCAGTTGAAGGGGCACCAGATAGGGCATCGAACACTGCAACATCAGCCTGAGAGGGAACATACCTGCCAAGAAAGTGTGTATTGAGCAATCAAATGTGTATAGATATTGGTGTTTTTTATTCTTAAGTAATTAGAGAGGTTTATGAATGGAATTGATTGCATGGATCAACAGCACAGCAAAGAAAATATGACACCTCACAAACACTTGGGAGAGGGGGGGGGGAAGGGTCCTACTACAAACTCAGATCCTAGAATGATCATGCATTTCTATATTAGTCATAGCAAGGAAATCATGACTACTGCCTTTGACGTCCATCATGGCAATCAGATATTATTTTAGTATTACAGCATATGGTAAATGTACAGGCATGAGTTATTACAGGGCAACTAAGAAAACAAAATAAACTCTCAAAACATCTTACCCCTCGATATAACTTTTGTCTGCCAGAAACTCATTCAGGACTTTAAGTCCAGCGGGTGTTTTGAGATCACCAAAGCCCATTGTTGGAAGTTACCGGTGAGACCTCGTGTAGAGACGCTGAGCCCTGAGCTTGGAGGAAGAGCGAAGGAACGAGAAAAGAACGTGAGATGGTCTTTATACGTCTGACGACATGACTCCTCCCACGCTGACACATTTTTACTAAAATATACAAAAAATAAGACATATTGACATTCGTTTGCTAAACGTAACTTTTTTAGATAATAAAGGCCGCAAGATAAGCCTATATTGTTTTTTACAGATACAAAAAGTACCAAAAAACGCGTCGAGTGTTTGACTTTTAATGTGAAAAAAGAGAACCGCTTTTATGAGAGGAAATGACGACGCATTAATGTAAAAGTTCAACACAAAACGTTGACTTTATTATTTAAAACTGTATTTAATATATTAATATGTTTTTTCATTCATTCGTGAATTCATGTGATATATTATAGAATAATATGATCTAATTAAATATTTTTGTTATTTCTCAACGATCGATGTGAATCGGCTATTTCCGTCATCTTCGACGAAATCACCCGAGTCTCTCATAACCGAACCTACGGCAGTAACGCTGTTCTGGTCTAGAAGGCCAAATAGCGTCAAGGTAAGAATTAAAGATTGTATTTGTCTAGATTATAGTGTAAATAGCCTTTTGTCTGGACATATGCTTTATGAATAACAGCTGACTTTATAAATGCATGCGAAACATGGGTAATTTACAGTAATGTTCTCCCTGTCCTTGACGCTGCTGTGTGTTAGCCTGCTAACTAGTGTTATAAGAATGGAAATGTCAACAGGATTGGTCTTGAATTGTAAATGTTGTATTTACATTGCATTTACAGTGCAATACATATATACATTTTAAAGTCGTTCTTTTATAAATCTTTATGTTCATGCAAGGATACAAACATGCTATGTTTATTTCAGTTTTTTTTTTTTTACAAAAACATGATGAAGCAGCAAAAGCAGCTTAAAACATTGATAACCATAACAATTGATTACCAATAGAAATGGATAATTGAGCATCAAATCAGCATATTAGAATGATTTCTGAAAGATCATATGACTGGAGTAACGATACTGAAAATTCAGCCTTATTAGATTTTGCTGTTCTAGAATCTAGGGTTTTGTAATCTTTGCCATAAGAACTCATTGTGCGTAGTGTCTGCACTGCATCGATACTCAAATATGAGGAATGTATTATTAAGACTGTCATTTTCACATGTTAGATGTGATTATGAATATTATATTGTGGCTATTTCCTTTCAAAGTCCATGTGTTTCAAATTACAGAGGCATATTGATCCATTGTTAACCTAGATACTATGTATTGAAATAGTGGGGATCAACATATTACGTGTGCTTCTAATCACTTGGAATTTTCTTCTACAGTGACATGTTGCGTTTACCAGCAGTAAGTCGGGCTTTGGCGGCCCATTCCAAGGGCTCCATTGCCACCACTAACAATGGTAATTTGCTCCATGAATTCTTTAAAAAATATATATATATTTAAGGTCAGGTGTGATGCAAATAAAATAGAAATGCTGAGCAACATTACTGGCCTGTCAGTTATTTTCTCACACTGGCTTGTTTTTGTGACAGTGTGGACCTCAGTCCGGGCCTCAAGCAATATGGTTGAAGTGTTTGTAGATGGAAACCCAGTTATGGTGGAGCCAGGGACGACTGTCCTACAGGTGATGCAGTGACCAGTCTCTTTTAAAAACTGTACAACGATTGTGCATTCCACGTTGTATGTTGACGTGCCAACTGTGTTTAGGCTTGTGCGAAAGTTGGTGTGCAGATTCCTCGTTTTTGCTATCACGATCGTCTGTCAGTGGCCGGTAACTGCCGCATGTGTCTGGTGGAAATCGAGAGAGCGCCAAAGGTGAAAGGCACAATTGAAAGCATTAAGATTATGACATCATTCTTAATACGCATTATCGGTTGTAATCAAAATACTTGATGAGTCTTATTTTAAGCATGTTATTCCATCTGTTCTTCATCAACAGCCTGTGGCAGCATGTGCAATGCCGGTCATGAAAGGATGGAACATTTTGACCAACTCAGAGAAAACACGAAAAGCAAGGTTTGAGTAGTAGTTTCTTGCTTTACGAATGCTTCTCACATAGAGTTGGCAGTATCACGTGCACGTGAGGTTTATTAATTTAAAATGTGTTTGTAGAATACAATATTTACTATCATTTATTTCTTATTGTGGCTCTGATAGAGAGGGAGTCATGGAGTTCCTGCTTAACAACCACCCTCTTGACTGTCCAATCTGTGATCAGGGAGGAGAGTGTGATCTGCAGGTAAGACAATAATTGTTTACAGCAATTTGAGAGAACTCAAGAATGATTATCCACTCAAGAATGGAAATAAAATGATCCCTGATGCAGTTTTT
Organism: Rhodeus uyekii; assembly: GCA_037043235.1. NCBI lineage: Eukaryota > Metazoa > Chordata > Actinopteri > Cypriniformes > Acheilognathidae > Rhodeus > Rhodeus uyekii. The sequence continues at coordinate 5,093,184 of JAWRVZ010000032.1, forward strand.
ATAATTATTTTGATGTTGTTCTGTATAAATAGGACCAATCGATGATGTTTGGCACTGACAGAAGCCGTTTTTCAGAGGATAAAAGAGCAGTGGAAGATAAGAACATCGGCCCGCTCATCAAAACTATCATGACCCGCTGTATACATTGCACACGTTGTGTTCGGTGGGTTGGAGATCTGTTATTATATAAGCTACATGAATTCACAAAATGTATGTTATTCAGGGCTCGACAATACAGATTATTTTCTAATGGCCCAATTCAATTAGTAGTTTATATTTACGATAATAAAACCTGAATTATTAATGTATATTGTAATTTAATACTATTTGTTATTAGATGATTTATATTAGTTTGATAAAGTATCTGTAATGCTAGCCACACTAGCCACACTAACGCACTTGCTGGAGAAGAGTGGCATACGGTACAAGCTATTACTTGTTTTTATTACCTTTAGGTTTAAACAGTGTTTCAATCGTAAATAAATAGCACTAATAGTACATCTCTTTCAACAAATACCCTTTTTTTGGTTTGTAACTTTACAGTTTTGCCAGTGAGGTTGCTGGTGTGGAGGACCTGGGAACTACTGGACGCGGTAACTCCATGCAGATCGGTACCTACGTAGAGAAGATGTTCATGTCTGAATTGTCTGGTAATGTGATTGACTTGTGTCCCGTTGGAGCGCTGACGTCCAAACCGTACGCCTTCACTGCACGACCCTGGGAGACCAGGTACAATCCTGAGACAGTGTTTGTTCCCATGTTTGCATCCTTATGTTTGTCCTGTCCTTAGAATACAGACCTAAGGTTGGTCTCTTTTCAAAGAAGAGATTATCGCTAGAGTGAAACCACTTCAAAAACTTAGTGTAAAAAAAGTTATAGTTTAAATTTACTGTAAAGCAAATGTACTGTATTAAAGACTTGTAATACAATATTAATATATAAGGAAATGATTTTAACTCTGAAAATGCTATAAAATGAAAGTCTATCCAAGTTGTTCCATATTTGAAGTTGATATCACAAAGACCCTGTTTGCACCTGGTATTAAGGTTTCGTTTTGGTCAATTGGATGTTTTGAGCTTGTCCACTTTTGACTGTTTCTGGAGGTAGAAGAAAACCGCATTCGACCTGATTGCTTTTATAGTGTACTCGCTCGTGTGCTCAAATGTGTTCACACAGCTGCAAAAGACTGCCTAACTGACCTAACGTGTAAACATTATGGGAAGTGCATTAGCCAGACGGGATTTAAACTTTGTCAGCTGAAGACCCAAGTTTGTTTTGAAGAAGAAAAACATATGAAGCACAATGTTCTTTCACCATTCCTGTTTTCTAACGCACTTGCTTCGCTCGATGTGTTTTTCCATAGTCTCCTTTCGCATTCATATGTAAATTAAAGGAGCTTATTTTGTCCATTAGACCAAAAAAATATGAATACACAAAACGAAAAACATGCATAGGTGCTTCCCTTGAAGAAATCAGGACACAAGTGGTTGAAAGTAGACAGAAGAGACTGATTAAAATACCCGGTGCAAATGGGAATATTTTTCAAGATTAGAAAAAGTTTTGATTATTAAATGGCGCAGTAAATTTAGTAATTTGAAACATGACACTGCCCACTAAGGGGAAGGAGAATTGGTGCAATGTCCAATGTTGATGAATACTGAGGTTGTATGCCTTCGAATTATACCTGATAGCGTCTTACTAGTCAGATGCTGAGAGTTAAAGGGTTTTAATAGTGGATTACTTGAATATGTGTGCATTTTAATATTTGAAAATGCTGTGCTCATGCGTCTACAGAAAGACTGAATCCATTGATGTCCTGGATGCTGTTGGCTCCAACATTGTGGTGAGCACCAGGGGTGGTGAGGTCATGAGAATTTTGCCCCGTTTGAATGAGGATGTCAATGAGGAATGGATATCCGATAAGACCAGGTGAGCGCATAAGCTCTGAAAATATGAAAACGCTTTTCTCTTTCTTTATTCACAAGCACTCATGGTTAGTCTACTGTCCTGTCTCTGGCCCACTCTCTCTAAGGTTTGCATATGATGGACTGAAGAGGCAGCGCCTGACCCAACCCATGGTGAAGGATGCCAGTGGACAGCTGGTTGCCACCACCTGGGAGGATGTTCTTACACGTGTGGCTGGAGCGGTGAGTGATTGCACATATATCTGTTTGGCATGATGTGCTTTGTCATTTGCAGACAATAGATTCCACTGGTTGTGATTTTTGTGTTTTGTAGCTCCAAGGAGTTCAAGGTTCTGAGGTAGGCGCTATTGCTGGTGGGATGGTTGACGCCGAAGCACTAGTGGCTCTGAAGGACCTACTGAATAGACTGGATAGTGAGACTCTGTGCACTGAGGAGATCTTCCCGATGACTGGTGCCGGGTGAGTCCTCATCCGATAAGAATGTTGTCTGCCCTGATTGTAGTAATAAGATCTCTTCTCATTCACACTGACTTAAAGTCATTTATTATTGGATTTTATTAAAGGAACGGTGATCAGTAAACATCACTGTTACTATTGGTCATTTGATTTAACAAACTGCTAACTTTTAAGGATTTGACTTGTGCAAATAACCACTTAACAGCCACCCACAACACCCAAGCAAAGATATTTATATCTCAGCTTGCTAAAAACACTCAACACCTTAGCAACTGTTTTAGGTAACACTTTATTTTAGTGTTCCTATTATATATCTTGCATGGACTTACTGTAGTAGTAATAAACAGTGATTGTATAATTTCAAACACCCTAAACCTAACTCTGTTTATATATTATTTATTGTATATTATAACATAACAAGGGTACCTTAAAATAAAGTGTAACCCTACTTTGTAATGCGAGCACCACTTACCATTTCAGAAAATGTAAAATTGTTTTTATTACTGGTTCTGATATTTAAGGTGCTTATTTGCTTAAAAAGTATAGTTCACCCAGAAATATCAACTGTCATCAATTGCTCAACCTCATGTCATTCCAAGCCATAAGACTTTCTGTCCCTCCTTTTGAAAATCCATTCCACCAAAATTTCTACCTTCAAAAAGTTATTGAAAGCTGACAAAGAATTGCTTTTTAATAAAAGCCTAAATTAAATGTATTCATCATATAAATAATGACATCTCATTTATACTTTCTTGGCATGCGAGAACAAACCACATGGGTTCTTGCAGAAACTCAAGTCTTCTTGTGTGACATCCGTTAAAGTAATTTTGCTTTTTTGGCTGCATAGAACCGACTTGCGCTCCAATTACCTCTTGAACAGCCGTATCACTGGCATTGAGGAGTGTGACCTTCTGCTTCTGATTGGAACAAACCCACGCTACGAGGCACCTCTCTTCAATTCACGTGTCCGCAAGAGGTAATACCATTCCACACTCTGTCTACAACAGTTGGGCAGGTGTCATTTCACTCCACCCCAATTTTTTCTTTTTATCCCCATTCTTCAGTTGGTTGCATAATGAGCTTGAGGTGGCCCTGGTTGGTCATAAGGTGGACTTAAGCTACACTTACAACCATCTGGGTGAAACCACACAAGTTCTGCAAGAGATCGCTGCTGGAACACACCCTTTCTGCAAGGTAACATTACATAGTAATGTTGATGTTTACTTTGATTCATGTTTTTGCTAAGCATGACATAATCGGTTGTTGCCTCTTGAATGAGACTGAGTTGGAGTATGGTTTTGTATTTCAGGTCCTAGCCCAGGCCAAAAAGCCTGTTGTAGTGGTGGGTAGCACTGCACTCCAGAGGGAGGACGGGGCAGCCATCTTTAAGGCTGTGTCCACAATTGCTCAAAACTCTCGAGCCAGCAGCGGTGTTGAGGAGGGATGGAAGGTTCTCAATGTGCTGCACAGGTCAGCTACTGCCATAAGTGTGTGTGCAAATGTGGACCTTTCTTTGAATATCATTTCTGTTCTATATTGCTCTGTTTGGATAAAAGAATTGTGAATGTTGACCGCTATCTTAGCATAAGTACTGACCTTGTCATATACATGTGTGACTTCAGGGTGGCAAGTCAAGTGGCAGCCCTGGACCTGGGTTACAAACCTGGTGTTGATGCCATCCGGAAGAACCCTCCCAAAGTACTGTTTCTCCTGGGAGCCGATGCTGGTTGCATCACCAGAGCAGATCTTCCCAAAGACAGCTTTATTATCTACCAGGGTGAGTAACCTCACTTGCTTTTTTCAAATTCTATTACCCCCAGCACTGCACATTTTAGATGTCTCGCTAATCAAACACACCTGATTCAGCAAATCAGCCGGTTAGTTAAAGGGATATTCACCCAAAAATGAAAATTCTATCATTAATTACTCAAATTTACTCCAAAACTTAAGACTTTCGTTCATCTTCGAAACACAAATGAGTATCTTTTTGATTAAATCTGAGAGTTTTCTATCTCTCCATTGACAACTGCATGCAACCACCACTTTGACGCTTCAAAAAGTTCATAGAGAGATTGAAAAACGAATCCATATGAATTTGGTCCAAATTTTCTGAACCGATGTCACTTTATACGATAAATAGCAAACATAAACAGAAGCTCAACCGAACATACTTGACCTGTGAGAATAAACTTCAGTGGTTCTTGCAGAAGTTAAACGTGCTGTGTAATACCAGAATGAGCCTCATTACTACTTCAGAAGCTCAAACGTGTTTTGCGTAACACACAAGAATGAACCTCATTGGTTCTTGCAAGTCAAGCAAACATGATTGAGCTTCCGTTTACCACAACTGATGTGTGTGTCGATGATTGTTTATATGTGAATAAAAGCTTAAATTCAATGTTCATCATATAAAGTGACCGTGTCTCTAGAAAATTTGAACTAAACCGCTAATTTCACATGGATTAGTTTGACATTTTTATTAACTTTTTGAAGCAAGTGGTAGTTGCGTAGCTGTCAATAAAGGGATGGAAGCTCTCAGATTTCATCAAAAAGATCTTCATTTGTGTTCCGAAAATGGTCGAAGGTCTTATGGCTTTGGACTGACATGAAGGTGAGGGTAATGACAGAATTTTATGTTTTGGGTGAACTATCCCTTTAAGACTCCTAGACTTCAGATGGGCGGGAGGGCAGAGAAACCAACATTCTATACACTTGTGTTCTGTACTATAATCTAATGGTAAGCGGTTTGCATCCAAATACACTTCAAGTTTAAAGGTATCATATACTTATCCAGGTCACCATGGAGATGTTGGTGCACTCATGGCTGACGTCATTTTGCCTGGTGCTGCATACACCGAAAAGTTCGGCACATACGTCAACACAGAGGGTCGTGCTCAGCAGACTAGGGTGGCAGTCACTGCTCCTGGGATGGCACGCGAGGACTGGAAGATTTTGCGTGCCGTTTCTGAGGTACACTCCTTAAAACCTGTACTTTGTACATTGGACCTTGTTCCTCATATTCTTCATATACTTCTACTGCGTGCTCTTTAGAATAAAGTGTAGACTGTTCAATATGGAATTTTGTTTTGGTTTGCTCAGCTGGCAGGTGTCACACTGCCATATGACACACTGGATGAGGTAAGGAGAAGGCTGGAAGAGGTTTCTCCAAACCTGGTGCGATACGATGACGTAGAGGAAGCCAATTATTTCAAACAGGCTCATGAGCTTTCAAAGGTTTGTACTCTTTTATTTATATGTATATTAATGTTATTGTTACATATACATTTTTGTTTTAAATCGCCACTACTTGAACAGTTCTCTAATGTTCTCCTTAGGCTGTGAATCAGTCATTGCTTGCAGCTCCTATTGTCCCTCCTCAGCTCACAGTGAAGGATTTCTACATGACGGGTAGAGTAACAAATATATTATGTTGGTTGAATGAGTCGCATTAAGTTACGTTTCAATAGAATGCTATAACCTAGTGTATGTTTTTGATCCTGTCATTTACCATTTTCTTTGGTTGTCTTCCTCTTCAGACCCCATAAGCAGAGCCTCTCAGACAATGGCCAAGTGTGTGAAGGCTGTGACTGAGGGAGCAGCAGCCATTGACGAGCCCTCAATTTGTTAAAACTCCTTCAGGCACACCAATCTCTCCATAGTAATGCACACAAAAGTAGTCATCGTCAAGTACATGTACAAACACATACTTGGATTTTAGCATACTTTGCTGTTTGTCTTGTGTCTTACGTAGCCAGACTTCACAAGAGCAGCAAAATGTGTGCAATGATTTTTTTTTCTCATATTTAAACAGGATTTGAAGGGTGTTGTAAAGTTTTCATTCCCATTATTACGTCTGCTTTGTTTTGGAAAGCTCTTATAATAAATAAAAATGTATTATATCAATATACCATTGTTGCCATTCACATTGCTGGTCTAAATTACTTAAAGTTAGGGCTTAGTAGAAAACCAAATACTCTGTTTTGGTTCATTTAATAGCTAGGATGGAAGTGTAAGGAGAAATTTCTTTCTAAGCATCTTGACTGTTTTTCTTTATTATTAATTTAGTTGGATTAAGTGCAGTGTAAAGTCATTTCATTTGAGATAACTACTTGTTGAATAACTTTAAATGCATTTATATTAATAATAAAGTAATGGATGGTCATGAGCTTTACTTTAATGATCATACTGTTTACATGCACTTAATCTGTACTTTTTATTTTCTTGCTACTATGTCAGGATTATGCTGATATCACTGACTGAATAGGGGGCAACATTAAGACACTTCCAAAGCTCTTTACATCCAGTAACACCTGCTTCAGAGTTTATAGCACAAGTCTCATCGCCTTGATAATATTTATCGATGGCAACATAGGGAAAATATGACTGACAGGAATGTTATCGTTGCACGTGAGATTGCACTGAATTTGAAGTTGGTGATGTCATTCCAGACATGGATGAGACGCGTGAGAGGAGGCTGTCGGAAAAGACTTTGGGGGAGATCCCTCAAAACTTGAAATCAATGACTGCGGCTTAAATGAAACTCCACGCTGGTCCGAACACTTCTGACAGCTTGACACTTAAATGTTCAATCTATATTGAGTGTCTGCGAGGTCTGTCATCTTTCTAAAAGCCGTCAATGAACATACAAAGTTGAATTCCAAAATGGTTGCAGAGGTTGTTGTTGCACTGTTGGCTGTTGTCATGTCCCCCCAGTGCCTGTAGTTGTGCTGTAAGAAGCCTCGCATCCGATGACTAAACCAACACCCCCTTCTCTTTGTGTACGGCTAGTTTTATTTCAATAATCGACAAAGATGTGCCAGTAGGATTCGTACAAAATGATATCCACGCGTTAAAAAACTAAATCGGCTAGCGTTACGGTGAGAGGCAGAGGCGGAATATCCCCGCTGAAAGTAATAGCCGTCGACCGTATGAAAAGATCAGCATAGCTTGTTTAGCACAGGCCGCAGTGATCGGAGGCTGAGCTGCTGCCGGGAAGCAACGGACTCAAGCAAAGGCGGAAGACCGCTTATCAAGCACTGCAAGGCGGGTGCCTCGTTACTCGACTCGGGGGGATTCGGGAAGTTTCACAGGCCAACGGTAACTACGAATTGCGCTGAAATAAAGGAATGTTTGTCGTCAGAATGTGTATCTAATATACATTTTTCTTGTAATATTACTAAAACGTAAAGTCACGAAACTAATCAAAATTGACCTATTAAATAAAACCCCGAAACGTTCAAAAATCTCCGGTCGTCGACAACGCGTGTTCTCGCTTGACAGGTATTTTGCTTATTATCGGTCTTGAGTTTTTCGCGCTTAAAAAAACGACCGTTACAAAGTTTAAAATTACGTTAGAAATATTTGCACGACGCAAACAATTAGTAGATTCTGCCGCTCTGATTTTGACCGTATCTTTAGGAAAAATGACTAAATTGTTACTTCAGGCGCTACACCCAACTTGCTCAATCCTTGCCTCAAAAGTAACTGATAGTGCTGCCCAAGTATATGATAGAGTAGTAGGCGGGTTGTCCACCGTCCCCTTGCGTTTTCAAAGTTGCTTTGCATGTCAAACGTATTGTACTCTGCCCAAACACTTTTATGAGCCATCATTTTATGATATACTGTTTCACCTGCTAAAAGCTCTGCTTACACCAGCCGTTTTTATGAAGTGTCATTGATTGCTTAAAACAGGGGCTACTTTTCCCACTTCCTGTCACTTTAATATTTAATGGCTTGAGCTGTTTATTTCAACAGCCTACACACTACATACTTTCATAAGTGCTTTCAAATGCAGAGTTCACATTTGTTACGTGTTGGAGGTGAACATATATTGAAAGCTATTTTAAATTGGATGTCACTTGACCTGCAGATAAGCCACTGATATTTATATATCCATGGTTTTATTATAGTGATATAGTCAGTACAGATGCATAACCTTCATAGTTTTGTATACAATGGTGAGTGCTAGCAATTCACTATGAAGGAGAACAATAAAAATTAAAGAGCTGAGAGGTTTGATTTTTGTGCTCTTTACATTTCTCTCTTAACTATCATTAGCCTATGTCTCTGTAAACGGTACCAATTAGGGGAGCTGGAGCTTCCCGCAATTGAGATGAATAAAATAAATATTACAGTAAAAGCTGTACAACTCTAAACTGAAGACATTTTAAAGCACTAGATGTTATACACTTGCCGACTATGTAAATGGTTAAAGAGAAAACACGTGAAACTGACTGAGGAGCACACTACCAGGAACTCAAAAAACGAATGCAGAGACATGTAAGGAGACGAATGACAAATGAAACGGTTTGTTCAAAATCAAAATATTAAAGATGTTTGATATCCGACTAGATGGAACCGTCGTCAGAGGCTAAAAAGAAAAAAGAAATCCAATGGCCCAAAATCTGCAGATTGAAAAATATTATCGACTTCTCCAGTCTGCACAAATCTGGGCAAAAGTCATGTAGTGTATTTCAGCCTTTCTTTTTTTCTGATTTAAAAAAAAAAAAAAATTATTTATATATATAGTTTTTTTTACATTTAGTTACAGTTTTGATATAATGTACACGTCTCATTGACCAGTTCTTCGTGCACTTCAAAAGAAGCTGATTTTGACTTTTGCTAGTTGACTCAATGTTTTCGTCACACTTTTGTCTCATTCACATACCTTATTTTCAGCTGATGTTCCGTAGAGTTCCAGCCCTGGGATGTACGAAGGCAAACACATCCACTACTCGGAGGTGGACCACAAGCCTCTGTGCTCATATAGTCCAAAGCTTTGCAAGCAGCGCAGGCTCAATGGTTATGCTTTCTGCATCCGCCATGTGCTTGAGGACCGGACCGCTCCCTTCAGACAGTGCGAATATGTAGCCAAGTACAATAGCCAGCGCTGCACCAACCCAATACCCAAGGCGCATGACCGCAAGTAAGTTTTTGATTTAACAAATGTTTAAAGAAAAGATGTTTAAAGAATACTGAAAACAATCTGTCTCTCTTCTAGGTATTGTAATAGTCACCTTCAGGTTATGGGTGTCCTGCCCAAGAAGGAGCGAAAGAAGAAACAAGATACCATTGAGTCTTTGGCCCTCAAAATTACCGTTCCATCCCTGGCTCTGAAATCTCACAACGGTCTTGAGCTTTTACCTCCATCCCCACCACCCTCCTTGGCTTGTCTACTCCCCTCAGATCCCTTTGCCTTTTGCAGGGGAGAAAAAATGTTAAAATCAAGTGGCACATTCCTGAAGAAACCCCAAGAAAGTCAAGCTCTTAACCATAAGCAGAAACAGCCAGATCACTGTGTGGATCCAGCCTTCCCAAACCTTCTCAAAGCATCCTCTCTTTCTTCAACTCTTCCACATTCTTGCCTCCCTCCTCCGCAGGCTGGAAGAACCACACAAATACCCAAAGTTCCTTCTGCCCCTCATGCAGCAGTCCTACAAACTCCTGCTGTTCGTTCAGGTTCGTTATTCAAAACCTCATCGACTCTTCCGGTCAGCCATCAGGGCTCAACAGATACGGCTCCAACTGATAACAAAATTAAACTGGACCTTAATCATGCATTTGATAAAAAGGTTGCCCCTGCAGCTTTGGGTATGACACCAAGCCGAGTTGACAAACATAAACGATTAATAAAAATGCGCTCAGTTGCTATACAGCAACAAGCTCCATGTTTGCAGAAGTTCCATAGATTGATGGACCAACACAAGGGGCGGTATCAAGACCTGAACCCACATTTAGGTAGGTAATTGCGATCTGAGACTTTGACATTTAAACGTGAGTTTAACTTGAAAGCAAATGCAGATTTTCGAATTTAGAGTTTGTTTTAATGACAAACACAGCTTGTGTTCTAGGGCTTGATTGGTCAGAAGACAGTGAAGAAGAAGATGGAGACTTGGGGAAACTTGTGTCATATCAGTGCCAGAGACGACAAGAGAAGCACTTTGAAGAAAGGTACAGTAATCCATCAGTCTGACAATCTATCCACCACCTAATTTAATGCCAAATGCAAAAATTAACACACATTATAATGCAGCTCTCTGGAATACTTGATTCTGATTGGTCGATGTTTATATGACTACTAAACTTCAACATCTTGCATCACCACTCCGTAACTTCTTTCTCATATAATATAAACCTTTAATCTCAAATCCATATGTCCTTCTTTAACGCGAAGGGGTAAAGTACAAATAGAATATATACTTTCAATTGCTCCAGTGATCTTTTAAAGTATTTTTGGAAGGTAAAAGCTAGAGCAGTGGTTCTCAACATTTTCAACTCCAAGGCTCGACATTCCTAGATCCTCTATTCCGGAATTTGAATGTTCTGAATCTTCCCACTCTTTTTAACCAAAAAATGTACAGTGATCCCTCGTTTTTCGTGGTTACTGTGGACCGGAACCCCCCGCGATAGTTGAAAGTCTGTGAAGTAGGATCAGCCAATCAGCTCACGGGATACATCCACTCGTGCTCTCATTCGTCGATCTCACGCCCAATCACGTGTCTTGTCTGAGCGCCCGTGGGTGTGTACAAAGCTTCATTGGCGGTGTTTCTCTCTTCGTCTGGCATCCTGGGAAACCGTTTCTCTCGCGCATCACGATAAAACAACTCTGCTTTCCGCAATACGGCTGCCGATATGACGGTATTTTTGAATTTTTATTTTTCTATAAATATTTTTGAAAAATCTACGATGCACTGAGGCTGCGAAACTTGAACCACGAAGTGGCGAGGGATTACTGTATATATTTTTTTCCATTTGTTTATGTACTGTATAAGGAATATTAAAAGGAATTTTTTTTTCTCACTTTTTCTACCCGATAAAATATATTAGAACTTGGCAAATAAATAGAAATGTATACGAAGTACAGAATGTTTATTCATACATTTAAATTGACTTTACCTACAATTATGCTTCCTCATAAATCCAAGTTTTTCAAGACTTTGGGAACCCTGATTCTTCAAATAAAAGAAACACAGTTGCTGAGAGGATGAAATAAAATAAGTCACATATTGTGTTTTTGTTCTTTTATCTGACTTGTTTTAAATAATTATTTTAAAGCTGTCTTTAGGCCCCTTGGCAGATATCTACTGACCTAGAATAGGGTTCTCACAAATGTTCATGCTCTAACCCACATAGTAAAATCAATCTTGAGACTGACTAAATGTTTGTTTTTTAAGAGTAAAATATTTAATTAGCCAAATTTGGTGCAGTGATATTATTGTGGAATGTCAATAAGTATGTATGTTCATTCAGTCTGATTCTTTTTGAACGCTTAATAGTGTAATAGTCATACCGATAATATTAATAGTCATTTGTTTTTTAATTCGATTATATGGTTTGTGTGTATGTTTTTTGGTGCTGGGAGCACTGCAGTGATCTGTGACGCACATAATCTAAATAAAATGCTATGACCACGAACAAACTTGTTTATTGAGTATTAGTCATTTTGCGTTCATATTTCTGTCTTGGCATGAATATGAATGCTTATATACCAGTGTACCACAGTTTGAAAACTGCTGATCTAGAAAATTCTCTTTCCTGTCTCACAGTGCCAGCAGTTCCCGTGCTGAGCGTTTGGCAGGCTTCTGCTCATACCTGAGACAAAAACACACACACCTTTGCAGGGAGAAAAGGGGCTTCAGAAGAGAGAGGAGATCCCAGCATGCCCTTCGTAAAGCCCTGCTGCAGGCAGCAAGAGAGAAACCTCACCACACCGCACAGCTTATTCAGGAACAACATAATGAGACCTCCACACCCTCCAGGTAAAAAAAAAACATGCATTAGGGGTGTAAAGATGCATTATGTGTTGATGTATTAATGCAATGCATTAGATATCAATAACTTTTCAACTACTAGATTGTATGTTTTAATGGGGATACTAGATGTGCACATTTTAGAGAGAACAGAAGACTAAAAGACTTTCTTGACTGTTGGTCTTTGCTCAAACCATTGATGAGCTCTCTTTTTTTCTTTTTCTTTTTTTGTCCAATTCTGATTTTTAATTTTTTTTTAAATGTATGTATGTGTGTGTGCTTTCTGAACTCTCTGAAACGCTTCAATTGTAGCCTTGAGGTTTTGAAATTTCCGCCAAAGGCATACTCAAAATAATTTGAAACTAAAAAACAAAATGAAAAACGGAAATTTACATAAATGGACATAATAGGTCCTCTTTAAAATAAAAAAAAGTAACTAGGAACTGATAAAATCAGTGATGGCTTGTGGTACCATCACAGAGAGGCACAAAATCACTGTCGGAACATTTTCGTTCACGGTTTCTTGCTGGCAGAACGATCTTCCCGCCTTCATCCGGAATGCTGAATCCTGACAATATTCAAAAGACTGAAAACTCATCTCATCCGTGAGCACTTAACCCCCCCCCCCCCCCCCCTTTTCTAGTTTATGCTAGTGATGTCGAAAACTTTGTATTGTGAGTATTTCTTGTGTTCATCTGCCTTTTTCATGACGAATCATTTGCTGTAAAACTCGGTTGTAAGTCGTTTTGGATAAATGTAAGTGTAATATCAGTGGCAGGCTTTTGAATTCCTTAATTCCTTATCGTATTTCTCCAAGATTTGAGATATCAGCGAATATCTATTGATAGCAGATCTATCAAGTATTGTGAGGAAATGTCCAATTTACACCCCAGATGTGCTCGACATGTTTTCATGTTGCAGTCGTTGTTTTCTTATGCTTTGATTCCACAGCACTGCAGTACCACTGGCTGGAGATGACTCAGGTTTGTGTTTGGCTATCGTGAAAGGTGAAGACTGCAGAAATTCAGCCTTACCGTTCACCAGGCACTGCTTTCAACGTATCCTCTCAAAGTTCATCTTCTTTGAATTAGTCAAAACAACTCAGATGTGACAATTAAACAAATGCAGACTGCTTTTGGTTGTTCGTCTGCATTCCTGTGACTTCAACAAACCATCTGCTTCGGTGATTGACTAATATTTTACGATTTTCTGCGTTTCCTGTGTTGTGTCCTTAATGGCACTCTGTAGATATCCTTCAGAACCGTTCACAGCAGCTGTTCTCGAGCTGCACTGCTCGCTTTGCAGATGGAGCTCAGTGTTCCATCCCTGTCTTTGACATCACGCACCAGACGCCACTTTGTGATGAGCATGCCAAGAAAATGGTGAGAAACAGAAGACTATTTCACTGCACAATACATTTTTGCTAGTAACTAAATGAACCATATGTGTGCTAATGGTACTTTACAGGACAATTTCCTTCGAGGTGATATCAGCCGGAGAACGTACCACCACCACCAGCAGATTCAGCGGCACAGGCCACTGAAGAAAGCCAAGCCTCCAGCACTCAGTAAGAAGCATAAGAAGAAAGGCAAGCGAGGAGCTCCAAAGCGTCCTCAGAAACCCATTCCTCCTGCGCTACCCCAGGGTAACCTGGGATTGCCTTCCATTTTGTGCCTGCCCACTCAGCCTTCTGGCATAAGGTGAAAGCCGAATGTGTTTGTATGTGTGTGTTTGTGTGCGTCTGTGAATGCACACTCATTGTCTTTGTGTTTTGCAGGAGCCCTTTAACTCCTGATTTAAGTGCAGATGAATTTCCAGATGACATCACCAATGACATCAGTGACATTCCACATGACCTAGAGTTGAATCAGGAGGATTTCTCAGATGTTCTCCCTCGACTCCCTGATGACCTGCAGGACTTTGATCTTTTTGAAGGTAATAGTGCTGGATAATATTAGGGCAGGGTATCCATACTGACTTTTAGAGTTGATTATATTCTGATTAATTTCTGTAGATTTCAGTTATAATGTCTATTTTGCTTTAAAAAGTGGACATTTAATTTAATTTATTCATTTTTGAAGGAAATAAAAATTGTATAACGGAACCCAATATATGCAGTTAAATTATTGTTGTAACCAAAATCTCAGTCATGTGTAAAGCTACCATAAAATTATGAACTCATGAGCACTGTATAATATGCCACTGTATTGTATATAAATTACAATATATACATACTACTTGTTCAAAAGTTTGGGGTCAGTAAGATTTTTTGATGTTTTTAAAAGACATTTAGTTTATTTAGAGTAAATCCTTGCTGAATAAATGCATTTATTCCCTTTAAAAAATTTTTTTTTAAGTTTTAAAGTTTAAATATATGTAACTATTACTTATGAAACTATTATTTAATTTATATGAAATCAGTTACTAACAGTAATAATTTAATTCAGTGAGGGATCCATCAAATGGATTAAAATCTTTTGAGTGGTTCATTAAGATGACAGAAAGCGTCAGTTGTTCATGATTGAGACTTTACTGGTTTCACTGTGTTATCGTCCACAAGATCTTTTTCTGCAAACTTGGAATAAATATGATCTCTTTTGCTATGTGCAACTGCAGAAAAAAAGAGTATTGTATTTTCTTGCATATAACCCGCAGGCGCAGATAATCTGCACCCCCATATAGCCCGCGGGTTTTGTGGTTTTGTCTAAAAAAAACGTTAAACTTTTTTGTGTAAGTTCAGATTTAGAATTTCAAATGTTGCTCCAGTTATCCATAACTGTTCAGGCTCGGTACACAGTGCTTGTGCGTGAAATTCAAACTATAAGAAAACAAACACAAGTCAGAATCAGAAAAAAAAGCAGTCTCTCCCGCTGTGCAGCAGCACTTCCCTTAAGAAGCGATTCTACAGGTGTTGATCATCGGATGAGATGAGAAGAGCCCGCCCTCATGGCAGCACAGCCAATCACGTCTTCTTGCATGATTGACAGGTCAGAGTGATAGTACAAGCGCCAGAGACAACAACCCTCGCAAGAAAGAAAAACATAGAAAATAACGCAAAAAAAAACCTTACGTCCTTAGGGACGTAACAAATATATTGAAATATTATTCCGTGTAAAAACATTTTTTACACGTAAACCCCTATGGGGTTTGTAAAATCTGGTATAACCGGCGGGTTATATGCGGGAAAATACGGTAATTCAGGCATAGAGTAATAGATTGGGATTTGAGATTGATATTTTGCCCTTATGCTTCCTTTGTCTTTTCTTTTTCTGCTCATTGCTCTCTCATTTTTAGTCATTTGATATTCTGTAATTCATGTTTATTTGCTGTATAGGTAAGAATAGTGAGCTGTTGCCCACCTCTGAGGAAGCCGAGGAATTGGTTCGCGTTTTGCAGGCCATGAGCTCATACCCAGAATCCCTTGCATGTCTAAGCGGAATGGCTGAGCTTGGTCCCGTAGAAGGGGTAGATTGTCGTAGCATGTCGGGGGGAGTCGTGGATCTACTGAGTGTGCGGCTATCTGCTGAGACTCTTTCCAGCCTGGAGCTGGACCCCAGTCTGCTCCCCACCTCTGAAGACGCTTTCCCCCCATCACCTCCATCACCACAGCCTCCTCTGACTCCTCCATCCTCTGTGGGCCATCTCACAGACAGCACGTACCCTCAGAGACAACCTCATCTCCTGGCTAAGATGGATAACTCCAAAGCAGATGTAAGTGATCTGCCCCGTGGTAAGGTTGAGGACATCTCTCATGGCTCCTGGGGCGTCCTCGCCCTTCCCCTCAGTGACTCCTCACAGTTTCACAGCCTTATTGCTTCGGACGGCCTGCTGATGTCCACAGCCCTCTCAACGCCAATGACCCCTGTGCCCTCATCCCCCTGTCAGCCCAGTTCGGCCCTCTCCGCTTTGCATCAGAGCAGCCAAACTGTCCCCGTCACTCGCTCTACACCTGCATCCTCACCCTCATCACCAACGTCCCAAACCAAACACCTTCTTCCCCCACTGTTCAATCACTGTGGGATCCCAGCAGACTTACAGCCGCACCATAGTACACCGGCGCCCCATATGGACCAGGCCTGAACTGCAGGCAGAACCAATTATTTGCTCCAGTCAGTGTTCAGGGAACATGTTGCAGGTGAATTGTTTTTTTTTTCCAAATGTCATTGTGTCTGTCTTCTTTTTTCCTCACAAAGAAAGAACATCAAGCAATAAATTTCCTTGTTGACGTAAAATAGTTGCTTTAAAAAAAAGCAAACATAGATGGATTTTAGCCATTAATATCACTTGTATCCTTAAACACATTTAATATATTTATAGAGTAGCAGTCTGCACAACTAGTTTTATTGACGAGTGAAAATGTGTGGTAACTGGTGACAATGTGGTTCTTGTTTAGAGGTAATGGGCAAGATTGTCAATGGCAAACTGGGGGAAAGGTTGTATCACTATTTTGTCCTGTGTGATGATTAAAAAGCTCATTGTTTTGGCAGATGGTGTTTATGTGCTTTTAGTAGCCGTTAAACTATGGGGTCTTGCTCTAAGTGTGCCATAAAAGCTGTGTAACACCTTTATAGTCAGTGTATTGCAAATCAACAAAAAATACACTTTGCGTTGTCACTTAGTAAAAACCTGTGAATGCACAAAATTACACTCCTGAAAATATTAAGAGGCATTTACCGTACTCCCTGTTTTTTAATCCTCATGCAAGTAATTACCTTCACACGTTACCGTAAAGTTACTTCAGAGTGTTAAACTTTGAGTGTTCGATGTGCTCCTGTGTAAGGACTCTAGCTGAAGTGATAGCAGTTTTGGGAAGTAAATGGTGTTAAGCTGTAGTCGGTTATCTTGTCATGGCTTTTAAAGAGAGTAGTTATGATGCCTTTACCCTCATGTCATGCCAAGTCTACATTTGCATTTTCCCATTTATGTTCTTTGTTACCAAAGCGGCTTCCAAGAAAGCCTCTTTTTATGTCCACAACAGAAAATATCTATATATCAGTGTATGAAATCACGTTTGGACAGTTAAGCTTTTAAAGAGAATCTTGATTCAATATCATTATAAAACGAATAATGATTTAAAATTGTGGTTTGGGTAGACTTGCCGTTGTACCGGATAATGCTGCTTTTATCAACAGGCATACTGACAGATATCCTTGCACACAGAGGGTCGTCTCGTATACTTTTTATACTTATTCACTGAATGTATCAAGTCAACAAAAAAAGTTTATTATAACCTATTAAAATGTTATGGTCCTCTTCTTTGTTCAAGGTATTTTTATGTCTTGACATGTTTACTTTTGTTACTTAAGTGCTTGGATGTGGGCGTGTGTGTAGACAATGTGTAAGAGAAATTCTATTTGTTTTATTTGAAATGTGTGAATTAAAACTGCTATGACCACGACTTTGTGCATGCCTTATTTCAATGTGCTCTCGGCAGCAAGCTTTGTGTTGGAAAAAAAAAAAAAACATTTTTATGACACTATAAAATACTATATCTGGATTAGTTACAGAGAAGCTAAAAAGTACCAGGCACAGAGATGATTCATAACACATAGGCCATAATGGCTTGCATTAGATTATAATTTAACAGATTATAACCAAACTAAAGCTTTGCAATTGTGATCTTTTAATGACTCATTTGAATGGCATCATTGTGGATTTTTACCAGGTCAATGCTTGAAAAACGGCAGAGGGCGACAAATCATTCTAAAACGCTAAATCTTTTGCAATGAAGATTTTAGCGAATGTTTATTCTTTGAAAATGACCTTTTCTGTGCAATTAAATCCTAATACACAAGTAAACGGTACGTTTTTGTCCGTTGAACTATTCCCTCAACTGATCCGTTAAAGGCCAAGACGAGTCTGATTAACCTTTACTAAAGTTTGCGTGTTTACAAATCTACCGTGAAGCTCGAAAAATGACAACAAAACATGTTTGTTCCATCTAGCCGTCAAGCAGGTTTGCAAAAAAGTTTGCTTTCATTCATGTAGTAATTTCCCCAGCGAAGTAGCAATATACTTTGTCAAAAAGAGTGCTGAATTATTTACCAAAACCTGCTTCCAGGTGACAGGGAACGTTCTCGTAACATTGACTAACGTTCCCAGAATTCTATCAAAAAACCGTCATAGCAGTAACAAAAGGAGAACGTTTTCTCAACGTTGCCATTGATAACTGTTAGCATAACATTTTTATTATTATATTGTCATTTGAATGTTTTGAAAACGTTTTAAAACGTTGCCAAAAATATATTGAAAGTAAACTTGGAGTCGTTTGTTTTCTCTCGCTTGTCAGTGATGATGAAGCAGCTCATATTGCGCATGCGGCTTGTGAACTGCTTGTGAATTTACACCTTATATCCGTAAAAGTAAAGAACCCGTCTCAAAATTTGGGGATACTATCTGGGCGGGGGAGGGATTCGTTCGATAACAAAACACCACTAATTGACAAGTTGAAGGGAAGTATTGGTATCTTTCCACCGCTCGAAATTGGTCTGCACATTTCCCATGAAACAAGTGTTTAAGACTGACGACGATATTTTCCTTCATCTCGCCGCTAAGCGGGGCGCGAGGACGCTCATCCGCGCTAGCCAGGGGCTCTGGCGTTACCTAGCAACGGCTCCCATACTTGTGCTCCCGCTCCAAGTGCCTGGCTGCCTTCGACTCTGGCGCTGTTTCTATTTCTGTTGTAGCGTTGCAGTCGCAGTCTGCTAAAACATTCATAGCACAGTCCTCTTAGCATGTGGCTTCTGCGGCAATGATTCAGTACGAACCACTACCCTTCCCAACGCGCCGCAGAGCGATACTGACAAACGGCGCGTCAAATGATGGGTGACAGACCAGTTAATCACTCCCTGCCGTCTCCTGGGACGCGCTGATTGATACTGAAGTAATGGATGTTTATTACGGCTAGTGACATGACAACTGCGACCTCGTGCGCGGACGCGTTTCCCACATAACCATTGTTAAAGCAGGTGCCAAGAAAATGCGATAGCTCGGCTTCTCTCACGCTTTTTGGTAATGGGGAAAAACAAGCAGAGTTGAAGGGGAGGGAGAGGATGAAGAGACTGGCAGAGGGAAATGGCAGTTGCATAAACTGTCACAGTGATGAGATCTTATCATTATGGCTCCAGATATGGCAGGGCTGCTGTTAGGCCATGACAAGGTTTAACGCCCCCGTGATTCCACATGAACAGCTTCTACAAGCGCAGTCGTGTGTAAGTATCGGAGAGGTCCAGTGAACAATGGGCAGTCACACGTGGCCTATCTGTTAGCGTCAAGGCCTCTTGACCCCAAGGGCACTGAGGTAAATCGGTGAGCGAACCCGTTGCACAAGGCTTCAGAAAATCGATCGTCCTTAACACCCACACAATTTTTCACTCCAATAACCAAATGCTTTTTTAGCTGCATCAGCCTCTTTGTTGCTACTGTTATAGTCTATGTGTGGGATCACGTCGTGTGAGTTGCTAATATCTCGATTTTCAAACAGAGACTTGCAACCACATCTAAGAGCCTATTTAAAGCTAGATATTAAAAATATGAGAGTGTTATTGTATGGATCGCTGTCAGTTGGATCCAGTTGGCCTACACTGAACTGAGGTATTTAAGAGTCACTATGGATTTATATGGAGCTGTGAATTAATTGCAAAAAGAACTGATACTTCGATTCTGATGGGAATCGTGAGAGACTATTAAGGCTGAGAGTCCTCAGAAGACTATTCAACACCAGCGCAAATATTCCACTAATTCGCTATCTGAGTAAAGCTAGTTTAGAGATCAGTTGTTCACTAGTTTATGCACAAGATGCCTTACTATAGTAAGTCAGTTCACTCAGTTTAGTCTCATCTTAACTAACCAAATCACATTAGTTTGGCTGATAAACAACAACATCCACAAAACAAACAAAAAAACAGAGAGAAAGCAGGTAATGCAAATCTAGTCTAGTCTATTATGATGGCATAAAAGTGGTCTGATCTTTGACACAATCACTGAAACGAATCAGCGTAGCATTACATTTTTTGAAACAAATCAGATATTGCTAGTAAATTTCACAGATAACGACAAAGAAACAGCAAGCTGAAATAAACGTGAAATTTTAAAGTGGAAAGACTGAAACAGTATTTTTCTGTTAAATATAGTCCAATCCTATATTTTATATATTATTTACAACTTTTAAAAAAAGAAATTTGTCTAGGATTGTTATTGTAATTGAATTTAAATTTGTTCATCTTTTTTGACAAAATGTATCACTTTAAGAAATTGAACAATGAACAATATTATTTTTTATATAATTGTCTACAATTATACCTTTCAATGTTAGTTCAAGTTTTGTAGTGACACTACTGCCTAAATGTGTGTATATACATATATATATATATATATATATATATATATATATATATATATATATATATATATATAAAGCTAATCAAGCATAGGCGGAGTTTCACTTTTGTGCTTGGGGGGGCACCAGACCACGAGCTCAGTTTTTTTATATCATATTTATATATCCTTAATTTTACATATAAAATAAATTTACAATGAACAATGACTTTATACCAGTGCTTCTCAATTATTTTCTGTCACGCCCCCCTAGGAAGAGGTAAACATTTCAGTAGCACCTTGTGGCTCCTTGATTCGTAGCGGAAACACGATTGGTACCGCGCATGCGCGAAAACGCGTCTACTTCCTGTCTGAGCTGTGCGAAACAATTTACGGCAGATCACAATCACGTGACTACTCGATCCGTACCGGAAATATTTCAGAAATTTACACTTTGACACTTTTTACGCTTAAATGGTGCCTGAATCATTATACATTTTATTTTAATGCAAATTTAATATACAGAAATATAAATTAAAAAATGGAAAACCCAGTTTTAGTGCTTAAGGAGATTAAAATGTGCATAGATGTGATTTCAAAATCTAAAAACAACACATTTTATGTAATCTCAACTGTATTGTGAAGCAAATGTTATGATATAATATTAATGTTAACCTTAAACATGCTATTTGTTAATAAAGCATTTAAACACACACAAAAGGTAAAGTATATCATTAAATTTAATCAAACTAAATACAAAGTATTTAGTTTTAGTATTTATTTATTTATTATACATATATATTATATTTATATATTATATTTATTTATTATTATAGTTTTACATTTGTTAGACCACATTTTTGGAAACACAGATGTGTACATAATACTTTGTGTAGGAGTTTACATTTAATATTTAACTTTCAAAAGATAGATTCAACTTATATCAGTATGCTTAAATGTCTGCATTTAAGAAAAACAAAATAAAGATATTAATTTATTCAAGTTTATTTATTCAAACATTTATTAATTCCTTCACACATACACACACTCGCTGATTGAGTAACATGGCATTGACTTTCAGTCCTTACTCATCAGCACAGTATGACAAACATGTTTCCATGTCCTCTTGACACTGAAATATAAATAAAAAGTCATGCTTTGCTTCAGATAAGTCACTCCCTAGGACCTTCCTGAGGGCATGTTGTTGATCATCACAGTTCATCTGGAGAAAAGCAGGCTGTGTCATCTCACGGCATGAGTCTGTGTTTAGCAGCTCCACGCTGTACGAAGGTCTCTCGCAATGGCTGGCTGTTGCACCTGGTAAAATAAATACATATGAAATGGCACAAACCAATTAAAATATGTATCCAGCATACATGCAACTGCTTGGTATGTGACGACTAAAATCATTTACCTTATCAGTGTCCTCTTCCTGATTTCTTCTGTTGAGCGAAGGTTTGGTGCCGATGCATTTTGACACCCTAAAAACAGGCACAAGCGTTCCCTGAAGAAATGGGGATGCTGCTTCTGTCCAGTATGCAAATCTCTGTCCATGCCTTTAGAAAACATGTAAATCTATAGGCACTATTCATACAATAACCTTATAGTATCACTTTACCAAAAGTAACAATACAGCCAAGACACTGACATTTTAGTCAGTCATTCCCTTCCAGGCAAAACCTCTCCATATGCCGAATACACCACCACTGGAGAATCAATGGCACCTCCTCCTAAAAACACACACCAAAAAAAATAAAAATAATAATAATCGAAACATACTAGTAGTTTGAAACTACTTGTGTGTGAAAATCCAGCTTACCTCTGTGAATGTTCATGGACATGACGTACAGGTGCTGAGAGTGAACTGCAAAATACAAATAACACTGTAAGGCTTTGATTGTAGATTATCCAACAGGTTTGAAAAATTAAACAATCTTACCATCAACATTGTCTACAGGAATACTTCACAGGAATTGTCTGAGGACTGTTGAGGAAAAAACTGGAAAAGTTCAGACAGTTACTTTATAAAACAAACAATACCTACTAGCATTATTTGACGTGTAAAACTAATTAAAAAATTTATGGATACATCATGTAAAACGTACCCTAAGGTCTCTTCCTGTTTTTTCAGTCCAGGATCAATGAAGGAAATACAAAGAAAATACATAGTGCAATTAAATGATCAGAATGAATAAGAAAACTCAAGAAAACTGAGAATGAATAAGAAAAGTTATTAAATTAAAGTATTAAAGTTATTATTAAAAGTTCTTATATCATCTCTGTAATACATTACCCATTCTTTCACACTCTGGATAGCAGACCAACAGTAGCAGCAATAACCCTGTTTTGAGTGTCTCTGACTCCACTGTGAGTGCCAGTCCCAGAGTTAATGTGGCTCTCTGTAAGAACAGACCTCTTTTTCCCATTATAAATTCTCTCAGTACCTAAAATCACCTTGGTTAAATTAGTAGACGCCCGTGTCGTCTTCAGACGCTGTGTAAAGTTGTCAGGAATTTTTCTCTTTGAAAAAAATTATTGCATTCCATCATAAAACGTATAAAAATCCATATTGTCCCTCACCTGACGTCACTATAAAGCGCGCACATGCGCAGTACAAATCATGCAGGTACGAAGCTGTCGTAAAATAAGAGGAGGTGGTCATAGAATCGCGCATGCGCAGAACGAAATTTGCGTTTTCGCACATGCGCAGTACCAATCGTGTTTCCGCTACGAATCAAGTAGCCACACACCTCAATGCAGTACACGAGATCCAGGGGGCGGAGTTGGATCCAGATCCAAGGGGCGGAGTTAAATCTAGATCCAGGGGGCGGAGTTAAATCTAGATCCAGGGGGCGGAGTTGGATTTCCTTCCACTGCATTCTGATTGGTCAACAGATTCCCCACACTTCGTACTTGTTGCTCTATCTTTTCCGCATCGAGTCGTAACTAGTTAGTTATTCTTTTGACGTAAAAACAAACTTGCCAAAAACAAATATTAAAGTTTTTAATAGTTACAAACACTGTAGTTTATACGTTGTGGTAATTTGTATAAAATATGTGGCTATTGTCCACCACTACGTACTTACACGTAGTGGTGGACAATAGCCACGTATTTTATTAATTTGGAGAAACGTTTAAATATAATCTAAAACAAAAAAGATTACTTACAAATTTCGTAGATTCACTGTATTCTTTGATTGGCTGATCTTTAACCCCTTTCAGTAGTCCACATGCACTTTGATTTCCAATACTTAAGTATATTAATTAGTAGGCACTTAATTCAAGTTTAAATTCAAGTAGAGAATGTGCTTTTTTCACTACTGATTATGACACTGTATGTGACTAAATTATAGCAGCACTAATTATACTTATAAGTCACTTATAAGTGACTTCACAAGAGCATCTGACTTCATTTAAATAGCATGAGCATCTCACTTACATAAATGCATGCAAAATGTATTACCAACGCAATTAAATTGGAAAAAAAAAGTTTATTAACACACGAGCTAAATCAGACATTTTGAAAACAGTAGGGAAACTTTGAAGGCAAAACATAAGGAAAACGACATTGGGAGCACACAGAATTAGACCATGTGTGATGATGACCATGACCATGTGTGATGGGGCGGCGGCGGGGCGAAGTATATATAATGGGAGGAGTCGGATCTGGATCCAACTCCTCCCCCTGGATCTCGTGTTCCGCAGTGAGGACCATCTCAAACATTTCGCGGCAAAAACTTTCGCCTTATTGTTTCCATGGTAACGCGTCATGCTTGTCACCTGACATACCGCAGTGACAAAAAGCGCTGTATAATAGATAATTCAAAATAGTCACCAACTTGTTGGCTCAACTTGTTGAAACCTAAAAGAAATCTTATGTGGTTGAAAACACTGAGTTGATGTGATAAATGACAAGCTCAGAGCCCGTCTTTTTTTTGGCTCAGTGCCAGATATTGCGTGAAAACACGTGTGAATTTAGTGGTTGATCACGTGACACATGAACACCGGCGTGATCGTCCACGTCAAAGGATGAGGGGACGGTTATCTGAACTTCTGCTCTTGTTCAGTGCAAGAAAACATACTCCCTGGCAAAAAAAGCATGTACCCCAGGGTAACGTGCGCACCACTATTTGAGAACCACTGCTTTATACAAAGAATAGCGAATAGAACAGACTCTTTATAGTTGCTGTTTTGTTTTGCATCGGCAGTGATAGGGTTAACACGGGGAGTTCAGAAGTGCGGCGAAAAAGTGTGTTAGACGGGTGCGCTTGTTACAGTGTGTTGTTCTTCGTTCCGATTAAAGTTAATAAACAGAGCCTCCCTTGACCTGTCATAGAACTACTTCAGACATTACAATATCTTACCCAATGCAGAAGAAGCCGCCTCTTTTTCCGAGATGCGTAGATGTCCACTGTCTTCTCTTCTGATAGATTTGACACTTTTAGTAGTGGATTTATTAAAAAAACGACGAATGTCCATTTTGTTTATTCAGCGCGTAAAACAGAACGAGAAGAGCGTCCACTCACGTACCGCGATACTTTGACATTCGCAAATCGCGGGAAAATGTAATAAAGCTACAGTAATAAAAAAATTAAATACAGTAATAAAAAATGAATTAGCCACATCTTACTCATTCTATACACAGAACTAATCAGATAAAACAAATAAAACGAGAAAATATGAATTCTGTAATAACTAAAAAAACATATTCAAAGCACAAGGCAGGCATTAATTGGCTCTGGTCTGGGGGGGCAGTGCCCCCCCCAGCCCCCCCCCAAACTCCGCCTATGTAATCAAGCCTCTTTCGTTCTATAGAACAATCAAGGGTTGGAAGGACAAACAGTCTAAAGTGCATCACCCGGATACATCAAGCTGGTAATTGGCACACTTCAGCTGAAACACACCTCAGAACAGATAGCACGTTGTTGTCCCTGCAGGGAACAGCCACAGTTTCCTACAGTTTGATGCTGCCCTCATGTCCATCCAGCCCTTAAGCCAATATTTATCTGTGGCAGATGCCATTCTGTGCCAACCTCATGAGTTATACAAGGAAAGAAGCTTGGCACCCCGATGCAAATTTAACAGTAAAATTGCCATTGAACGGAGAAGGACAAGAATTCTATGTTGATCTTATATGTACCCAACACAACAAATAAACATGTGCAGTTTGACCCAAGCGTCTGGAGATAACCATTTTCAAAATAGCAAATATTTGATCTGCAGTTTGTTAACAAAAGATTTGCCTTTGTTTATCTATAATTAATGGGTAAGAGCCTTTCTCCATCTACCCCATTATCAAAGTAGTTCACTTTAAACGAGAGTGATTTAATTTTCACCATCGGAGAGCAGAAACAATTTAGGAACTCATTAATGGTTATTTGAAAGAACATTAACTAGCTAATCTTATATAGGATGGGATTAAATCTCTAAGTATGGAACTGATGAAATGAAATAAGGAGCGTTTGACGTCGGGCTGTAGGGGAAAATAAATTAAAAGAGATGGCAGGTTTTGAGAGCTTTCTGAAGAGATGAGCAGGTCACAGCAATAATGCTCTTTAAGCAGTGCAGGTTGACCTTCACCAACTCCTTCTTTTTATCCAGATCTGACATTTAGTGACAAGATAATATTCTATCTGTGTTTCAGCAGCTCTCTTTCAAACACAGACACACACGCTTTTATAATTAGCTTCCTGCTGATAGAAGTTCAGGATATTGGTCCCCTGTGGAGCGGTAATGTGTTAATGTTTCTTAGGGACGTCGCATCGAGGGATTCATTTAACGGCGAACTATGTGGAGCTCCTGCATTTTGTATATCTAACGTAACTCTCACACAGATTTCGCATTGTCTCTTTCACACCACACCCCCATTTAATTTAGTTCTGAAATGCAAAGCCTGTATCAGATGCAAGCTGACTTTTGCAGTTTCAACTCGAGAAGCACTTTACGGTACTAGGCAAAGAAAACTATTTTGCAAAGCCGCTGGGGAGGTACTTGGAAAGGACAAACCTGCCCAGTTGTTACAGAAAGAGCTCAAGCATTATAAATAATTAATAATGATAAATAAGTGAAAGCCTGTGAATTGCACACAGGACCTTTTTAGTTTTTTTGTGTAGTAATTGTCAGTTCCCTTAAATGCAAATGAAGTACAGTGATTCCTCGTTTATTGCGGTTAATGTGGACCGGAACCCCCCGCGATAGGTGAAAATCCGCGAAGTAGGATCAGCTAATCAGCTCACGGCACACATCCACTCGTGCTCTTATTCGTTGATCTCGCGCCGGGAACCAATCACGTGTCTTGTCCGAGTGCCCGTGGGTGTGTACAAATCCTCTGAGAGAGTTTCTCTCTTTGTCTGGCATCCTGAGAAACTGTTTCTCTCGCATCACTATGATGCAACGCTGCTTTCCGCAATACGGCTGAATATTTTTTTTTCCGCTGAATATTTTTGAAAAATCCGCAAAACTTGAACCGCGAAATGGCGAGGGATTACTGTGTTTTTTTTAAATTCCGGTAACTATTACAGCAGCTAGTTTGCTTTTACATGCTGCAATGATGTAAAAGCATGTAGACATATTTTTTTGTAAAGTGAGCTTTCTCAGCATCTAAAAATGTCCATTGAAGCCGTGAGAATAGAATTCTCAGGGCATTTGAAGCAATCTTCACACCTCCAAAGAGCAGCAAGCTGCCAGTCATCCACACAGCTGGGTCAAACCAGATCACACCAGAACTGCTTTATTTGTGGGGAAGACCTCTGCCAATACCAATGAGCTTATATATGTCAATCACGGGCAAGTCCACCCAAAGCTTCAATTCATTTTTGGACTTATTTTGTAATGACGGTTCAGGTTGAGGTTTATCCTTCAGTAGTTTCCTTTTATAATAGACTTATTACACATCACAACACATTTATTACAGTATTATAAACCACTCCAACTTGCCATTCTAATATTTGTCAGAAGTAGAATAGAATGTATTGAGTTAAACACAATTAGAAAACTGTAAAACCGTTTAACGTTAACATAACATAAGGTACGAGATTTTTCCAGTCAGAAGTTCCACTGCAATTCATAATCTTATTGCTTCGGTTTTCAAACACAAGAGTTAAACAAAGCCATAACGATGTTGACAAGGTCTTATCTATAAAGATTATTAAAACAGATATACACATCCATTGTGCTCTTTTCAGTCTTTGTTGTTTTTTCCCGCCACGTTTATCCACCTTACCCATCGCAATACTCAAGTCATTCAGGTCAGGAAAATATTTGAACATTTCAACTAAGTTTAAACTGCTAAACGGAAAACAGCAGGAAACAATCATTGACAAAACAGCATATATAAAGTCAGTTAAGTATTGGGAGCCAAATGTGAAATATTGTGTGAAAGCCTTACTCTTCCACAAATAGCTAAGAAAAGCTTTAAAAGTGGCAACCCTTTAAAAAGCTTAACAAACTACAATGTCTACAGTGTTTGGTATTTTACATTTGGCTCCTTATATTTAAGGCTTAATTTTTGACGTGAGATAATCTGGCTTGATTATGAAATGATAGATCATGCAATAGATTTAAAAAAAAAAAAAAAAAACCTGAGTCGGTTCATCCAAAAACGTTACATTTCCATAAATGCGCCCATTTCTTTAAGTCTAAAGACCACAGTAACTAATCTCTCAGCGCGTAATTGTGAACCACAACCAGTCCACTGATTTAAAAAACCAAATGACTAACTCAGGTTATAGCCATTGGCTTCTTTAAAAACATTAGTTACCATGGATTATCAGTGAACACTGACACTGCATTCTGATAATCATATTGATATTCTATTTTAAGATATACATAATATAGGCAAGCCCTCAAAACATGTTAGGCTAACAGGCTAATATAAAAGATATATCATGAATTGTCGTTAAATAGTGTTGAATATAATATTTATTATCTGTAATTAAGTGTTGAATGAATTCTGCTTTCATGCTGTTTGTGGTAAAAACATGCCAGATTGTGCAGAGGATTAGCATTAATCTAATATGTAAATTGCTATAAGTATAGATTGCAATTTCAGAGGAGGTAAATGTCGAAACGTGTATATATAGAAGTCAAGTTCATTTTAAACTCAAGCCCGTGAACCTCTCCGAATTCATTTTTCTCAGTTTGGGAGGCAGATGTCCATCCATTCGTCCTCCGATTCCGACTCCACCCACCCCCCCTCCAGCCAACCTTTGCAGTTTCGGCGGTAGATCTGTCACTGATTGGCTGATGTGTTCAGTCCCGCTCACCAATCCCAGCTTAGGAGCCAATCTGTCCTCCAGCAATGCACTGATTGGCTGAAGCCTCTCTTCCGCCACACCCGGAGCTGAGCTGATTCGCTGGAGTTTGACGGGCAGGTCACCCAGGTTGTAGGTGATCTCCGAGCTCATGCGCAGAAGCTTGCGGGGCATGCCATCCCGGATGGGGTGGTCTCGTCCCGTAAGCTTTTGAAGTTTGGCGGGCATTTTGGTGGTGGGCATAGGGGTTGCTATATTGATGGAGCCCGTTTCTGCATCGCTCTGAAGTTCCAGACCTTCCAGAGTGCCGCTGCCCTCCGTCACTCCACCTGCGCTGTGGCATAGAGAGGGGGCCGTCAGAGGGGAGGAAAGGAGCAAACTCTCCTCTTGCTCTTTCACACTGTGCGGAGGTGTGGGAACCTCAAAAGTGCCGTGAAACTGGGAATAGTCGACTTTGAAGAAACCCTCCTCCAGAGAAATGACCGGGTAGAAACGGTGACCCCACAGAACCTCATCCTCTGTGTATGAAGTGCGAGCCTGGCATGTCATACCTAAGATAATACAAAACAAAACAAAAACGAATTTAATGAATGAAACAAAGTCAAGTCACCTTTATTTATGTAGGTCATTCATCAATTATGAAACAAATTCAAATTCTGCAGTAAATAAGCTGTAAAAAGACTATAGTGTAGCTAATTTAGCTCATGTCAGTTTAGTTCAATATCTGCGTAAAGTTCATCAGTTAAATTCATCTTTAAGCAAGAATACGATACAGTTGTTATTCAGCTCGAGTCAGTTCAGTGTTGATTCTACGTTGCCCATTACATTTTGGCACAGCAGCAGATTATGTTTCTGTGCAAAGGAGGTTTTAACTTCTTTACACATTTGACACACTCTTCTCGAGTTTTCAGTTGGTAATCATTTAGTACCATTTACCCCAGAACATGGCAATGTTTTGGATGCTCTTTAAGTACCGTTGCAAAATCATTTTTGTTTTGTATCTTAAGTTTCGATCTTAAAAATGACAATGTGAATGCTAGGTGAACCAGGACTACAAAATCTAATTATTTGGTCCTGACCAAAAGAACCCAGCTACAAGTGTGAACACACCCTCAATCCCCAAAAAAGTGCAATTGAAAGTGATAGAACAGCTTATTAATAAGATCTACATCATGCTTTGTGTAACAACAATGGTTGGGTGACTAAAACTAATAGATGCATTACTGACAGGGCGTGCGTACACACACACACACACAAGCACATTTGCTGTTGAGCAACACCCACGGGAACGTCTGTTCACGGTCCATTTGGTTGCATGAAAACAAGAGCTTTATCTGTGGGAAATTCATTAGATCTGTGTATCACCCACACCAACGAACATCCCTCCTTAATTAAAGCGTGCAAAGCCTTCACTATAAAGAGCTCATTTTTATGAACCCTCTAACAAGCGAATGGATTGGCAACACAGTGTTCTAGATCAGTCAATAGCAAGTAATCTAAGATAAGACAACTGCCGACGGAAAAGCAACACCGTGCTTGACGCAGAGCACCTTGATCACACAAGAAAGGTGTGTTTTTCTTGTGTCTACAATAGCTGAAACCCTGAAAAACATGAAGAAGCGTGGTTCTTTGTCTACCTCTGTGCCTCAGTGCAGTGGGGGCCAGAGGAGAGGAGATATGAGATGTTTGCAGGAGAGATACTGCGAGGACTTTGTTCTATAACAGGGATTTGAGCATCTGGATGAAGGTGTTTAGAAAGCGCTGGGACTGCTGTGCTGTTCTCCTGACAGAAGGAAGCAGACGCAGACTAAAAAGAGACGGCTGCCGAGTGCACATTATAAGCTCAGACCTAAATATAAAAAAGCCAGCAAGACAAAACATACATTATACATTTTTGAAAGTCAAGATCATTCTTTTTTCTCACTTAATGCCGCCTACGACCATCGCACACCTACACACTCTCACACACAAACACAGGCGCGGTTATCCTCTCTTACTACAGTCAAAAAAAATCCCTGCTTTCTGAGCTGACAAATCCCGGGCTTAGCAGTATAACATAATATTATTCATCTTATGAAATATTTAACAGGCTTTCTGCTGTTTGCTGGGAGAGGGGAAGGTGAGGTCTCTGCCGAAGTTGAAATCTTGTCTGGCTCCCCGCGATTTCGCCTTATATAATCATTCCATATTCTTCCATTATGACAAATTTCATTTCTGCATTTGGGTGGACCATTCGCGCACATTAGCTTCCACCAGCAAAAAAAAAAAAAAAAAGGTACCGCCACACTCCAACATCTGACAGTTATGAGCACAATTTATATTTCCAAGAGGGATAATCTGTTTCTATGGTGACCGTCATCAAGTGTTCGGTTCCATTGCCACAGAGGTGCTCTGCCTGACCTGTTTCTGTCATCTCTGTCTTTCTCTCTTTCACTCGCTCACTTGCTCTCCTTGATTTCCCCTACTCACTCTATATTCCCTCCTGTCCATTTTAGTCTCTTCCTAACACACCTATAGCACTAACCATCATAATCATCATAACTCCCTCTCTGTCCGTATCTCACACTCTCCCTTACTCTCTTGTTGTGTCTCTCTCTGTGGTGTGAGATAACAGTAAACTCTACTATCTGGCTGCTCTGAACGGTAATTGACCATGCAGCTGGGCCCGTTCTCTCCTGTATCTCGCTGACACACAGTGTGCGGTCCTGAGGGGATGAAGCAGTGGCACTCTTTTGATTTGTTGAGGCCCTTTGGGACGGTTGCACCGAGTTGCCCCGTTTACTTGCTCTGCTGAAGCACAATAAATAAAACTGAAATACTGAAACCACAGACCAGGAACTAAAAATAAAAAGTTGATAAATAATGCCAATACTTTTTTTCTTCCAGGTCCAAGTGGTAAATTTGTGTACTGTAATGATATTAGAGTGATCCTTTAATATCACTGAGATACATTTTCAGGATTTTTTTTGTTGTTGTCATTTTAGCTTTTTTAATGTCAATATACAGTAATCCCTCGCCACTTCACTTCGCGCGGGGTTCCGGTCCACATTAGCCGAGATAAACGAGGGATTACTGTAGTTTATATTTTTTATGTCAGTTTGTTTTATTTTAGTACCTCAATTTAAACTAAACTAAAATGAGAAATGTTTCCTTGACAACTAGCAGAAATACAATAAGTTTTTAAATATTTGATTTCAATTCTCACTTTTTTATGGTTTTAATGAACTATAATGGCCATTCTAACCATAAAAGCCTTAAATCTGATAAAATATAACAAAAATAGCAGTCACAGATCACACAATCATTCGATAAATAATACTCTTCAACAGGCACACATTTCAGATGCTGTAACTTGTTTATCTTCAGTGTGTTTAGATGCTCATGTGCCAGGCTTCCAGAGAAGTGTATTGATTGCATTTAATTGAAATGTTTTGACACCGGTATTGTAGCATCATATCTATGTCATGCTCTTTTGTCAACACAATCAAGAATCTCATTAAATTTTTAGTGTTGTTACGTTGAGAATCTAGTTGGAGAAAAAGCCATGTAGTTTGAAATTGAAAATCAGAAAAATAACATTTTAAGATGTAATAATTTGCATAACAGGAAAATGAGTGCAAGCTTTTTTCCCCATCAGAAACAACTGCTATCCCAAAAACAATGAAACGTTGACATGTTTTCTGTGTTTCCATCCAAACGTTGTGAATTCAATCTATGGGTAAAATTGCATAAAACATTAGAGAATAAAGCACTGGAGATCATCACTGGCGCCAAATATCAGTAAGAAAAATCTAGTTGCTGCAGTAGGAGATATAGGCCTACATCATAAATAACTTGCGCCTCAGAGCATGCAGAAGAAACGCAATAAGCCTGGTTGTGCTATCTTGTGTTCGGAGGCATATGCCTTATGTTAGAGAATGTAATCGAGTAAGTGGGAGGTAATAATATACCGAATATACTTTGACAACAGATTTTGGCTAAGGCATTTCAGAATGACCAAAACAACATTTCAGACGCTGTGCAACGAGTTCGGCCCACTGATTATTCCAATTATGTCATCCCATTGCACACGTGACTTTTTTAATTCAAGGAATTTATTCAGCAACTGTTTTTCCATTGTAGTTTATGCACATGTTTTCTTATCAGTTAAAAATAAATGAAATTTGAGACCATATGCTTTTTATAGACAGTTTTAGAATTTATCTTTGCATTTCCATCCAGCATTTTTTATTAATTTAGTGAAATCCCAAAATGTGCATAAAAATAGGTGGATGGAAATAGGACTGTTATACATACTCGTTATTAAACATATAAAAAATGCTAATGTGGTGATTATCTTGCCACTAAAAAAAGGAATGTTTCATAATAATGGAACACTTGATAAAAATGCTTTAAAAGTAACACTTTATAATAAGTATAGTGTAAAGTACTTAAAATTATTTGCAAAAACTTTAGTTAACACAACTTTTGTTAACAATTTATTAACAGTAAACAGTTGTTTTGATTAGGTTTCGAGAAATGGGAAAATAATATTAAGCGCTTTAACCAACCTTTATTAGACAGTAATTGCATTCAAATTCAGTGTTTCTTAAAATGTTTACAAATGCTTGTGCCTGTGCACGCACGCACGCACACACACACACACACACACACACACACACACACACACACACACACACACACACACACACACACACACACACACACACACACACACACACACACACACACACACACACACACACACACACACACACACACACACACACACACACACACACACACACACACACACACACACACACACACAGGGACTTTCCATAGAAATAATGAGCTTTATACTGTACAGATTGTATGTTATTTCTGCTAAACCTAGCCCTATTCCTTACTGATGTATTTTAACAACATGATCTTATGAGTAATTTTTGTTTTTTAATAGTTTTGGGGATAGGCTTAATGTATCTGTAAACATTTTAATGAACTCTTAATAGTAATGCAATTAATGTCCAATAAAGACACTTGGAGTGTCATTTTCCCATTTGACCTAATCTAACTAGTTATTATGTTGTTAACAAAGCATTATTTAACTCTTTACATATGAACTAATTAAACAATAGCACTGTTAATTACAGTGACAATGAACATTTATGTATTTGGCAGACACTTTTACCCAAAGTGCCTTACATCACATTCAAGATACATTTCCCTGGGATTCGAACCCATGACCTTAGTGTTGCAAGCGCCACGCTCTACTGTTTGATCTACAGGAAAGCATATGAAGAACTCACTATTTTTTTATACAGTCTATTAATAATTGTTACTTAATAATTACTATTAATTAACTATTTGCAAATGATTTTTAAATACATTATTCCTCTAAACTTATTATAAAGTGTTAGTGTTGTAGTCTTAAATCAAGCAATGCTTTATTATCAAATCTAATTTTATATACTTAATTCACCACATCATTTTTAGTGTTTCTATGGCTCCGCTGGAGGAACATAGAGTGGTAACATTGCTGAAGTCAACGGTTTGAATCCTGAAAACACATATACTGATAAAACATATTTCTTGAATGCATATTAGGTTGAATTAATAAATGTAATTGAACTGTTTTTTCATTTAAAAAACAAAAAATGTCAAGGGTCCAACAAAAGTGCAAGTATATGTATATATCTTGCTTTAAGAATTTACACTTCAAGGTGTTCTTTTGAGTAAATTGTAATACTGTGTCCACTAAAATGGCTTAATATTCAAAGTCCATTCATATTTCCAGTGGCTAGATTTATGTTAGTTTTGAGTCATTCAAACTCATTCAGAGTTTTTGCTTAGTATGAGGAATATTTTGCTGTATTTAAGAGTGTCATTTTTTCCCCGTTTTTGCAGTGTAATGTGAAAAGCTGTAAATAATTTGACAGATGTGAATGCTGGCACAGCTGTTGTGTTTATCTCTGAGGGCAATGGATGGCTCTGAGCTGTTCCTCTGAGACTCCTTGGCCTTGAAAGTCAGCGCCTCTCTGCATGAAGGAAATTAATGTATTAATGTCTAAATCGTCCTCCTGCTACATTGTGATAATCATATAAAGGAGACTGGGATTAGTTGTCTCACTGGTTACTTCTTAAAAGTCCATTTCTGTATAGGAACACACCTAAACATCTTGGCAACAAAAAAAAAGCCTATTTCCACTGTTATTATCCAGCAAGAATGATACAGTTCGTTGAACACGCCTTTGGTGACAGCATGCTCTAATAGCAATGCTGGGGCACAAACAAATCTGGAAATATTGTACCTTTAGGCGTACAACAGCTTGTCGCTAAGACTGTTCCCTCAAAGAGACATCTTTGTACTTGATTTACCACTAAAAGCTGTATAGTAGTTACTTAATGGTATATATTACTACTTCAAGATACTAATATGCACCTTTTAGGAGTAGATAAGGTAAAACAGATATAGCTTTCCTGTAGCTCAACCAGTACTGCACTGGTGTTTACACCGACAAGGTCATGGGTTCGATTCCTAGGGAAAGCAAAACTGATTAGAAGGTCAATGTGTTTCTTGAATGCAATGTAAGTTGCTTTGGATAAAAGTGTCAGCCAAATGTGGTTGAAAAAAAAGAGTAATATATAACACTACCGTTTTAAAGTGCCCCTGTTATGCTATTTTAGAGGTTCCTAAGCGCATCGCAAAAAACTGTCTTCTCGATATGTCAAAAACACAAACCACAAACTCTTCCAGGTCTCAGCTACAACTACAGAGTTTGAGGATCACACATTTTGCACTTTTTTTTCCTGACAGTGTAGGGTAGTTATCAGCTATGTGTAGACGGTACAATTCGTGAATCATCAAAAATATAAATGGTAACTCACCATTAAAGCCATCAAACCATTATTTTGGGCAGCAGATTAATGTATAATTGGATTATATTTTAACAGAGTACATTTGACAACTTGCTCCAATAAAAAAATGTGACAAGCTCCTAACCTGATGTTTATTACTTTGATCCTGATTACCCCAACTAAATCCAGTGTAGATTTATGTTGCCCCCTTATAATTCAAGAGCTATTAAAAAATATGACAATAGCCTCTGTTAGAAATACAGTCTTAACAGGTAAATTAAGATAATATGTGAACAGGAGCTTTTCAAAAATACCAGTAAATATCCGGTACGGATAAAGCACTTTTGCAGAGCACGAGTATTATACGAGTAATACGAGTCAATATCTGTGCTCGGATTGAATAAAAATCTTCATTGGGTAGCTGACTGTGTCTGCGATCTGTGATAGGCTAGTCACAGCGCCCCTCCCCTACACATGCAGATTTGCTGTGTCCCGCCCTGCTCACTCACGCACAGAACATTCTCTCTCTCTCTCAGTCACTCAGGTTTGCGGGTCTTTTCCGTTAACGTTTAGGGTTTCTTCAGCTTCAGGTTTGTTTTTTATTTCGGTTTGTTTGTAGTACTTACTTATTAACCAGTAGAGTTCTGGTAAACGTGGGGTTTGTTCAGATATGGTGTTTGGTAAAATTTGACTAGCGTTGTGTCTCTGCTTGTCTGAGATTTTTTTCCTTTTTTTAACCGTCTGCTGGCTCTAACCAATTTTTTGACTTCACGCAAAAAATAAAGTAGTGGTATAAAAACTATATTACCAATTAATTAGCAACACACTCTCTCTCTCTCTCTCTCTCTCTCTCTCCCTCTCTCTGCCGGTCATCAGAGTTTTTTTTTAACCGTCTGCTGGCTCTAACCAGTTTTTTGACTTCACTCAAAAAATAATGATTAAAAATTATGATTTCTTCATAATTGCAACCGCATGTGTTGTATTCGTTGTTGCAAAACATGTTCTGTATATAATTTGTTTGTTATCGTGATCAAAACCATTGATCTGAAGCTCAATGCTTATGCTGTCATGTAAATAGTTTTCTAATCAGCAATAAATATAACAATTTCTGATCAACCCATATCAATTGCATGATTAAAAAATAACATACTGGGTAAAGCACTGCCCATTTCCAGGTTAAATCCCACCCACCTCCAGGTTAGGTCCCGCCCAGTCCGTGTACAGATACAGATACAGATAATTCATATTGTTAACAGATACAGATAATTCTGTGCTCGCTCATCCCTACTAGTAAACTGCTCCTGGCAATTCTCCAAGGGAAAGGGAAGAAAAGGGTATGGGTACGGGAAGTTGTAACATTACCAGTAAATTACCGGTACCTGTATTGAACGCAGAATGAAGATTGCTGGTATGATTACGTACAAGGTCAGAACGTGCTGAAGTAAGAAGTGTGCTTTGGGCCAGTCATAAAGTTTTGTGATTACTCAGCTCTGTTTACAGTAAGCTCTGCTACTACAATGTAAATATGCGCTAGATGGACATCTTTGCAGTATTTAAAGACTATTTTCGATGACTGACATCACAGAATTGTGACTTGAATCTTTAACAGTAAAAAGCAAGAATGCTGTTGCTTGTGTGAACATTTTCTGTTGCTTGCAGGTTGTAAAGTCAACCTGGTAATTTTACAATAATTTACTGGGATTGCTGTGTAAAAGGGGCTAACATTGATATTTTAGTTTTGAAATGACTAGACAAAAATAACTCGTTTTGAATTTGAACTGATTTAAAACAAGAATCAAAAACAATTACACTGAAAAAAATGTGTGTAGGATTTACAAAAAAGCAACGAAATTTTACATTATACTATACTGAGATGTAACCCGTGTGACAACTAGCCCCGTTATGTGAAATATGAGCTTCATATACAGAGACGTGTCCAAACAAAGACTTTAATCCTGAAGATTAAAACGGAAGGACACAAGAACACCCACACACACACGCATAACAAATTTGTGCTCTATTCCCACATGCACGTGTCATAAATCTAGCTGTAATTACAGGGCATAATTAAAAATGTCTAATGAATTATTTGATAAGTAGTAATTAGTATTTGATTTGTGAGGCTGATAAAAACAAGTTTCGTCTCCATACTTCAAACAGCCGGTGAGACTTTACTGTATGGAGACCGCTAAAGAAGGGGCTGATTTAGTTGCTATGGAAACTGATTCACAATGGGGAGAACAGAGTGCTGACTAACTGTACATATTTTTTTCCTTTCTTTTTTTACCCCCGCAAATCCCTTCTCTTTCTGTAGGCGGAATTTTCCGATGTGCCATCAATGAGGAGGACCGGACAGCATATATGATTGCGTGTTTTCTGGAAATGAGACCATGGAAGCATGTGATTCTGAATCTAATTAAGTATGTACATACACTGCGTTTGCTGCAGAGATTTTCCGTTGTTGTTTGCGCGAACACGGTTTCTTACTGTAAGTGCATGCTGTCTTGTATATATGTATGGATTGATGTGCTGCAGGGTGAGAAAGTAAAGGTGAGCTGTGATTTGATTGACAGGTGGCTTAATCTCTAAGTATGCCAGACTACAGAACCATGAGGCTGAGAGCAAAACGAAAGAATAACTTTGTATATCATCTCTTACATAACTCGACTCTCTCTCTCTCTCTCTCCATCTTTGCTGCAGTAGACACCAACATTCATTCTTTTCTATTATAAAAAGCCGATTTGCTCCAGCAAACTTGCTTCTGCAGACTGTCACACACACACACACACACAGAACCACACCACCCAAACACCTTCACCCTGAACAAATATTCTATTATCGCACAGAAACATGACACAAGATTAAAATAAACTTGATTTAGCAATCTGTTCATTGTAAACAATATGCAATCATTGATTTATGAGCAGAAACATGAGCTTAATACTTTTTATATTTCTCAAAGATTTTTGAAAATGTATTAGCAATATGGTAGAAATGTGCCGTGAATCAAATTTCAGCATTTATAATGGTTTTTGCATCTTTTTTACTTCTAAGCCCATTTGCTGCTTCACGTGTGTTACGATTAAAACTCACCGGTGGTCTCCACGATTCCCTCTAGGATAACCACAATTTCAAACTGCTCTGTTTGCATGGACCTGAGCGAAAGGTCGTAGAATGGGCTCTTGGAGTCGATCACATGGCAGATTGTCAAAGGAGACACCAAGAAAAGCTGATCGGCTCCGGTACTGAAACCAACGTCCAGCTCCAATTGATCCAGAGGCAAAAACTCGCCTTCAGGAGTCTGACGGGACTAAGGGGAAAGGTAGACAAAAGAACTACTTAGGAAGGAGAAGATGGAGTGTGTGTGAGTTAGGGAGAGAAATCAATATGCATTCTTAAAAATAAAGCTCCTTCGTTGGCATCTACGGTTCCATGAAGAGCTTTAACATCCATCGCACAAAATGTTCTTCGTTGTGGAAAAAGGTTCATTAGGTTAATGAACTTTTCACACAAAACGATTTGAGAACCGTTCGCTGAAGGTTCTCTGGGGAACCAAGCATGATTATTTTATGGCACTGCTGTGAAAACCTATTTAGAAGCTTTATTTTTAAGAGTGTGCAGTGATTCAATAGGAAAAGTTGCATCCAGTGGCATGGAGCGGATCAATACTTTGTCCTCTGTAGGTGGACATTAAATTACAGGAGAATGAACCTTAGCTTGAACCCTTTAAATATTTCAATTAAATACACGTTTGTTCCGTAGCTTGATGTTTAGGTAGTCTATATCTCTAGTTATTGAACCCGCACATCATATGTTCTATGTGAGTCTCTTTCTTGTACTCACTTTGAGTAGTTTGCAGCGTATTTGCGCGGAGACCATATGGCTGTTCCGCAGGTTACCCACTCGGAACATCAGGGTGAGTTTGCCGTCGCGCATGGAAATCGCCGCGTGCTCGCTGAACATCAGCGTCTCTGCGCGTTTCTTCGGCTGGGACATCTTGATGAACATGCAACCGATCAGAAAAGCGTCCACTATGGAGCCTAGGATGGACTGGAAGAGGAAGAGAATGATGCCCTCCGGACACTTGTCTGTAATGTAGCGGTAACCGTATCCGATAGTGGCCTCGGTTTCGATGAAGAACAGAAAAGCGGAGGGAAAGTTGTACACGTTGGCCACGCACGGTGTGTACTTGTCATCGTGGGCCTGGTTCAGATCTCCACGTATAAAGGCAATGACCCACCACATAGAAGCCATGAAGAGCCACGCCACCGTGTAGGTAAGAATGAAGATGAATAGATTCCAGCGCCATTTGAGGTCCACGAGTGTGGTGAACAGGTCCGACAGGTAGCGGCTGGTTTCTCCTCCCAGGTTCCCGTGCTGGACGTTACATCGGCCGTTCTTGTCCACAAAGCGCTGACGTTTCCTTTTCTTCTCGGGGGCCTGGTTGAACCCGCCGCCGCTGGACGAGGTGGTCACCACCTGATAATCATCCCCAAATTTTTTCCGCAACGCTGACATCCTTCAAGCCTAAAGTTGTCCCAGATATACGAGAAAGCTTTGCGTGATTGTTCCTGGCAAAATGTTCTCGGGTTTCTTCACACTTCAGGTACACCCGTCTCCCACATTTCAGGACAAATCATTTATAAAAATAATAAAAAAGTTATTTTAAAGGCTCACAGTGTTTGTCAATAAGAGCGCGTTTGTCTTGTGATGGAGCGATGCAGATCTCCCTGTCTTCTCCAAACCCGCATAACTAAAGAAAACCCTCACTCAGCCGAGGCTGTGAAATGTGGAGAAATATGGATGCGAGTAATTTGTAATCTCAGATTGGCTTGGCGCAGTCTTGCACCCTCCTCATCCACCTTCGTCCACTCCTCCTGTTTCCCCAGGTGTATCGCACCAATTTGATAAAATGGTAGTACGCCCTAAGGATCCTGTCCAAGTTTTAACTCACCGCCTCTGCTTGTTCCTCGCGGCTGGCAAGCGTTGTTATCTGATTCTGTTCGTCCTCTCACTGTTCACGGTTCCTGCGCACTGCGCGTCTCCTGCTCTCCAACTCCATTTCCAGCCCCGACAAATAAGAGAAACTTCTCTGAGAGGGTGGAGGAGGGATGAACACGTGTTCTTGTGTTGGATACATCTTTTTTTGCTGGCTTGTAACATGCTTCTCTGAACAGTGCTGCATCGACAAATCATATATTTTTTATGAATATTGCAGTATTTATTATAATTAAGTTATCAGTGCAAATTGTTATTATTATTATTTTACCAATTATTATAGCTGGTTAAGAAAATAACACATCCACCCTGAAGGTCATCAAATATTTTGCACCAACTTGCAATTTATCAGAAAAGAATTAATGTGTGTATATATATATATATATATATATATATATATATATACACACACACACATATATATATATATATATATATATATATATACATACACACACACACATACATACATACACACACACACATATATATACATATATATATATATACACACACACACACACACACACACACACACACACACACACACACACACACACACACACACACACACACACACACACACACACACACACACATATATATATATATATATATATATATATATATATATACACACACAGTATATACACATACACACACACACACATATATTTATCTATATTAAGCAGACTGTAGCTACGAACATTTATGCCCGAACCTGTAGTATATTACATTTAATTTTGAAAGTTTTCTATTCAGAATTGTGTTTGCTGGTTAAGAAAATAAATAAAAAATTTATTCTGAATTGGCAGAATTGCCACACAAATCCTAAATGTTGTTCATTGATCTTTAATGCGCCTGTCTCACTAGAGAAAATGCTGTTAAATGTGTAGTTAGATGTGTTTAATGTTACTATAGAAGATTTTATATTTCAATACATTAAAAAAAGAATTGAAAGTACAAAAAAACACCTTCCAAATTAGAGTTCCTCCAGTGAATCGCAGCCATTTCCAGCCTTATATATATATATATATATATATATATATATATATATATATATATATATATATATATAAAATGAGACGATTCTAAGCAATGTTAAATACAGATCATTCTATGAACATGAAAAAACAATAATAACACGTTTACATGTTACATTTTGGAGTCACATGTAATTAAACACATGCGCACCCTGAAGGTCATCAAATATTTTGCACCAACATGCAATTTATCAGAAAAGAATTAATGTCCAGCCTTTAATATGTTTGGCCCTTTATGTGTCAGAATGATGGATGAAGAAAATACTGGTGATAAATATACTGTCACATCAGTGTCAGATAGAGCAGCGGGAAGCAAACACATTCTTCATTTGATAAAGCTTCTAAAGCAAACTGTTATGACCAGCAGTACTTGTCATTTTCTGACACCATCTTAAATAAAAACACTCACTCCAGCTCTGCGATTTTCCATCTCTTCCTGTTTCAAGTCAGGCAGGGTGCTGGAAGATAAGGGCACAATTAGTGTGTTATTTTGGAGTCATGCAAATGACTTCCAGTGGATAATGGACTGACTCTGCTGCTCTGTAAGTGTCAGCACTATCCACCGTGGATGACTGTAAAAGAACTTCATCAGGTATATCTCTCCAATTATAAGTTAGGGTTGCTCATTCACACATGCGCAGAGTGTATTAGCTCTTTAGGAAGCTGGGGATACAGGATATGCTTTTTTAAAGCCTTTTCGTCGAATATACTCTTAGAAAAAAAGGAGGTAATGGGTTTCTATATAGATATTCTATATCTATATATAAGATTCTATATAAGGTCTAGGCCTATTAAGCTAATTTCAAGGTTCCTCATTTTATTTATAAGTTTACATGTATGCAAGGCCAAAAAAAACCCGTTACTTTTCTCATAATACACATTGCACATCACCACATTTCTCAAAGCGCCTGAAAATGGTTAGTTCGAATAATCAGTCTCTAAACTCCTCCATTCTGAGAGCCTACTGTGCTCTGACTGGTCAGATGGCCCAGTTTGTTGTGATTGGTATACCATTTACAGTATGTATCTGAAACAAAACACACAGGAAGTGAGACTAGAATTGCTGACGAGTCATTTCAACATTTCAGATTCGATTCTTGCCTGTAGAAGGCAATAACTTTATTTGTCATACAATTAGATGTACAATAATACCTCGGTTTACAAGTTTAATTCGTTCCAAGAGCTCGTAACTCAAAATTCTCGTACACCAAAACAATTTTCCCCATAAGAATGAAATAAAAATCACTTGATTCGTTCCACATGACCATACATGCCCATTTTTAATATTTTTTTGGTTTTACCCTATTAATTACAGTTAAAATTATAACTATTAAGATCTCATATAAATACTAGTTAATACTTGACAATTTACTGTAACGCACACTTTAGCTTGGAGTAGCGTCGCTGCTGGCATGAAGGAGACGAGAGGAGGGTTTTACTGCTTAGAGGGAGAATTTCATCCCTTTCTTACTCACCTTGAGGTCATTGTCTATATGCTGTACTATACCTATCAGTACGTGAACTATAGCGATCACAATTAATGTTAACGACACGAGGTGAAACCGCTGTAAATCACTTATAAAAGTATCACTGTGGTGAATGATGCAACCAAACCGAGCGACGCTGAGAGAATGAACGAGTGAAGGGGTGATAGGCTGTCGTCAGGATATTTCCAGTAAAAATATGCGCGAAGATGCTGAGCGT
This sequence comes from Rhodeus uyekii, assembly GCA_037043235.1. Classification (NCBI taxonomy): domain Eukaryota; kingdom Metazoa; phylum Chordata; class Actinopteri; order Cypriniformes; family Acheilognathidae; genus Rhodeus; species Rhodeus uyekii. The sequence goes on from JAWRVZ010000032.1 coordinate 5,136,464, forward strand.
TAGGACATTTCCACCCAAAAATGTGCATGGGCGAGGGAAAAATTCTCGTACTCCAATACAATGCTCATACTGGATCATACATTTGACTTTCCATGCTTCAACACCGATTTGCTCGTATACAAATTCGCTCGTAAACCAAGCTATTATTGTATGTAGATATCTTGCATTCATAAAGCTATATATTAGTAAAAGCATAAAAGGGGCTCTTTAAATGAATGAATAGTACTTACATGTTTAACAGATTATTTTTCCTTGCAATTAATTATGTTTATGAGTTGCTTAATACATAAAACATGATCCCATAATGGGAACCCACAAAAGGTTCTATATCTATTCTGTATAAGCGCTTATCACAGCTCTGTAATGTTCTATAATACATAATCTTTTCTTCTCAGAGGGCATTCTAGTTTAGACTAGTTTGTTTTTGCACGCATTCAAATCAAAGTGCACCAATAGCATGCTCTGTTTGTAGTGAAGTATCAGGTTAGTGTAGAACAGGCTTAAGGGTGTCTGCGTCAAGGACATTCCCATACACATGCAAACACCGAAGGCATGCTTACCAGAGCAAGCATCAGACACAGCATGCACTTGTCTAAATGCTGCAAAAGCACACCATGGCTGTTAACGTAGCACAACTGCTTCACGCCAGCAAAGGTTTTCCTCAAGACACTTGCCTAGTCTTCTACAGAATGGCATAATGACCAACAGAAATAATTATACCGCTGGAGGAGGCCTGACGGAGCATAATGAAATGTGATGAAATGTGTTCAGACAGCTTCTAATGATGTCACTGGTGAGAATGACACATAACGATTGGAATAATGCGAGAGGAATTTTACCACCACTGTAACTAAAAACGCCCTCTCGCCCTTTCTGACTCTTGAAAGTCTGCCTATTTGTTTACTAAATAGAGTAGGAAGCTAATGGCAGGTTGGGAAAAGTCCAATCAGTAACCGCTATTCCTCTTGTGTGATAATCACTAGATGGCAGAGTTCATCAGAATGACGCCTTTAAAAGCCCTGACATTACACATTCTTGTCCCCAGAGAAGACTGTACCAACAGATAAATATCAAACATCCAACTTGCCTTTTTACTCCCAATAAATAAATCTGAAGCATATCTTATATTTTTGGTTTTAGATCATGTTTTAGGAGATCTGCTCTCAGATATTTTGTGTTCAAAATATCATTTTATCTGAAATACCGCATTTTCCCGCATATGACCCGCAGGTTGTCGGGGTTTCGCGGGGGAAAATTGTTGGTGTAACCCGCACTTTTATATAACCCGCACCCATAGATTGATGAACCTTTTTGTGTAAGTTCACATTTCGAATTTCAAATGTTGCTCGCATGACGTCAATTATCCATAACTGTTCAGGCTCGGTACACAGCCCAAATCGCAAATATATATATATATAAATATATTGAAATATTATTACGTGTAAAAAAATTAATAATATAGCCTTATATAACCCACACTGCCCCTGCGGGGTAAAATCTGGTATAACCCGTGGGTTATAGGCGGGAAAATACGGTAAATAACGGTCACTATGATTTTGCCAAGTAACATGTTCATGGATGAATATATTTTGTTGATCCTAGAACAAATGTAGTCTTAACCTATCCGTACCCCTAAACCTAACCTTACTCATAAGTTATCCCTAAAATCCGAGAGAGAATAATGATGGGTGAATAACACTGATGTAGAAGTATATAACCCTGAACTTAACATACACTGTAAACTTGTCCCTCAAATTTGACTGGTTGACTGGAATGTTATTCCAGGATCAACAAATAAAAAATTATTTTAAACATTAAAAAAATAACTGCTTATACTTAATATACACAACCTTTCTGGTATTAGTGTAAATCGTGTTAAAGTGCAAGAGACACTTCAAAATATGCACAGCTTTTAAGAAAATTGAGGCAATTTTATCTATAAAAGGAAGAGTTACATTACATTAACACAAAAATTGTTATTGTCAAATGAGTCATGCGTCATAGTGTTTTTTAAAATCAGATTTCAACTTCTATCTAATCAAAAGCATCATAAGGCTGAGCCTATATTTTGCAATCATTTCAGAATGCTTGTTTCTATTTCTCTGCATATGTCAAATTTCTGTACTCCCCCATCTGTAGTTTTTGTTTATAATAGGAAGAGATTACATTACATTGATGAAGAAAAATGAATGTTATTGCCAAGAGGAATCATACACTGTCAATAGTGATTTTTCAAATACAACAAAGACTATACTATTTCGTAGCCTTTTTTTCTTTCTTTTTTTTGCACTGTTACTTGCCAATTCTTTGTAAATGTTTATTTTTTTAATGTAATGAGTGAAAATTATTATTTTTATTTTTTTAATTGGGAAGGTATTTCACTTCTACCTGATAAATATTATCATAAGGTTAAGGATGTATTAAAACACACAGGCATTTTGCCCAGCAATCATTTCAGATTCCTCTTTTGCCGTCTTTCTGAATCTCTTCATATGGCAAACTTCTGTACTCTGTAGCTTTTCTTCATTCTTATATTAAAGCACAAATACGAATGTTATTGCCAGAGGAGTCATGCATCATACACTGTACAAAAAGAAAAGAAAGAATTTTCAAAGATGTAAATGAAAGCGTATTCAATACATTTCATAAGAAAATGCTATTTTGGTTCAGTGCGACACTTGCCATTTTGCTACCAGTTTACAATGAGGTTTCATTTCTTAACATTAACAAAGGTTAATAAATGCTATGTGAATACATTGCTCATTTTTAGTTTGTGATAAATATGGCAAACAAATGAAAGCTTAGTGTAAAGTTAGTGAAATATACTGCCGATATCTGAGTGAAAATCGTTTCTACGCCAAATGGGTATTAGCCTATAGTGGGTGTTTTTAAACATATTTTCACTTCTACCTGATCAACAACCACATAAGTTTGAGCTTCTATTAAAATACACAGTTTGCTTATATATATATATATATATATATATATATATATATATATATATATATATATATATATATATATATATATATATATCCTGCAATCATTTCAGATGCTGCTTCTACCTTTCCAGAATCTCTCCGTGCCGTGCATATGACAAATTTCTGTACTCTTCCATCTGTAGCTTGTTCTACCCATAGCCACCCACACTTCTTCTTCCTCCTCCTCCTCTCTCTCTCTCTCTCTTTCTCTATCCCTTTTTACCTCCACCCCCCTCCACTACTGAGGGAAGCAAGCGCTCAGTGAAAGCATTTGAAGAGAGCACATTTCAATGTGAACAGAAACACCCAGACAGGAATAGCACTATGTCCTTAGAGTGCATCTCTCTCTCTCTCTCTCTCTACTGGATAGGTCTGATGATTCATATACACATAGAAATGGTAATACAGGACAGAGAGGACATGTAAAATAGGCTTCATGCGAGAGGACCCCCGAGCAGTGCTCAGAAGGCTCTTGTTTGATGGACTCACTTCAGGAAACGCATTGTGGGATGTTTACATTGCACAAATCCTGTTTACCTGGCTGTTGATTAAAAGGCCAGGTTTGAGAGGATCTAAGCACCCTCCATGATCGATTCTTCCTCTCACCGCTGAATGCTTCACAAAAGGGGCTTTTAGGACTTATTACATGCCTCATATCTAAGAGCTTTGACGCTGTTAAGTGCTTGTTCAAGACACATTTAACCCTGAAAGAGCATGAAATAAAACATCACTAAGATGTAGTGATTTCAAAGCAAAATGAATACTGTAACCAGTAGTTAGAGGAGCACTGGATGATATATATTGTAAGAGTACAGTCAATTGCTACAGGCATCCGGAGGGCACAGATTTTCACCTGACAACGTCTGGGAAGTAAATGAAAAAGATTATTTATAACTGCCACATTGCACACCCCCTCAGTGGAGTCCAATGGAAATATTCCTTCCATATATTGCCATGGTAATCCTGCTGTTCTATATCCATATGTTTACAAGCACAACACCAATTCCTGAGGGTTTATGTGGTTTCATTAATTATGGATTTCAATTTTCAAGTTAAACCCAATTGTGAGTCACAGCATATGCTTCAACTTTCATGTGATTGGGTTGTTTAGCTTGATTAATTTCTTATGATTTGTGAACTAGATCTTGTATAATCAACATGACTGTAATTAAAACATTATTTCCTGCATTACATGTTCACATGACAGTAAAGATAACAGCCAGTGGGACCCAACTTCTTTTTGACACATTTCAGGAACAACTCTGCCCTCTGCTGCATGTGTGACTGCAGACTAAAAAAATATCCTCAATTCTTTTTTCAACTGATCTTTAGTTATTGTGTGCAAAAAAGCCATTTACAATAATTAATATAATATTTAATACCTCAAAGCAACATAAAAGAGGACTAATTCAACTAATTATTGCAAAAGATTTTTAATTAGTTTTCTGTTGCTGCAAGCCATTGTCACATTTACTCCTTAAAACTAATTAGCATCTATTTAACATCTTATGCTTATTTTTAATTGCCAATACTATTAGTGATTAGTATTTTTTTCAGTTACACTAAAAGTATAGTTGCAGATCACTATCCCAATAGTGAGAAATGACAATTCCGGTGATTCTAGCAGCTATTCCAGATTTACTAGTAAAGATTCTTTTGGATTCCAAACAGCTCTCCAACTTATTATTAACCATTCCAATAGCTACTAATATCTATTACAGCTTTACTAGTACTATTATGATATGTATGAGACGGTATTTCTAAACCTCCAATTTTTATTAGTAAAATTTCTTATCTCACTAGTAGTTCCCTATTAGTTAGTCACGTTCAACTTTATGTCAGATGTGAACTGACGAATTGGGATATCGTCAGAGAGCCCAATCATCTTCAAGTGTAACTAAATGAGCCAGTGCACATTGGCATGCAAGATTTACATTGCACACTTTTAGTAAATATTGCTCTGACTGAACCTGGCTGATATGGAGACTTATATCCCAGGCCATCCTCTTTGGTGGCACGGTTGAGAACTTTACCCAGCAGTTCTTGGCTGCACAGAAGCAGACGGAGACTATCAAGCACATCCTGCCCTGCCCGTGGCTTCTTAGGACGCAGCATGGAGCAGTGCAGCCAGTCCCAGCCCATGCTAGGGCCGTCAAGAGTCAGGCCAAGCTCTGCTCCGGAGAAGGGCTGACCCAGGGATGGAGGGAACAGCTCTTTTGAAGACAGCACCCCTCCCTCCCAACCTTGGAGTCAGGTAAGTGTTGTACTGTGCACTCACCCACTGCGGTTATGTCTGTGGTCGCCTCTAACTTCGCTTGTACGGTCTCTGCAGTTCTGGCTTGTGCTTCCCATACTGGACTGTCCCGCTGGCTCATTCGGACTGTCAGAGATCCATACAGAGATCCAAACATTGTGTTAGAGGGGCTGGCATCCCAGTACAAAGTCTTCCCCTTTGGGCTGTTCCTGTTGCCTCGTATCTTCACTACATTCATGGAGTGTTCCATTCCTTGTTCCCATGAGGGAACAGGGCATTAGCATCCTCAACTATCTCGACAACTGGCTTATTCTTGCACACTCGTGAGAGCAGTTGTGTGAACACAGGGAGCTGGTACTCCAGCAACTCGGTCGGTTGGGGCTTCGAGTTAACTGGGATAACGGAGTTATCTCTTTTCTCAGTATGGAGCTGCACTCAGTCAAGCTCACAGCACGCCTCACAATGAAGCGTGCTTGGTCAGTGCTCAACTTCCTGAACTCCCTCAAAGCTTGCTTTTTGACCTGATTTCTAGGAGACGGGGCACCCTCTGTCACCTCCACGTGTGGTCTTTGGACAGAGTGCGGAGGACCTAGGTGACCTGCCTTATGCAGTAGCTACAAGGCACTCCTACACATTGAAGTAGAACCTGTTCATCGAGTGGTGCTCTTCTCACCGAGAAGAGCCCCGGAGGGCAGGAAGAAGGGCTAGAGAAAAGGTTGTCTCCTTCCACTCTGAAAGTGTATGTTGCCACTATTGCTGCATTTCACAATGAAGTAGATGGCGATAAGTACGACCTGATCATCAGGTCATTGAGGGTTAAACCCTCAGTTTGATTGACCACCCTGCAATAAGCCCAGTCCAATCCTCAGCGCCAATGGTGTGGGAGGATCAGGTAGCTTATGCAAGGCACTGTGAGACAAAAAGGGGGACAAAAAGTGTTGCTTTGGTAGGAATCCCAATTCTTCGATTCACTTCTGATGTACTGTTGAACGTGCTAGGAATATACAGATTGCCATTGTTAACCCTTATTCCCTGAAGGAGGGAACAGAGGCATTACGTCCCGTCGCCACAATTGCTGTACCACTGTTGAGCGGCTGGGCCACCAGCCCTCAGCGAAAAACTGAATGTGCAATCACAAATCTCATACACCAATGTGCATTAACTCGTTTACGAAGATCTCTGGCGAGATCACAATTCGTCAGTTCCCTTCTGACATAACGTCTCCATTCCCTCCTTCAGGGAACGGGGGTTACAATAGTAACATAGATGCTATCAACCGCTTTTTTTCTTGCTATATGTAACGACTAGTGAAACTGGTTACTTCAGATCTTACAATTAATATTAAAATACAAAAAATTCAGGTATCACTTTAGTTTACAATCCAGTTCTCACGGTTAATATTGTTTATTAGCATCTAACTGGCTGTTTATTACTTTTAATACTTATAAAGCACTTTTCTTTTCTTCATGGCCATATTCATCCCTTAATCCTACCCCCATACCTAAACTTAACGAACCTACAAACTATTACAGTTTTTCTCAAATGTTAAAACACAAAAACCAATCCTCTAAACCAAATGACCAGTTGTCTAAACACATTTACTAAATCTAGGCCTCAATTTCCAATATCATAAACACATTTCACATGAAGGCACAATTCACAAAACACAATCCTCCATTCTCATAAATCTGAACACATTTTTCCTTGCTAAAACACACGTTGCAAAAGAACTCTGCTCATATTCTCAAATGAAAGCTCATGTGATGCAAAAAGCTTGCCACAGTCAGCAATACTTGAACACAATGAACACACCTGGCATCATTCATTACACACAACAACTCAAAATTGAAGACACTTGTTGCTAATGCTGTGACCACATGTATGAAGATGCTAAACAAACACAATGGATGAAGGCAGAGTCAGTGGAAGAGAAATTTGAGTTAGAGGAGGGAGAAGAGCTGGCCATGGAAGAAGAGGAGCAGGCCAACAAGGGAGAGGAGGTCCAGGAGGGAGAGCAAGACAACCTCGCACCATCAATATGGATGAGATGCGAGCTGTCAATGACGCAACAGTCATTGACATTGTCATTGTCCATGACTGAAGCAGGACTAAGAGTCCGTCCAAACCTGAGTAGGTTCACTGTAGCCACCATTATCAGGGCATTCAGACAACACAACAGGTATTGTACTCTATTGCTTTCTTTGTCACAATACAATTGTACAAGCCTGTGAAAGTAGTCTATTGGTTTCAAATCAGTTGTTACTGTATTGTAAAACATGTCAATTGACAGCACGTTTCTTTCTTTAGAGTTGAAAGAATGCCACATTGAGGTGGGAGGGTTGCCATATTTACAGCGGCACAAGAAACCCTCATTGTGGATTCGGTTCGTGAGAACAACCTCATCAGACTCCGGGAGATCAGAGACAAAGTCATTGCCGATAATGTCAACTTTGAGATCTATGATGTCAGCTTGGCCACAATAGACAGAGTTCTCGCGTTGAATTCATACTGACACATTACGTACAGACAAAGCTGTCAATGTGCGAACGCACAAAAAAATCCAGATGTATCAATCTCTGCGTTCGAAGGATCCCACGCATATTCTCTTTGTACATCCCGATTAACGTAAAATTGAGAGCACATGCACGAGTACAACACTCCACCCAGTCTCCTCCCTTAATTAAACTGATATAAATATGGTAATGAGCCCACTTGGGCAAAAGAAAGCAGTAAGAAAATGGGTAAAGCAAGCGGCACAAAAACGAAAGTGCAGAAAGTGAATTGGAGGTGCTACTATCGGAGGTAGAAATTAGAAAAACAAAATCTTGTCCACCGGCATGCTGTCCTTGAGTCTTACAACACCCAACATCTTCTCACCTTCCTAGAGGAGCTAAAACAAATCCTCCTGGACCGCCAACAACACCATCCTGGGCCTGCACATCACATTTATGTGATCATTTGGGATAATGTACGCCTCCACAGAACAAAGCAAATCAGAGAGTGGTTCACCACCAACAGTAACCACTTTTTAAACGTCTGTCTGCCACCCTACTCCCCTTTCCTGAACCCTATAGAGGAGTTCTTCTCATCGTGGATATGGAAGGTTTATGACAGACAACCATACACTAGAGAGAACCTCCCAAGCACAATGGAACTGGCCTGTGTTGACATCCCAGTGGAGGCCTTCCAAAGATGGATTCGCCATTCCAGGGCGTTTTTCCCGCGGTGCGGGTAATTTACTTTATTGTGGTGTGAATAAAGTAAATAAAAAAAACTTCAGTGTGCAATAGATTCTGTTTTTGCATTGAGTTGTTACAGTAGTGTCCATGCAGAATTTACTATAGGTTTATACACTTCATATGAAACTCACAAATCTAAATGCCTAATCCTCTGCAGAGATCTAAGAAGATCAATTACTATAAAGTTTCTAAAAATATTCATTGGCAGTTATGAAACAAAGAACCTTCTCACAAATTGAGCATTGTGTTTTCAATTGTTTTGCTGTAGTGTGTAATAATGTGAATAGTGTTTACATTTTTGAAAGCTTTGAGCTACTCTTTTGGTGTGAAAGTTTGAGTTTTGAAGTGAGAAGGTGTGGTTGTGTTTATGTAGCTTTAGAAAAGGGTGTTGTGTTTAGACATTGGGGAACATGGAGGAAACGTTTGTGAAATGTGTTTTAGCATTTGAGAAAAACTGTAATAAGCAGTAATTAGAAGTTTATGGAGGAAAAAGTCATAGTTAATAGTGAGATTCTGACCCTAATCTAAAGTGTGATCAAAATGCAATATAAATATGATGTGTTTAATAAATAAGTATACTAGCTTCTTTTGAATAGCTACAAGTTATGAAATAATTAGTAGTACAATAATACCTCGAGATACGAGTGTCTCTACATACGAGCGTTCCAAGATACAAGCAAGCCTTTAGGCAGATTTTTGCTTCTAGATACGAGTAAATATTAGAGATACGATCACGCATATTAACGCCGATGCCAACGCATCGCCCTCGAGTAGCTTTATTTCTATTTTGAGCATTATTCTTCATAATAGCGATGAGTTCTAAGAAAGTGAGTGGTAAGGATGGTAGTGAGAAAAAGAAAAGCATAATGACCATGGAAATGAAGCATGAAATTGTGGATAAATATGAGCGAGTTCAGTTATGTTAATTTAAGTTTACGTAAGTTACGTAGTGTTCGTGTAAGTTATAATATACGGAATCAAGTGTCTGCGAACCAACCCCCTTCCTCCACACTTGCCGCTACTGTCTGTAAAAACTTATAATTAAACCACATTTTATTCAATATCACATGAATCTTTATACTGTACACATGTACTATGTGTGTGTGTGTGTGTGTCTCTATACCAATCATTTTTTAAGTTTTTTTATTATATTGTAACAGATTTGGAACAGATTAATTTGTTTTCTATTATTTCTTATGGCAAAACATGACTCTAGATTACGAGTTAAGAGCTCCGCCCTGGAATGGATTATGCTCGTATCTCGAGGTATAACTGTATATAAATACAAGCTATGTACCAGTTACAGATAATAACCTGAAGTGATGTCTGAATCACATGCAATTTAATGGCAACATTTGCATTTTGTTACCATGCAGTAATAGTTATTTGTCACTACTGATTAAGTACTAGTGATTAACTGAATACACAGTTACACTGACTATTGGAATGAATACTATTATCTAATGAACAGTCACTACTGACAATAGAACAATTAAGTAGCATACAGAAAGATACGTGACTGTCGATGAGGTTGGTGACAGTTAACTTTTCAACTAGTTTATACCGGCCACTGTATAGTTTTCAGATTGTGTCAAAGGGGGCGCAATACGAACGAAAAGCCACAACTAATCACTGAACTCTAGTCGCAGGGGATGATCTCGCGCTTCTCAGGAGTCAGACCCCTGTCCTCTGCAGACCAGAGCCCCTAATTACCTCCACAACAGGTCCGAGAAGAACCAACATCTCTACTGCATGTCGGCCCACAAATTCTGTCAAGATCTTGTGACTTTAAAGAACTGAAGGAAACTTCAGCCGGGTTTTTTGTCCGCACTTGTTCTCGTCTTCCAGGGACCCCGGAGAGTAGTTCAGAATGAATTCAACAGTTTTCAACGACACGGACAGTGCTTTGTTTTCCAACAGAAGCGTCGAGAGCTTTCTGTCGTGCTGTAATTTGTCCTCGGTGGTGACGGACAGCGGGTTTGTGTCCACGACGCTGGACGAGCGCAGCGTGTTCATCATGCGCGCGGTGCAGATCGCGGTGATGTGCGTGCTGGCGCTCACCGTGGTCTTCGGCATCTTCTTTTTAGGCTGTAACTTGCTCATTAAGTCCGAGGGCATGATCAACTTTCTGGTCACGGACAGAAGACCGTCAAAGGATGTCGAAGCGGTCATCGTTGGATCGTACTAGTGCGTAAAAGTTTCATGGTCAGAAGGAACGCAAGCTTTGGTGATGTTCTCCAAAAACCGAGGGGTTCTACCATGACGGCAGAAGAAACGGGCACAGTGCTTTTATGATTCAGTATTTACGGTTTCCTCTGGGAAAAGTGCAGTTTATGAGGAAAGTAAAGGTAAAAGTGTGTCGTGAGACCGGTTGACTGAAATTAATATAAAATATAAGAGTGGAAAATATCTCTCTAACATGGAATATTTGGCCCGCTCTATGGACCACGATAAATTAATGTTCACGTGATTAATGCTTGTAGAACAAACTGCTGTTTTCAGACTGCTAATTTATGTGGGTTAACGATGCATGTATTTTGAGCAATGCATTTGAAGTTTAATAAAAAATTAATAATTTTATACTGTGTGTGTGTAACAAAAGCACTTCTTAATGCTGGATATTAATGTCAATTTTATATTAATGTCAAGTGTATTCGTTCTTCTACAGTATGTTCTCCAAATAATTTACTGTTAAATCACATTTGAAAAGTTTTATATATTGTCCAGCAAAACTGTGGTTTATTTTAATAGTAATTTGCATGTTTATTGGGGAATTCTGTATTATGTTGAATTAAAAAAAAACAAAAAAACCCGTGGAACTTTATTACAGTAACATACATTTGAAAGTGATAAATGTAATGGATGAGTCACTGTGACTGCATTTTTCCCCCCTAATCATAATTACATAAAAGACAAGTATACAAAACTGAATTATGTTGTTGTCATTTTCAGCAGAAGCAGATAACACTACGTATGAGTGTGTGTGTGCATCATTATCAGATGGAAAGGGGAATATAGATTAATACAGTTAGGTTTCCTAGCCTTTGGCAAAAATCTCCACAAAACAACAAAATCAGATCAACAGTTCATCCCACCATATGGAATTATATACAATAGGGTCCAAAGGTCTGAGTTGACTCATGTAAATGAGTGCAATTTCTTTCATCCTTTTTTTATGTTAATGTTATACTATTTTTCATTACAAAGTTATATTATCAGCAACATAAAACAAGTGAAAGAATTAAATAATAATCCTAAACATTCATATTACAACATATAGGGTTCTTTAAAACTTTCTTACATCTTAAAACATCTGGTTTATATCTGTTTTCCAAATTTTTAATCCTAGATATGTAAAGCAGTCTGACTTTTGGCCCCCAGTGTAGATGCAGACTCGAATGTTAATAAGACCCCACTGTCCTTTCAAATATTTTCTTAACATGAAAAAAGGAAACCTAAAGAATGCATCTAATAGCAACAAAACAACTAAATAATTTACTTGACTTAAACTAAATAAATCAGTTTACTCTGCACACATCTGTCAACTAGTACAGATCACCCATTACCTTAACCTTGCATGTCCAGAGCAGTGTTTGTGTACCTTAGGCATATTTTCACTCTACTACACACATCAGTGCGTCAAACAGCTGTGCAAATGATAAACAACAGATTGCAAAAAGTGTCATGAATGGGGCCAGCACTCACTTTTTGAGTTTTTATAGAACTCACATATCATATTAACTACCGTGCTCTTGAGTTGACAAAACTCTTCTTGCCTGTGTTTGCAGGGTTGCCAGATGTGCGCAACAAAACTACAGTGGCCAATCAAACATAGATTCTATAAAATAATCGGATGTATTTCTCAACCTCGGGGGGAAAAAATCTCAGCTGAATTTGTATGTTTGGTGGGTGGGGGAGGGGACCCGTTGCAATAATTTAACATCAAAAGTGTCTGATACACTTTAACAGAACAGAATGATTAATATTAATATAAAAAATATATTAAATGTTGGTTATTTTAGTTTACATTTAAGCTTATTATTTTAAAATAAATATATATAGTTTTTTTAAGCTATTAACATTTCAAATTAGATTTTATTTTTTTAATTAATTTTAGTTTAATTTTTAGTAATTTTGTTATGAGCTATTGTCATTTTATAAGTTACTTTATTTACAAGTTTAAAATTGTATTCAATTTAAAATTTAGGTTTATTTTAATTTGATTTATTTCCAGTTAATAATTTTAATGTTCAGTTTAAACACATTTCAGTTTATTGCCAAGGCAACATTCTAATTTATGTTTTCCAACTAGTATTTATATTTTAAGCTTTATTTTACATTTAGTTTAAAAATCTTCTAAATGGGGTGAATGTTCAGTAATAAATATTTATTTAGCCTCATTGGAAAATAAAATCAATAGACATCATTATATAGAAAATATTAAATGAAGGCTAAACTTACTTCTCTGATTCTCAAACTTGGTTCCACAGAGCTCTTCATGTGGAATCAGACCAAGGCTAACATCAGATATTTTTATCTCATTCTAGCCAGTATCCAAGCAACACACATGATCTCTGTTTTCATTCAGCTTGTCCAAATCCATTTCCAACACAAAGCCAAAACGAGGCCGATTCTAGGCTATTGTTGGTTGGAAAAGAATGTGCGCTCTCTCTGTTTATCTGGTTTGATCTTGTGATGGTGGAGTTCATGATGCAAAAACTGAGACGATTGCATTAAAGAAGTCAAGTATAATGCCATCACCAGATCAGCGGGTAAAGAAAGACAGATGGAAAGCACTAAGCGAGGGGGAAAAGGCCAAACACTGAGCTGGCCCATTAACTGCCTTGATGGATTTGCAGACTAAAACTTGCTGGTTTAATTTGTTCCATGGGTTTGTCACCTTATAAAAAGCAAGCCACTTTGACTGATATTAAAATTTTCAGCCGTGTTGTCGACATTGCATAAATACTACCAGCAAAACAGTATATTTTCCCTCTCAGATCTGAAGTTATTTTTTTCATTCGCTTATCTTCATTTTCTCTCCTCTTTATAAGTAGAGAAAGTGTTATTACTCTTTTTTTTATTATACCTTTATTAAGGGGGCATTAAATAAAAGCAGCGTTACTTTACATTTATTATGGTTGTAAATATAAGCTATTCGTTTTTAGCTTTCATGCCATTTATTTTTGTATTCCTTTTTAAAATATTGCCATTTAGGTTTAAGTTACTGGTTTCATTTAATAATTTTAGTGCTTCAATTTAAACTAATTTCAGTTTATTGCCAACTATATAGTCGTTTTTCAACTATAATTGATTTTATCTTTTAGTTTAGTTAACGATAGTAAACCTGAATAGAAGTGATGTCACTGAATGTTTCCCAGTGGCCTGCATACAAATTCAAACATTTATCAACGCTAACATCAGATTTCACCATTCTAAGCATATCAATAATAATCATCATACACCAATATAGTTGTGATGGCATGCTTGCAATTCCATGAGTTTAAGCTCAGGGCTGGAACTTCATAACACGTTTGAATCGCAGCATGATATTAGATACAGATTAGCAATTGTCCATTTTGTTAGGCACACATGGCGAGCCACGGGTGTAATTTTTTATTCTATAGAATGATTACATGTTTCGCTGACCTTTAGTGAAAACTGGCCTTGAGGGTGACAAGTAAAAAGCCATCATAGTGAATGCGATCATATCGACTGCCACTCACATTCACGTCTGCACTGATGCGCTCGCTCACAAACTGCAAAACAGACATTTCTACAAGGTTTATGTCTTTGTGACGTGTAACACATTATGATTTTATTTGGAGGATTTTACTCCATTTTCGGAGAAATTATACAGGCAAGCACACATAGTGCTAGTGTGAAAAATAAAAAAATAAAGCAAGAAAGAGAATAATTTTTTGATTTAAACTGCAAATCCATTGCCTTTCGCATAAATACATTTTCATAATATTCATTCTGGTAGCATTATTTTACATAATATCCCACCTTTTGAGCAAGCAATGAATATTCCAGTGTTTTTTTTACATCCCTGATTAAATAAATGGCAAATAAAAAATAACAAAAAAAACAAATAAGTAAACCGGTCAACCTACAAGTCAGGCTTTTTCAGGATAGGATATTGTGTATTGTCTGTGACGGTTTACTTCAGACAGACCTTCACCTCAACCTCAACAGACACACCATTAAAAGAGACATTTTGTCACAAAGTTATGCAAGAATGTGTTTTGCAAGGGTAAAAAAAACAAAACACAGAGAGAGTGTGTGGTCACGCAAACACACCAAAATCTCTTTACCTTAAAATAGGTTTTGAAGTAGATAAACTACTTCTGGAATTGCCATAAAATGTCAACAAACAAGATTTAAAAGTTCGCCCAAAAATGTAAAACACAAATTAAGGTATTTTTAATAAAATCTGAGGTTTTTGTTCCTCCATTATGTCATGCAACTACAAATTAGTGGCTTAAAAAAGTTAAAAAACCCATCCATATGTATAGAGCGGTTTAATCCAAATTTTCTGGAGACTTCATCGCTTTATATGATGAACATTGCGTGGACTGTCAATGGAGGAACAGAAATCTGTCAGATTTCATTAAAATATCTTCATTTGTGTTTCGAAATTCTTATGGGTTTGGAACAACATGAGGTCATGTAAAAGGAAATTTTCAGTTTTGGGTGAACTAACCCTTCAAAGTCTATCTAAATGTACTAAAATAGAGATGGAAATGTCCTGTAAAGGAAAACAAATGATAGGAACCACAAACACTCACACAGGCAGCAGTGCACTAATGCTCCATACACATATACACACACACACACACGAGGCAGACCAGTGCATTAGAGCTAGCTGAAATGATTTGCTACAGGGCCTGCTAATCTAATGAAGAAGAAAAAAGTAATCATGGCCTGGCAGAGTCTGCATCAAATAATTAAAGTCATAAATTAAATCCACACTTCTACACTCTCTGACCTTCTCCCAGGCTCTCAACAAAGCGTTAACACGGTCACTCTCCATCAACCACAAAACAGCTATTGTATTAATGATTTCCCCCATTAAAATGCTCAATAGAGCAGCAACCTCCAGCTTTAATAAAGCACGTCTGCAAAGAGACCCTAGTCTTTGCTAAGAGAAGGTCTTAAAATGCACATCCAATTTATTTAGAAAGACTTAAATGGCATCTACAGTATGTTGTGTTGTCCCACTGAATGAATGACATCAAAAGGGCAAAAAGCTAATTTAATGCACCGCTATTGTAATGGTAAAAAGCTGCTGCAACAGGTGTAATAAAAGCCTTTTATCAGACAAAATAACTGGCTAACAAAGAGACACTGACATCCCTAATGTTACTTTACTGAAATGTAGTCCATTAAGAAAAAAAAAGTCATTGTGCGTTTATTGAATGTGTCAAATTAGCATATGAAAATATGAGAAACCCTCTATAAAAATGTTTTAATAAAACACACACACACACACAAAAAACATTGGACTTTACCAAAAGTGCCACACACGTCCTAAAAAGTGAAGCCAAAACACTTTAAACAACCTAATGGCTGGTTGCAAGTATGTAATAAACCCCACAAAAAACAAAAGAAATAATAATTTCCCCTCAAAAACGGATCCATCTCAGGATCACAGACTTATGCTCCAAATGACATCATCAGCGCAAAATATCTAACGGTCTGGTTTTGGCTTTACTTTTCTAGTGGAAGGAAGTGGAGACACATCTTTGTCTTTACTTATTGTCTTATTCAGTGTCTAAACGACTGAGAAATAAAGATGTACGGTAATGCAATTTTAAACTAGTATTTTTTTTCCAAGTTTTATCTGTAGTTACATTAGCAATATTATTTGACAGTTCCTCCTGCCATTAAACTTGGAATCCCCTCCTGATAATTGCAAGTTAAATGGCAGTCGAGGTCTCCGGTAGAGGAGGTGCATCAGGTGAGATACCATAGAAGAGTGAGAGCAGCCACTATTCCATTGAGTATTGCCATACTGTAGCCAATGTGGAAAGAGTGTCCGGTCATTCTTCTGCAAAAACAAAAACACAAAACATCCAAAATGGCATTAGTCCACAGCGCGACTATAACACAACATCATAATTGTTGATTATTGTACTTGATATTGTAATTTATGTTTTGTGTTGTACAACTGCATGGCGTATTCTTTATGTAGCCTAGACAAATAAAACATGTAGAGAACAGTTCATGAAGTGACTAAACGGTCAACTTCATACTGGCCCGTGCAGCAGCCTGAAAAAATAAAACCGTTAGGAAAAGCTGAAGAAATTATAGTTCGCAAGAGATATACAACAACAGTTAGACAATACTCAACTTAAGTGTTTGATGTCTAGTGTTAAAATAACAACCAAAAAACATTTTGTTGTTTAAGGCCCTGATATACTTTAAGGAAAATTGAAAAACAAACTGGTTAGAACATAATTTCTAACAAAATCGGGATTAATCAACTTTGAGTTGGTTGGCAGTTGGCAAATTTTGGTCCAAAATAGCATCATACATTAACAACTGAAAATCACACACTATCAGTCTTGCAAATCATTCCGAATACAACAAACTCACTCAACAAGCGCCTTGTTGCTAGGAGACACATTTCGGATAAAAACAATGTGTTCTAAAATCACCTTAAACATGTTTGTTATTATTCGCCAAATCTGGAATCATAGTCTTCAAGCCCAACATACACCTATTCTTTTGTGAAATCACTCAGTTGCCTAAACTCTGCTGAATGGCTCTGACTTTTCGGCAAATAGAACAGACTCTTTCAGACTGTAAACCGGGGCAAAAAACATGTGCCGGTAGTGTCTTCCAGCCTTAGTTCAGACCCATTATTGGTCTGAACTCCCACAAAAATATCAATAATTAAAGCAATTTACACAGTGATGAATATTTTATTTACAGTGATAATGCCTCATTGATCATTATATTAATGTTAATGGTTTGTTGTGAATCCAAAATAACCTCTTAAAATCTTGTAACGATTCACACATTTTGTGAACGATACTCAACTGCTGCAAAAAGTCTTTAATGACTACCAACAAATACCTGCATGCAATTACAGCTGTAATTAAATCTATTGTCTTGACCATTCCCCGACCCTTAAACCGAACCATACCACCAAACCAGTCTCTACCCTTAACCGCATCTCACCTCAATAGCAGCAAAAGTGTTTTGAATGCGAGTAAATAGCAGTTATGTGATCAAAAGCACAAAATGGAAATCTCTGAATCATCAGAAGTAGACTTAAATCATCACACTTCTGATCATAACAGCAGTAATAATACATCTAAATGATTTATCTGATTAATTGTTCAGCTACATGGTGTACTTTGCCACTCAACTGAGCTGTTACTCTCCAGAGGAGTATGACTAATGCAGGAAGTTTAAAAGCACACGGAACAAACAAACCTGAGGACTATGTATGAAATATGACAAGGGTATTGATCATATCAGCTGCCCATTACTCTACTCTAGTAAGTGCCGAGGCCCATAAAAATCCCATTATGAGGCACATATCCTACGTCAACCACTCCCATTAGTTCTCTTTAATGACTGATTTGAACATGGTTTTAGAGTAGCAGGTTCAGGAGCGCTGATCTATGCCAAACTGTCAATGATATGATGTGACGTTATTTATTTTTTTACACTTTAAGAATTCAAAAATGCATTTTGACTTTTTTTTTGGGGGGGGGGGGGGGGGGCTGGAGGGTATAAAGTAAAAAAAAAGTAAGAGTGATAAAACTGTCCTGTCGATATAATAGAAGCCACGAGAAAAAGTCTGGAATTATTATTATTATTAGATGTCGCAGTCATGCAGACCCTTGAGTCAAGTTAAATAATACTTTTAACGTTTTTAAAATACAGCAAGTTTAGTTCAGGCTGTAAAATGCCATTTAGTCTGAGTACAAAAAAGTTTTTTATGATTAAATTATTAATTCAGTTTCTTTTATATACACACACATATATATATCTAATATCTTTATGTACTATTATTTATATAATATATACCAAACGTACAGACATAAATATACTCTTAGACGCAAATCAGTCAGTTAAGTAGATTAAAAATTATTTGTGAAGATAATGACTTTGAGAGAGAGCAAAAAAAAAAAAGTCATTTTAAAGAACACAAGTATAAGGAAGATTGGTTACACAATGTAGATCTTAAAAGTTGTGATATGCCTGTGAATTCAAAAAAAAAATTTGTATTAAAAAAAAAAAATCTTTCAAACCATTCCTGATCTCATCTTCTGTACTACATATACTCATAGAAAAATAAAGATTAAAGTATGGGTAAGTTCTTAAAAGATTATCCAAAACTAAAAAGGGATATTTAATAAGGAACCACTAATTGCTTATATAGGTCTAGCAACATAAAAAAAGCTTGTAAAAGTTTGTCCTACAAAAGACTCTTAGAGGTGAAACTCTGGTTATTTTAAATGTGCCAACTGTATAATTTTACAAAATATTTATAAAGAAAGAATCCAATATTTATCAAGAGTTTTGTAACAAGCAAGACAAAAAACTTGATTGAATGTCTATGTAACAAAATGTATGTTGGTGAAACATCTCGTTCATTAAAAGAAAGGATAACAAACTGGAAGGAGCTAGGGGTCGGCAACCCGCGGCTCCGGAGCCGCATGAGGCTCTTTCACCCCTGTGCTGCGGCTCTTTCATCCCCTGCACGTAACTTGTATCAGCGGTCCCGCTATCCGCGCTCGGTGCGCTATCGCTCCGCCCACGGAAGAAAGGAGTGTCGCGCCGCATGAGTCTATCGCTCCGGCAACGGAAGACGCGCTGCGCGCCGCCTTAATCTATCGCTCCGCCCACGGAAGACGCGCTGCGCGCCACGCACCGTCAACAGAATGATCGCTCGCTTTTTTGTTAAATATGGCTCTTTCAACATTAAAGGTTGCCGACCCCCGTAACTCTAAAATGTCCGAGTACAAGAGGGGGGAACAGATTTTATTAGGAAAAGAAAACGAGAGGCTTTCGGATTAAATATTTAAAAAGTCTGTTTACAAAAGGTATGAATGATGACCTTTGTCTTAAAATCGTTTGTGATTTTGCTTATTGCAATTTTTTTTAAATAAATGGGAGATTTGGTGGATCTGAGATCTGATTGGGTACATTTTTAATCTTGAACATTAATCTATTAACTAATTAGTCCTGGGTGGTACTTGCCAGTGGTTTTCTTCCCTGTTCCTTGTGCTAGTAACTCAGTATGGAGGCGTTTGGTTACGAATTTTTAAAAATGACAAAAGCTTCTTTTTTTTAATGAGACACCGCCATGAATGGAACGTGTATATATTTGAGGCACAGGCATTTTATAAAGTTTTTTGTCACTGACCCAACATTTCGTATTCTCTGTAGTAAAAAAAACTAAAAACTAATTATATATCCAAATAACACCAATCATATGGGTTTTCACTGGTCTTGGTTATTTCTGAACCACATCAGCTGGACTTGTTGATTTTCATCGTAACAAGTCTCAACCAGGCATGTCACATGCTCAGATAGGGCTGTTTCAGCTTGTGTCTGTTAAATCTTTTTGAAAGTCAGGAAGTATTAAGGTTCATCTATCTATCCCAAAGACACAACAGACTTAATGACACACTTTAGACAGACAGCAGCCTTGACATGGAACATTAGGGAGCCAGACATTTCCAAACACATCAATAGGAAAAACGGTTTGGGACAGATTATAATTAAGGCCATCCATTCAGATAATTTACGGATGTGAGATCTAATCAGGGAACGACTGAACAAAAAAAAATCCAAAGCAACGAAAGAGACTAAACTAATTTCTATTAGTCAGGTAATTCACCAAATCAATTGTTGTGGCGTGACCTCCCTGAACCTCGCCTACAACATAAGCAGATAATGCAAAGCTTATCTGCTCAAGACAGAGCCACAAACAACTGACTCTGACCATATGCACCCAATGATTCAAAGGTTGGGTTTCTATGGAAACAAAGTGATGAGAGCATTATACTAATATGCGTGTGCATATCTGGAAACAATAGAGGAAGCCTTCTATTATCATCCAAGTCATTTGAGGATAATGCGAGAGGCTAATTTCTAGAGCAGTGCTGCGACATACTGTGAAATTTGACATGGAGAATGCCAATGGGACAGGGTGTGTGTCCATCACTGCTGTTTTGTGGTGGTGAACTGGAGCTATGCAAGCGTGAAGGAACAAGCAGACCCAGTCACAGTTCTGTGGGGGTCAGTCAATACCACCCCAACCGACTGCTAGCTGGTCGATAGACTATTTGCGCTCTGAGCCGGCTGTGTAAGTTGGGTTTAGGACAGACACCGCTGTGTGATTAGATAACCAACTCAGTTGGCGATGGAGTGACCCTGGGTTTTATCGCCAAGCCTCCAGACACAATCAATAACGTTCCTCCCAAACAGCCAATCAGAAGCTGGCTTATAAATTCATAAATGAAACACTGCTAACTTTGAGTTGACAAATGAGTTTAAGGCTGAGACGACACGTTTCAGCTGGCTTCACATGGGGCTCCCTGTCTTTTCATCATCTCAAATGAATGAGATACTCAGGGGTGCCATCTAGCATGAATTAATTACACTTGAAAAACAACTTCAAAGAGCTCTGCTATAAACTTTGTTCCATAATATAACAGGTTGCATAATTTTTATTAAGATTTGATTGGGATTTCAGATTCTCATGATTTTGGTTAAGCTTTAGGACATTACTCAATATACACTGCTCAAAAAAATTAAGGGAACACTTAAATAAAACCTCCAAAGCAAGATCTTCCAATGACTGGATTAGAATGAATGACTAATGAGGTACCTCAATTTGAATGATTCAAATTGAGGTAATTTCGAAGTACAGCAAATCTGTAAATGGCAACAGCCTCTCATGGCATTGCCACTGTTCACATACTTTTCCATCCTACCTTGTGTACAAAAAGTTCCTTGTAATAAGTGTCAGAAGGACTAAGGTCACTGGAAATAAAATGGGCTAAAAGCAATTCCTCACACCTGCCAAATGCATCCAAATTTATACAGCGCACTGAGAAAGTATGACTAATGCTCAATATCTTCCTGCAACCATGCTCGTTATTTTACCTGTGTCTTTAGGTTCACTTACTTACCATAGAGATGAAAGAGTTTCTGTGGTTTCTTCAGATCCAGTGTGCACCCAACCTCATTTGCTAAGATTACAAATGAGGACAACAATGGTTGGACTTACAAAGACTGATGTTAAATTGTCCTTATATTGCAATCACAAGATATATTGCCTTAATGCACTGAAAGATAGCACAACTTTGGCTGTCTAAGTGGAAACATGACTTGTACTATCTTAAAGACAAAGTATGTAAGTTTTGCTGCTATAGGTCGCTTATTCAAAACAAAGGTGCAGTTTGATAAATTAAATCATGGGATTTGTTGCCTTCTCCTCCACAGGCTATCCGATGAGCTAATGTATTAAAGTTTTATTAACTGTGCTAAGAAGCAGGGTGGGGCCAAGAGCCTTGGATATTTCATGTTGCTTTGACGCTGATGATACTTTTTTCTTAAAGTCATACTTAACGTCCACCTCCTCCCATGAATTTGAGCTTTGTTGCAATTCCGTTTGATCTCTTAAATTGAAATAATTTTATTTCATTTTAATGAAGTGGCCACAAGTGCTAATTACTCTCCTATAGGTCACTTTATTTTATAGGTCACTTAATTATGGGTGTAAATGAGGTAACAGTGCTGTTTGAGTGTTAAATACATTTGAGTTAAAACGTTATTTTAAAACGTCACTCTGAGAGTCAGCTCTGCGGTTGCTATGAGACACTTGTTGCAAACAATAACAAAACACTTACAACACAACTTATACTTACAAAAAGGGGGAGGTATGAACAATATTAGAAGAAAACTTTAAAGAGTGCACATGCTTGTAAACTTTTAAATGCTTTTTGTTTCATCGAGGGAAAATAAAGCTGGTTCTATGCCAACTGACATAATAGTGTTGTCTCTGAGGCATGGTTACTCATGCTAAATCAAGAAAACAAGAGATTCAAACAAAGACCAACCATGTTGAGATAATGATTATTAAAAGTAATAGGTAAAAAGATAAATGTATCTGTCGATATTAAAGCGTCTGGTTTTTCAATAGTTTCTATGGACTTGAAACCAGAAATCGAGGTCGACAGGTGACATGGGCCATTACACTGGTTAAAATGGCTGATTTCTCTAGATTTTTGTCAACACATTTGGAATAATGCAAGTACACAAGTCAACAATCCAGTTAAAGCCTTTAAGGAGCGTTCCCATTACCAAAATTTCAGCAAATGCTAAAAATCTAATAAATAGTCTAATATTCGATACCGTTTTATCTAAATAAAATAAAAATACTAAAACCTAAATAATTTTAAATGCCAAAAGTTAATTAAAAAATTTGAATGCATACAATAAGAAAATGGATATATTCCAGCAAAATAAATATTTCAAAAATTCTGATTTAATGAGCCCATAATTGAAAGAATTTGTTAGCCTTGGTGGAAAAGCTTAATCTGGTGCTCTAAAATGCAAGTCTTACTGAGTTGGTTGTGGTATTCTTTCTGTGGCAAACATTTCCTGTTAACAGCTCAGACACATGTAACCAAAGGGGACACAGTCACGAAGGTTTGCCTTACCATTACTAGGAATCTGAATTAATGTACACAAAAGAGGTTTGGATAGTTCACCAAAAATGTAAAATTCTATCATTTACTCCCCCTATATTGTTCCAAATCCATTAGACTTTCATTTTTCTTTGAAACACAGATGCTCTTTTTTATGAAACCTAAGAGGTTTTAGTCCCTGTACTGAAATTCAATTCTTCCAAAACTTTGACATTTCAAAAAGTTCATAGAGTTTGTAAAAGAAATTCATATAAATCATGATTTAATCCAAGTCTTCTGAAGAGACAATTACATGGGTGAAAGTTGGCAAAACTGAAAATACTGAAACTTAAAGCTGGGGGCCTGGGGGCCAGGGGTCTAGGGGGCCGGAGGCCCCCTGGAAGCTCCTGCATTCCTTGCAAATTATTGTGTAGAAACGACCTCTCCTGGCAACTTGCAGCTACTATAAAAAGGGTGTGAAATAAGTATTTCAAGTTAGCAGTTGAGAAAATATTCACCAATTTTGGGAGTTCTAAATTATTACTAGAATCCTTCAGAAGTATTGTATTCTATAACTCTGTCATTGGTTTTGCTTCTGCATCTGTTGTTCTATAACTAACATTTATATTTAATTTTGGTTTGTTACTTAATTCACTTTCTCTAATCACCACAATCCATTACATCATCATCAAAAAAGACACAAATACAGGTGTTTGTTAACAGTGCATTTTAGTATTGTATTTTCATTGGTAGCACATGAGTTTTACATGTGAAGTGTAATATGAATTGAAATATTGAATATGCACTATGAACACAAAATTGCACACCAAGCCAACAGTCCCGACAACATGCAATTACAGAAACAAGTATACCCATAAAATAAACAAGCACAACTGTAATACTGTGATTTGAAAACAAAAGGTCTTCATACTTTCTCGGAGTGCTACTCATGTCAGTGAAAACCTAGTAAACTAACACTGGTTAAAAACTAATAGCAAGTAAACAATTTTAGCATTAATGAAGATCCATCTAAACTTGTTTTAAACATCCAATAAATGTCACTGTCTTCAACAATACACAAAGATATACACTATTTACAATGCTCTTGACTTTGACTGTCTTCAACAATACACAAAGATATACACTATTTACAATGCTCTTGACTTTGCTATCTTAGCTTCAAGCTGCTTCGTGTTATAACCAACCGGCAAATTCTTCATTTTTTTCAGATTACTTTTAAAATTTGCGAGCGTTGTTTTCTTGTACCTGTTGTTGTCCTCAAGCGAGTGTAAATTGAAAAATACGATTGGACGCCGGAGTCTCACTGACCAATCAGAATCGCCGACACAACTGCACTCCGCGCGGTTCGTCTGTCGCCCACCCGGAACTTCTCGGGTAATTCTCTACGTAATCACATTATCTCCGAAGATCGCCGAGTAGGTACGATTGGTCTGTTGGTCTGTCGCCATGGACATTGGTCTGTTGGTCTGTCGCCCTGTACCCCCCCCCCCCCCCCCCCCCCCGAACTGAAATCTCAACGGATTTACGCGATTTGGAAAAACGGTTCCTGGCGAGGTTCAAAATACGGAATTCCGTCATAATACGGAAAACTTTCACCCATGCAATTACAAAGCTAAAGTGTGCTTGACAAGCAAGAACAAACCTCATTGGTTTTTGCAGAGGCCGAAAAGTGCTTGGTTGACATGGTAGAGAAAACCTCATTGGTTCTAGCGTGTCAAACAAGCACAGTTGAGCTTTGTGCTCTAGGTATGGATGTTGATGAATATTTATGGGCATATTCCAATTAGAAGTGAGCATCCCTATGCCCTACTCACCCTGAAGGGCAACTCACTTTGGAGTTTGGAGGGAGCAGGGTACTTGTATGTAATAATGAAGCCATTTGGAACACACTTGCCAAAGGGAGCAAAAAAACTAAAATCTATTTCTTCAAGGAATGTTAGTGCAACAAAGCTAGATGGCAACAACAGGAATGAATATATATATATATATATATATATATATATATATATATATATATATATATATATATATACACACACACACACATACAAATATACATGAAGTTTTTTTTAAATATGCGTGTTAGTTACCGACCTGCTCTTACCTTTTTAAGTTAAGCATTAAACAAAGCATTAAACATTTGTTACCCATGAAAATTTTTAAAAGTTTATAATGAAATTAATGCCAAAAATGTGTGTAATATATCAAAAACAACTTGAATTATTCTGTTTATACGTTAATGCCAACTTTCCCTCCATATCTAGATTTAAAATTAATCATGAGGATTCGTCACCCTGGGTCAAATGACCATAAACAATTAAATTACTTCCATATTCCCTTCACTAATGGATCAGTCGTTCACTTTAGTTTGGAAAGTTCTACAAATGGTGTCCCCCTCCAGAAGTGCCCTTCAAGGGTGCAAAAACGGCACTAGGATTTTTTTCGATCTCTTTATAAACTTTTTGAGGTGTCAAATGTTTTGTTGTGTGGACTATCAATAGAGGGACAGAAATGTCAGGTGGTGTTACCAAGATGTCAAATGTCTTAAGGGTGAGTAAATTACGACAAAATACAACATTTTTGGGTGAATCAACCCTTTAAGAATAATATAAAGGTTTTATCGCTTCAGAAAGCCAGCTAACTCAATGTCAATGACTTTGGAAAGAGCAATACTAAAAAGATCAAGCAAATTCACCTCCCCCTCTTCTTCAAATCATTAGAAGTTGGGATAAAGGACATTTAGACATATTTGATGGGGCTTGGAGCCTAAAGAAATCCCTGCAGACCAATTCTGGGACAGTTTTTGAATGTTCCGCTTGGTGCAAGTATTCAGGTCTCAAGATGGAAAGCAATTACAGGAAAATTGCTTTTCTGTTCTCCTCCAAGTCTGTGCTCTCGCCCGGAGTAGACCAAGCACGAAGTGATAGGAACAATTTTCTATTTTACCAGCTGACAAGCTTCTAAGGTACTGACAGCTAAAAACAAAATGGGAAAAATGGGTGAATAACCTCAGACTAGAAGAACCGCCTTGATAACATGTTCCTATAACACTTCTACTTTCTCAAAGTATTACACTACTGAACAGAACCAGCCATGAAAAACAGGCTACTTGTAAAGCAATCAGTCATGTCTGTCTGAAATAAATGAATAGTGATCAGAAGGATGACTGTTGCAGCTGCCACGGCAGTAAATTAACTCACTAGTATGAGACTAGATTATTAGCCTAAAATGATCACTTCTACTTGGAATTTAGGTTTCTTTTGTTGAATGTGTTCTTTTCATTTCTAAGAAGCTTCTTCTGATTTCAATGGTGGAAGAAATTATAGTCTGCCTCGATCCAGATTCCAATCCAAAGTAAAATATATGTTAGAAAGAGCTCATCCTCAAACTGGATTAACTATGACAGAGATATGCTCTGGTCTCAGTAATATGAGA
The DNA here is from genome assembly GCA_037043235.1 of Rhodeus uyekii. Lineage (NCBI taxonomy): Eukaryota > Metazoa > Chordata > Actinopteri > Cypriniformes > Acheilognathidae > Rhodeus > Rhodeus uyekii. The sequence continues at coordinate 5,163,057 of JAWRVZ010000032.1, forward strand.
ATAGTACCAACAGAATGGTATTATCATTATAGTATGGGAGCAGCAGCAGGACATCAAGAACCATTCTGTGACCAAGAGTTTGTGACCGTAATTACCAATCATAAAGACAGATGTCTTTCTAAGTATAATCCAATCAACCAGCCCCTTTAGTGATCACACCTGTCAGGGCTCGAATTTCGGCATGGGATTGTGGGTATTGCACCTAATAACTCCTGCAGGTCTTGGGCTTACAATGCATAATTTATTCACTTTAGCATGTAGGTTGTAGGAGATTATTAGATCAAATCAGTTCGTTGAAAAGTTTCTGCGAGATGTCTTGTATCTCTTTCTCTCTCTCAATTCAATTTGCTTCATTGGCATAACATATTGATGTACATATTGCCAAAGCATTACACAAACCAACATCAAGAACATATTAAAACATAGATATATATTAGTATGTTCTTAATGTTTGTTTATGTTTATATGTACACACACACACACACACATTCTTGATTTATAAATACATATACAGTAATACCTTGAGATACGAGCATAATCTGGAAAAAATCTCGGAATACTCGTATCTCAAGGTATTACTGTATAAACCTCTTTGTGACTCTTAAAGTGACAGCAGCCTAATATGGGTCTCTAATCAATGTTACGAACAAAATATAGCTTTAATTTTAAGGAATCAGGATTAATAGCCCATGTATTTAATTTATACACGACTAAAAGACTATCCAATGTTGTTTTACATTTCATTACTTTAATCAGTTTCTGTAGTATTTCTATACCTGAATACTAGTGTCAGATTTACCACCAAAAAAACTTTTCTTTTCTTTTAATCTTTATTCTATTGTATTTATTTGTCCTACTTCTAATCCTAATTATTTGGAAAAGTAAACTTCGTTCCCTGAAAAGCGTTCCCTGAAAAGCGTTCCCTGAAACTGACGGTTTGTCACCCAGAGCGTCAGTAACAGTGTTTTCGTATAAAGTTCCCTTCACACAAAGTACGACAACTCTAACAACAATGATAAAGATTAATTTTTAGAACGGTTTCTAAATATAAAAGAATAGCAGAGTCCACACAACAACTAGAACTATTACAACTACATTGTTGTAATGGGTTTAAGAATTTTTTTCCCCATACAGCTGATGAACGACAAAAACACTTGACAGCCAATCAGAATCTATTTCATTTGAAATAGCTCACGCATTTAAAGCAGAAGACGTCAAACCTGCAGTGCATGCTTAGACTAAACCGAGCGTTATCGCTCGTGCTGTAGACACTAATTCATTCAATTATTGTTACGGTTTTCGTTCTTGGTGTGAAAAGGCCTTAAGGGTCCCTCCTACAGGTTTTAAATCAGCTTCTAAGGTCACATCTAATGATCTAGAGAACAAATTCAAGTGAGCTTTGTAGATAACCAAGCAAATATCTAATGACTACTGGTCCATCAGACACTATCTATTCTATAGGATATATGGTGCCATCAAAAATCAACCAAATGGGGATATCTTAGACAGGAAGTAATACAAACATCAGTTTCAGATGTGTCTTTTTCAGATGTGTTTCAGGCAGAACCTCTGAAATGTGGCCAACTTTTCAATACAATGCCACGGACTATTAAAGCAAGATCATGGAGCAGTTTCATGTTGTCTAAATCGATTTTAATCTATTAAATCCTTTTTTTAGATTCATCATCTAAAACTATTTAACATCTTTAATTAATAAACAATAATTTGATTTAAAATGGAGAAATAAGGAAATGGCACCTAAATTTGACCATATAATAATATTATTTTATCCGGACCTTGAAATTTTTTGCCATTTTCTTCTATCCATATATTCAGCATGTACAAAGAAAATTGGCACACAGTGTAATACGATTTGTTTTAGAGAATATGCTTTGGTGATGTAACCAATAAGATAAACAGGCTCACTTGAGTCTGGCTGAAGAAAGAGGAGTTGGAGGAAACATTCCTGGCTCAAATGAGTCGAAGTAGGTTAGGGTCCAGGAGAAACTGCAACACAGAACTCCAACCACAGAAGACAGGACCAAAATACTCCAAAAACCTGCAGGAAATATTTTTGTATATATTACCCACGCATGCATGCTAATTTAAGTCTATAAATATTATGTAACAAAATGCAATAGCTGCAATTTGGACCTACCCAGGAGTCTCACTTCTGATCCATCTTCAGTGGTTATCCTCTCTGCTCTTAAATCTATGGATCAGAGAATTATTAATCAAATGATCCATTTAGGCATATGCTGGAGCTTCAAGAGAAGGATTCCAAGAAATAGATATGAAAGAGGATACCTTTTAATACGATGTACGAGAATGAGATGAACACAGCGATAAACGAGACTATGATTATGCTGCATAGCATTGAGAATATCCGAGCGGACCACAGGTGTGTGTTTCTCCAGGACCGCCGCCGCCCAGCCGCTGCACTGCCCTTCACGCTGCTCTCATTTATTTCTCCCAAAATTACTCTTCGTCCAGTTAGTGTAGTATTATCTTCATCTTCTGAATAAATGTCTAAAGACTGGACATCTTCATCTCTAGAAGACCGCAACATTGTCACAAGGAGAAAAGTTTCTAAAGCTGAAATTGTTTGTTCGTGAGTCACGTCCTGCGTCTTTAGTTTGCGCGTTTCCTTTTCCTAGACAACACGGAAAACTGGCTAATTAGTTAGCGTGCTACTTAATCCCACTTTTCATATTATTTATTACATTGGATTTGTAGAACGCATGTTAAATGATTTTTATACAGTTTAACGACAAATACAATTGATTTAAAGGGGGTTTGATTGACGTAATGTGTATCAATTTGAAAATTATCAAACGGCCAAAAGTTTCAAAACATCGCGGTTTGTGCTTCCGTATTTGTGAAGTACCGCCTTCACTGTTACGTTGTCCAATCGAAATTGGCGATCCATGCAATACGGTCATACGATTGGATCCCTTGAACGTCATTCAAAACAATTATCCATTTGAGATACTGTACATCTTTTAGCAGAAAAAAACTATTTTGTTTCAGACCGGCGTCACTATATTTAAAACGTCAGTATTCGTGCTTTATTGCTTCCAGACTCCAGTATTCGGCGCTATTTTTTTTAAACACGCTAACTTACCATACCTAAAGCCACAATTAGGTCTGTATCTAAAGAGATAATTATTTAAAATAAAAATAAATAAAATAATTATTGAAATATTACTTTTATGAATATTCTACATTACATTTTTGGCTTTGGTTTTGCTTGTATCATTTGTAAAATATTTTTTTTTTTACTGAAAAATAAATGTAGGAAACAACTATTAATATTTCTGGTTTTCTGCCAACTAGACACGTTTCAGTAATACTGTATTATGTAGCCTATAATCTTTTCATTTTGGATAAATGGTTAAATATATAAATAGTTCAAACAAAATAACTGAATAAGCAAATAAATAGCGTATCAACTTACTAACAAAATATTTTCCAAATAATATTGGAATTCCAATTTATCCTATAGATGTTTTATTTAAACAGGAAGCTAAATAGATGCTTTTAGAATGTTAGGATAGGGGTCTCTTGCAGTAGGGGTCTCTCAATGATCATATTTTTTGGGGCAGTGGCATCTAAAAGACTGAAAACCCCTTTACTAAATGACCAATCACTTGACTGCTTTTTCATATTTACATTTTTTGAGTAGTTTTCAATGTCTCTAATCATTTCTTGTTTTTTTTTTTGTTCTTTCATGGAACACTTCTCCAGCACTCTTAAAGCTTCTGACAGTGGCAGTTGGGAAGATCTGCCCACACATTCTCCATAGCGTGAGGACTGGAGCTGCCAGCTTTGATATTTCTCCTCTTTAGTTCTGCATCACAGACTGGTCCCCAACCTTGTGTGATGTCCATTAGCCAGAAGACCGTATACAGGTATCCCGCTGTGACCTGGTGGAACTGCTGAACTAAAGTAATTGAAAATGAGGTGATTCACATATTGCATTATTTAATGTTCTTTATGTACATTCATCTTTTAAACAGAAAAAGGGAAAGCATTATCACATATTTGGAAATAAGAGTCTAAGTTTGAATGTTTAAGTATTTTGAATCATTTTTTGTAGTTTCATTAAGAAGATTTAACATCTGCATAAACTTTCCATTCCACAAATGGATCTTTAAAGTGAAAAAAGGTTTAGATAAAATAAATTAAAAAAGTTCTTTGCAATAAGAATAAAATGGTTCTTTTAATCACTTCTCACTGAAAGCTTCAATGTGAGGGTGAAAAAAGTCATCAATAGCATCACTGCAAAAAAAATCCTTTTGAAACCTTTATTTTTAAACTGTAGGATGATTATATACTATATACTTATAATTATATAAAACATAAGTGACTTTTTTGTATTGTTTGCATTTAATTACTGCTGATTACAGCAAAGATTAATTTTAGAAGAAATCCCAAATTTACTCCACATAAATGTACTTTATATTAGCACCTTTTTGACAGAGAGCTAAACATTATTTAGGGGATCTTTAAAAAAAAAAATCAGTAACTGTAGTCTGGTTATTTTAAAATACAATACAAAAAAAGCCTGTTCCACAGATCTGGGGCCAACAAGGGACCGCTATCGTCACACAAGGGGTTGCTACCACCTTGTGGCAGCATTAGGTTTCCACTGCTATAATAACTTGAATCTTATAATTTTAATATAAGATATATATTATTTAACTTAAAGTATAAATAAGACATTCATCATTGAGAATTCTCATAGATCCATCCAGCTTTTCAGCAAAATAAAAGCTACAAGAATTCATGTGAACATTTCAGATTAACCACACACAAAAAAAAAAATCATTGTTTTTAACGGTGCTGGTGTCTTTGCTTTATTTGCACACAACCACTGATTCCAGTTAAAGAGATCAAAGTAGAAAAACGTTATATGTGCCACTAGTGTCAGTTCAAGCTTTCAAGTGTTACGTGCAACCACAGACATTTACCATATGCAACAATAGTGATGAGAGAGAGAGCAATTCAGGTCACAGAGTAAGTTGATTCACTGTCTTCACCATCGAATTAAATAATACTGTCATACTAAACAACATAAAAGTTAACACCATTCCAGTGATATTGCAGGACAAATTGGTTTGTTTCAACAATATGTACAGCACCACAATGGATGAACAATGTAAAAAATAAGAGGCTCAATTTTTTGTAGCAAAATATCTGTACATTTAAAAAAAAAGACTTTTTGTCCAATGAAATGTCTTTTCTTTTTAAAAAAAACAGCAAACTTTTTTCCATTTTTTTTTTCTTCACAGCTCACAAAATATCACATGAGATAAAACCAGTAGGAGAGCAAATCTGTGATTAAAATGAGATGTAGTGTACATACAAATGTCAAACGGGTTGTGAATGCTTGGTAGTAAACATTTTCTCAACATTTCATGGATGTTTTTAGTCAGCAAAGAGTCATCCTCAATAGCATTACAGTATCAAGACCAGCTTTAGCTCGAATCTCCTCCTCATTCATCCTTTTTTTTTAAAATCAAAAGTTCAGTTAAGATGACCCAGGTTCAATGATAAAAAAATAAAAATAAAATAAAAGTGCATCTTGTACATCTTCCCCTTAGAAAAAGCTGCTTAGCTTGAAGCTTTAAAACCAGAGGTAAAATGACACAAGTGGGCCAAACCAAAGTCTTTTTGCCATTTTTGCTCCTCCTTGTGCATAATACGCAATGTTTCAAAGTTGAAACATAAAATACCACACCACCTCATCTTCCTTCACAATGTCCATTTGTAGAATCCACAACATTTGAGTGTGTAGGTCTAACATATGGCATCCGACACTCTCCACCTTCCTTTCTTTAAAAAAAATCCTTTAAATCGAGATGCCAGATCCCAGGGAAGCAGAAGAGTTCCTTCCATTGTCCTAAGTGTGCTATTTTTGTTCTTTTTGCAGCCGAGTCATTAGTCCACCCTCTGCTCTCAAAAGCTGGCTAGCAGGTGGTGATCTCCATGTTTCGTCGCTGAAGGTGCTGAACCTCCAAGTTCCTTCTCCCACTCCTCCTCAGGGCATCAGCCCGTCGGAAGGGTTGACTGCGCAGGTCTGAAGACAAACAGGTACACTGTTACACACTGAACACAACTACACTCTGGGCTTGCAGGTATGGATGAGACGGAGCCAAAGACGGGTGCAAAACAGACAGGTATGTAGATGTCTGGTTAGTTTTAGATACATTTAGAAGGAATGCATAGTGGTTATTTTCCAATATTAGAGATTTTTTATTTTTATTGGCTTGATTGGGATGGACATGTTGGGCATTTATTGGTATCAGTTCAGAACAGCTATAATGGCCAATATTGAATATATGATTGTCCATACTTATTTGATTAACTTAAAACAAAGTCTCAAATAATAAAGTCATAAATAACATGAACTAATAATAAGCAAAATATCAGTAGACTATATTGTTACAGTTAGTTAATAAAAGGTAATTCATTGTTAATTTTAGTTCAAAATGCATTAACTTCAACATTAAAAATAAGATTTAAAAAATGCTGTAGAAGTATTGTTCATTCTTAGTTAATTCTAACAAAAGTAGTTAACTACTGTAACCTTAATGTAAAGGTTGATCTTTATAAGATACTAATAATTTATTAACACTGTTTAATGCTGTCCTCAGCAAATTAATTAAAATGATTATTCATTCTCATATTGTACATTTTAATGTCTAAATTGACTTGGAGCATATAAAATGACTGATTTTAGTTTTTAATAACTTGTTTAATTTATGTAAAATAGAATATAATATTGGCCATTTGTGTCTCCATTTATCGGTATTAGTTGATACTGAATATAAAGGCCAATATTGAATATATTATACTATATATATTATACTATATATATTGAATATATATATACTTATTTTCCCAATTTTAACATGAACATTGTAAAAACTTAATTTAATAACACTGTTAAATCATGTTTAGCAAAAAAAAAAGAAAATTAATATTTTAGTCTTTTTAACTTTAAGGATTTATTTCAGAATATAGAAATAGAATATTTTTAATATTTCCCATTTATCCGTTTTCAACAAAAATAACAAGGAAATAGTTGCTATTGTAGCTCAAACAGTAGAGCCTGGTGCTTGCAACACCAAGGTCATGGGTTTAATTCCCAGGGAAAGCAAGAACTGATTCGAATGTTAATGTGTTCCTTGAATACAATGCAAGTCGCTTTGGATAAAAGCATCTGCCAGATGCACAAATGTGACATTTTCAAATTTTCCCGAATTGTAATATTGGTGCATCCCTACAATTGAGATCTTTCTGATAAGTCAAGACAAATTATGTTTACAATTATATTAGAACTACTCACTGGGAAGGTAAACATCAAGACATTTAAAAAAAATCGTTGTCTAGCCTTAAATAGTGTACATGAATCAAAACGGAAAATGGTGGAAGTATTAAAGGCAGGCAGGCATGCATTCTGGTCCCACTACTATGTACTAACATTTAAAGGTTGCACTTTATTTTATAGTACATACACTTACATGTACTTAATTAAGAAAATACTGGGTAATATAAGTTAACTACATGGGTTTAGGAGTATGCAGATTTAGGGGTAGGTTCAGGGTTAGTATCTAAAACAAGTACATAGTATGTACATGGGGAACAGGACTATAAAATAAAAGTGCATTACAGTAAAATTTTGCAATACAGTATAAACAATTACCACATTGTTCCTAACAATTATTTTAGTTTTTGATTCAAGTACATAGTAATTAAGACAAATGAAGACACAGACAGAGAGAAGGATGACTAAGAGATGAGCGAAGAAGAGTTGGACTTAAAGGCACCTTTCTGAGGGGAGAGAATTTAGTTTAGTAATGGAAATCCTCGGAGAGGGCAGGGTCACAGAAGAACCGCGAGCCACGTTTGGCTGATCGTGCGGTAAAGGGGACGGTCTTCAGCACTGCAGCAAAATAATAGCCAATCACAACATAGAAACACCAAAAGCAAGCAGCTCTAGAAAAGCACAGAATCAGACAAAAACTTCAAGCCTCTAAACTCCAGTAAAACTAAACAGCATGGCGTCTACTGCTACAGTACATCTACCGTTACTATCAAAAGAACAAGACCAATAAACACTTAGGGAAACGGCTTTATATACGTTATACGTACAATCAAATCAAATGAATCGGAGTTTTAAATCCAGGAGCGTTCTTACCCGTAATGATGTCCTCAATGGCTCCATCTTTGCCTTCGTAGACGAGGCGGCTGTCTTTGCCTTGCCTCTTCCTTAACTCTGTAATCAGCTCCTGTTGTTGACGCTTGCCCTTGTGAGAAGGCGACTGTTGATTGCGTGAGTTAGTAAGGTAAAGAATATGCAGTTAATGCACACAGATTTACTGTAATTTTACCACTTATTCTTAATGTACATTTTAGAGTGTATGTGTGTGTGATGTAAATTTCATCGTCGACACAGCAAGCACGTACTGTACGCATGCAGCCTGGTTTTTTTAACCATGCATACCCCGCACACATAAGTCGCACATGCGCATTGAATAGTGCTCTAATTGGTTTTTCCACAACAGTTCTCTGGGGTAGTTGAAGAATACACACACACAGTAATTCCTCGCCACTTCGCGATTCAAGTTTCGCGGCCTCAGTGCATCGCGGATTGTTCAAAAATATTAATCGAAAAATAAAAGTTAAAAAATACTGCCATATTGGCAGCTGTATTGAGGAAAGCAGCATTGCTTCATTGATGCGAGATAAAGGGTTTCCTTTCAAAGAGAGAAACTCTCTCAGAGGCTTTGTTCACACCCACGGGCACTAAGACAAGCATGTGATTGGTTCCCGGCACGAGATCGACGAATGAGAGCACGAGTGGATGTATCCCATGAGCTGATTGGCTGATCCTACTTTGCGGATTTTCACCTATCGCGGGGGGGTTCCGGTCCACATTAACCGAGATAAACGAGGGATTACTGTATTCCAAAATAATAACTAAAGGCACAATTTAAATCTGTTATTTGTGAACTGATGTTCAGCTGTTCTTTTTAATAGTCAACTTATTTTCATCAATTATCAAGCTCGGTAAACACTGATCACAGACAAAGATATACCATTAATTTCAAGCTGATTGCATACAAAAAATAATCCCTACAGTAATCATGTTTTCAGTCCTTATTGAAGTTTGATTTTAACATAAAAGCGGTGATATCTAAATGTGTTTATTTACTTTTTAATTAGCCTTCCCATTAAACACTATAATTTTGTTCATTCAGACCGATTCGTGAATGCGTATGAAAACAAGAGGTGGGATTTATCCCATGAAACAATCATGTCTAACCATAACCAGTCCTATCCGATCTTAGCAGATGGAGGCATTACGTTCTCTCATGTGACATTCCCCTATTCATTCTCAATTACCCCCCATCAAATTCACCGCATGCTTTAAGGGGTTTGTTAAAAGTCAATGGGCTCAGGGGAGGCAAGAGAGAAGCAGACTCCTGCTATTACTTTATAAAAACAAGTGATTTATACACTTTTTAAGTCACATTTTGTAATGCAGTGAAACCCGTTTATCTTGACGGCCTCGGGGGTTGCAAAAAAGTGTCGAGATAACCGAGGATCGAGATAACCAAAAGCCAATATGGCGATTTGTTTGATGAAGCGATTGGCATGCTATAAAAATTTACGTACACTGTATATGTTTGCTAACAACAAAAGGCATATGTGCGCCAACTAACAGCTAACTTATGTTGGGAATATACCTTTAAGACGGCATATGTTGTTGTGTGCGCGCTGATCTGTTGTGAGCGTGCGTGGGGAGGAGAGTGTTTTTGAGTGAGGAGAGAGATGGCCGCTCTACCGCTGACTGTTATATAGCATAATCTACTGTTTCTATTTTCCTTCTTTTATTTGGGATGTTTGTCAGAGTGTTTTCTTTTTCCTGATTCCACCTTCGATTCTCGATACAAACCTTTAATTATACTGCAACATATCCAACATTGCAAACAATTTCGCTCACAGCGTAAACATAGTCGCTTATAATACAGTCATTTCGCTCAGATACAGTTGTGAAAAGTATTACACACGCGCTTACTATGGTTTCTTTACAAAGTCTAAAATGCTTTGTTGCTTTTTGCCTTTAACGGTCTGCTTGAAAACAAATGCTTCTAAACTTCTATCAGTAACGACATCTTTATCGATGTCAATGTAATTTGGGAATTCCTGGACAGTGAAGGCGAACTCCTGTGCCTCCTCTTCCAAGATAGCATCTGTAAGACTTGATTTTTGCGCAAGTTCTTCTGCGGCTGGACAACACTGAGTGAAGCGTCATTGGAGTGAGCGACTATACGGACCGTGATGCACGTGCAACACAAACTCAGCGCATGCGCAGTGAACTCGGTACTATCTTTAGTCACGTGGATCGAGATAACTGAGGTTAAGTGGCGACTCTGCCCCTCTTTTGCGCTCGAGATTTCAGGGTCTGGCGACATAAAAGAATCGACATAACCACTAAGAAAATGCTAAGAAAAATAGGGAGTTTGGCGGTTCCACTTCAAAAACGTCAACATAACAGAGTTGGTGAGTTAAACGAGGTCGAGATAAATGGGTTCCACTGTATTTGCGAACTTTGTTTGTAAACTTTTTTGAGGAGGCACTGCATTCCTTGCCTCCCTGGAAGAAATGCCCCTGATAGCCATGTGGATGATTGTGCAAGAATGTTAGAAAGTATTTGTACAACTCTAGCATAAAATATGATAAAGATGTGTGTATGGGTTAGAACTTCTGGCGAACTTCACAGACAAAATATTCTGTTGACAAAGTGCAAGTTGTTGTAACGCACATGCGTTAACGACCCGTGTACACGTACGTACACGTCAAAGGTAAAGGCTGTGTGTACAACAGCTTATGGCTCTCATTTATGACTTCAAAATGATACCTGTTGATCTGCTTGCTCCTCCATCATGGCCTCCTGTTCCAGAAGTTTCTCCATCATCAGCTGCTCCTGCCTCTTCCTTTGCTCGTTCTCTTCATCCGCTTGCTGAAAAAAGCAACAGTCAAATTAGATCTGGGCCTTATGTGAACCAGAAGCAAGTTGGAGAGCTCATAGTATGAAATCCTCACCCTATAGGACTTGATGAAGCGAACAAATACAGGGAAGAACACAGAGGGTGGCATGGTCTTGGCGCTCTCCCCAAAGAACTTGACAACATCGTCAAAAGCATCCTGTAATTACATCCAAGTCACATAATCATGTAGATCAAACCAACACCTTACCATTCCCAGGACAGATTTTTTTCTAAACCACAAAACACAATAGAAAGGGTTTTTTTTCTACCTGTGCAATTCTAGCATCATCTAGAAGCTTCTTAAGCCTGGCCTCATTGTGATGGATGAAATCTTTGAGTAGGGAGTTGTGGCCATGCATACTGTACTCTCTTCTGGTCAGTTCCAAACCTCTCTGTAGCTCCTTCACATCCAGGAGAACATTCTCCAGAGAAACTGCAACATGGGATTAATGAGATTCACCCCCAAACTTACTGCAGTTTTGCATACTAAGGGACAATAAATCTGTTTTTAAATTTCCTCCGGTTAAAATGAGACCTAAGGACATTTTGAATGCATTTATGTTACAACCCTCCCTTGGCTGTTAAAGGTCTAGGGATTTTGGGGAGGGGAACATTTTGAACCAAGTTAAAATACTGCAATAAAGACCACTGTGTGTGAGAAACAGAGAAAGAACATGAAAGAACAACGTGCCTAGGGACGTAACAATTTAGAATAATAAAAAAAGTATTTTAGTATATTTATATGATTGTAGTATTTAAGACTTTGAATTAGCTTTCAGTTTTATTACTAATTTTTATTTAATTCTGTTGTCAAGGCTATTTAATGTTATTCCATTTCAATTAACAATGAATAATTTAGTTTTAGCTAACAATAACACTGAATTAGAAATACAACTACCTAATAATTTACCTCTTAAAATACCTCTAATTAGTACATTTCAAATATATTTTGAGGGTCAATGGACACTTACCGGCAGCGGCTTTCTCAATGTAGTGCAGCTCATTGTAGAAAATGCTCACAATAGGATATTTCGCCTTCACTACATTGGCTATGTAGTGCAAAAGCGTCTGCTTCCTGTCTGTGGACTTGGTCTCCAAAAGCTGAAGACAAGATACATTACAGAATTTTAATGAGATACTGTTTCAGAAAAAAATGGTTTTGCAAAGGGTTATGAGATGTAATAATTTACCAGATCCAAGCTCTGAAGTTTGAAACCATAAACAGCTCCTCTCTTACTACTGTTCATGTAGTTCCCCAGGGCCAAAATGATCTGAAATGAGAGATTACACACTTAATTACAAGAAAGACAGTAAAACGGCAAGAGACTCTGTGATGTTAAAATTTTAATGGCTTACCTCAAGGATTTTCTTTAACTTCTGTGATGATTTTATGGATACAGATGCTGCTATGATAGCATGAAGTTGCTGTAGGAAAAACAGCAACAGCAAAAAGACATTTATAAATGTATTTCAGATATTCAAAACAGCGTTACACAATTTTTTGTTCCTCTATCCACTTTACCGGTGTGAGCATTTGCAGGCTATCACTATAGTTGCCCATGAAGGCCATGATGGTCATCCGCTGTGGCAGCCTTTCGATCTTACTGAAAAGCATCATGAACCGGTCCTCATCAGTGAGCCCGTCCATTGGCCGTCGCTCCCGTTCATATTGGCGGAGCATCTTCACCTCACTTTCAGTGGGCATGAACCGCATCAAACACTCTACAAAATCCACAGGCACTGTACGTAGGTCAAACCTGAGGGGATGAGAGAAACCGATTAGTGCTATTAAAAAAAACCCAATGCAAAACAAATCAAAAACAGCAGAGGCAGAAGATACAGGAGCTGAACAGAATCAATCGGTCAAGCAGAAGAACAAGAACAATCCCAGAGTTAAACACCATCTCACCAAGAATATGGTTCATCTTTATCTTGAGATGTGAGGGAAAGGGGAACTTACGTCTGGATTGCTTTGCAGATCTCCTCCGGGCTCTTTCCTGCCTTGCGGAGTGTGATGGCGAGGTTTTTGGCTCTGTTGGCCTCCAGTAGAGATACTTTATTGGGGCCCTTCTGAGGAGCCTTCTGCTTTTGCATCGTCATGTCCACGGCAGGGCCCTGGGCTTTGGTCTTAAACATTTCCTCAAACTCATCCACGTTCAAATCCTGCACATCAAAACCATTCTATTAAAGCGCGATCCATAGCACTCCTTGAACAGTTTGAAAATGTGGATGGACAATGAAAAGTCAGTATAGAATCCCTCGCCACTTTGCGGTTCAACTTTCGCGGCCTCAGTGTATCGCAGATTTTTCAAAAATATGAATAGAAAAATAAACATTCAAAAATACTGCCATATCGGCAGCCGTATTGCGGAAAGCAGCGTTGTTTTATCGTGATGCGCGAGAGTAACGGTTTCCCAGGATGCCAGACAAAGAGAGAAACTCTCTCAGAGGCTTTGTACACACCCACGGGCACTACAAGACATGTGATTGGTTACCGGCGCGAGATCGACGAATGAGAGCACGAGTGGATGTATCCCGTGAGCTGATTGGTTGATCCTACTTTGCAGATTTTCACCTATCACGGTGGGCCGCAATAAACAAGAGATCACTGTAAAGGCATTTACTGTAAAGTATGTTCCCTGATTCACTGTGCCAGTTATTTCAAATAAAAATGTATTTTATTATGAAAATGTACACGTTGTTTGCCATTTCAGCTGCAATAGTTACAGAACGTACTTTTAAAAACGAGTTGAAACTAAACTGAGCAATTAACACCACCTGGCATCTACTTATTATCTAGTTGTAACTCAAACAGGAACATGATAATGAAGTAGAACAGCATGAAGGTGTAATACATGCAGAGATGATACAGATCACGCATTTCACACCATGTAAAGTGCTGTAGACAAATACCTCTAGGATCCTCTCATCATCGATTTCATTGAAGACAGTGCCGTTGATCTGATTTGGTTTGAGAGCCACCCAATTGAACACTGGCATACGGAACTTGGTTTTGATTGGCTTTTTAATTTTCACAGCTGCCAAGGAAGAAAAGAGGCATGTGACCACCCAAGCATCTATCAACTACTCAAAGAGATTAATATGAATTCAGTCACAAGAATACATGATAACGTGTTAAACAAAGACACACAACACGCAATATGACAGGAAATGGGGACTATGACAAACTTCAGGAAACCTACAGAAGAGCTTGATTGGTCCATCTTTGAGAGCAGGAGAAAAAGAGAGTAGATAAAAACAAATGTTATAAAGCACAAAAATCTAAAAAGAGAAAGCAGAAAATGCTTGTAAAAGCTAAGAAGCACTGAACAAAAATCCACAAAAGATTGGACAACTACACTATCGGTCTAAAGTTTATTTCTTTTTAAATATGGGATTGAAATAAGTTTCTTATGCTCTCCAAAGCTGCATTTATTTGATCAAAAATACAGAAAAAAGTAACATTGTGAAATAACACTACTTAACAGTCCTATTTTAATATATTTTAAATATAGAATTTATTCCTATAATTACAAAGCTGAATATTCAGAATCCATTACTACAGACTTCTGTGTCACATGATCGTTTAGAAATTATATGCTGATCGTTGCTCAATTATAATCAATTATTTTGATGGTAGTGCATTTAAGAAAAAAATGGTAACACTTTGCAATAAGGTTCCATCATTTGTAAACTACATTAGTTAACATGTACTATGAAAAATACTTATAATCTCAGTTATTGTTAATATTAATGTTTACTACTACATTATTAAAATCAATGAAAAGTTGTATTTTTACATTACCAAAAATGAATACATACTGTAACATGTATTGCTCATTGTTGTTTAATGCATTAACTAACATTAATGAAACCTCATTCTAAAGTACTAACAAAAATAAAATGGGTCAAAACGGACAAATAAAAATCATAAATCTGCAATGATATCCACACTGAAACACTCACGTGGATACATACCTGTCAAGCCAGAGTTGAATATGACAGTAGGTGTGCCACTGCCTGGGAGAGGAGGAGCACAAGGAGGTGGAGGTGGGGGTAAGGGAGCAGAGATCTCAATTGAATGCCCAGGAGGTGGAGGTGGGGGAGGTGGAGGTGGAGGAGGTGCGAGAGTTGCCGATGGCCCGTTAGGAACTACAGGGAAAAAAAGACAATAAGCTTAGCACGTTTACAAAATGCAACTAATCAATTGGACTACCATATTTTCCTGCATATAACCCGCAAACACAGATAATTTACACTCTCATATAGCCCGTGGGGTTGTGTAAAAAAGCGTTGGCGCCGGCACCTTTATATAACCCGCACCTTTATATAACCCGCACCAATAGATTGATGAAATAATTATTATTATTTTTAAATCTGGTATAACCCACGGATTATTTGTGGGAAATTCGGTAATTAGAAGGAACTGACAGATAATCAGTTTGGATATGTACACGTTTCTAATCAACAGAGCTTCAAAAAAAAATTGCACCTAAAAACAGCATTAATTTGTGTTAAAAATGTCTGTTGGCACAATCATTATGCAGCTCTGTTGAATCACTGTCTGCAAACACATTTCTTACAGTAAAAACAAGGTAATATAGTGGTATGTTAGCCATTTAGTTAGTTAGGTAGCGGTCATGTTATCTAGGTTCAGAACACATTATGAATCATTCATGGACATGGACTGTATAAAAGATGGACAACGTCTCGACTTCCTCCCACTGTAGAAAAATGAAGCCGTTGTGGTAGAGAAAAAAAAAAAAAGGCTGTTGACATCTGCCAATTACTTCATTTGGAGCATGAGTCTGTGCAATAATAATTCTCAAATGGAGCCATGGTATCAAGTGCCAACCCATACTCCTGCTCCAGCAAACTCAATCGCAAGCACAGCTGTCAATCATGACGTTACATCTCGTTTTTATAGCCTGAGTTAACTAACTAAAAGCACTCTCATTGGAAAAGGAACATTATCTCATTAGAACATTAGCCCATGACAAAGAGATCTCCTATGGTATAGTCTTTCATTGGACCTGTGGGAAGGGGGCACACTAATAAACATTTAGTTCTTCGGCCCAGTAAAATTAGCAACGTCATTGTTTGAACCACCTTTGACCAATAGACTACACCATCCCAATTAAAGGCAATTATGGCATTCACATTGGGTAAAACTCATTGGTTGCCGTCAGCATTTTTGAACAAATGATCATCTTCACAAAAAATGTATGTCCCCCATGTCCTGGGTCTGTCGATGTCGGGGAAAGAGTTAATCATCTATAGTTGTAGAAAGATGCTCTGAACCATTACTCACCAGAGGAACTTGCCATTGGAGGTGGTGGAGGGGGAGGAGGAGGTGGTGTGGACATTGCTCGAAGGGTACCTGTCTGGGAAGTGCTGCCTGAGCTGTACGCTGCACCAGCACAGGCTCCGGCCAGGGCCATGACATCAGGGCAGGGAGAAAGAGCCATGGGCTGAGGAGGTGACGGCAGTGGAGACACGTCTCCTTCCCCATCTCCCTCACCCCTCACCTGGATCTGGAGACTGCCTCGACGCTCTAGCTCGTGGAATTTCTTCTCTAGCGTGGACTGCCTCTGAATGGTCTCGTCCTTCTCACGAACTATCCGCCGGAGTGTGTGAACTTGAGAGCTGGCGTCCCGGTACACAGTCTGGATTGCATAATTAAATTATTAAGTTACCATACTTGCGTTATTTATAAAGTTTCAATCAACTTAAAATACAGCTGCGGCCAAATGTTTTGAGAGTGACATTAATTTTTACAAAGACTTCTGCTTTAGTGTTTTTGGATCGTTTTGTCTGATGTTACGATAGTCTACAGACGTATAATTCGAAGCATTTCATAAAGGCTTCTATTGACAATTACATTAACTTTATGCAAAGAGTCAATACTAGCAGTGTTGACCCTTTCTTAAGACCTCTGAAATTTGCACTGGCATGCTGTCAAACTTCTGGGTCACATCTGACGGCAACTTATTCTTGCATTATTAATGCTTGAAATTTGTCAGAATTTGTGGGGTTTTGTTTTTCCACCTGCATATTGAGGATTGACCACAAGTTCTCAATGGGATTAAGGTCTGGGGAGTTTCCTGGCCATGGATCCAAAATTTCAATGTTTTGTTCCTCGAGTAAGTTAGTCATCACTTTTGCCTTATGGCAAGGTGCTCCATCATGCATTGTTCATCACAACACTGTTCTTGGACGGTTGGGAGAAGTTGCTCTCGGAAGAATTTCTTTAACATTCTTTATTCATGGCTGTGTTCTTGGGAAAAATTGTGAATGAGCCTAGTCCCGTATGATTGGTCTCCGGATGTTTTACTGTTGGCATAACACAGAACTGATGGCAGCATTCAGCTTTTCTTCTCTGGACAAGCTACCCCAAACAATCGGAAAGGAGATTCAGAGAAAATGACTTTACCCCCGTCCTCAGCAGTCCTGAACCTTTTGCAGAATATCAGTCTAGCACTGATCTTTTTCCTGGAGAGAAATGGCTTCTATTCTGCCCTTCTTGACACCAAGCTATCCTCCTGTGTGTGCAGATGAACTCACAACTGCTTATTGCCATTCCCGAGCAAGCTCTTCACTGGTGGTGACCCGACTTTTGAACAATTGAACATCTCTCCTTGAAGTTCTTGATGATCCGATAAATGGTTGATTTAGGTGCAAACTAGCAGCAATATCCTTGTGCAAAGCAAGAATGACTGCACGCGTTTCCTTGCTGGTAACCATGGTTAACAGAGGAAGAACAATGCTTTCAAGCACCACCCTCCTTTTAAAGCTTCCAGTCTGTTACTCTAACTCATTCAGGATGACAGGGTGATCTTTAGCCTTGTCCTCGTCAACACTCTCACCTATGCGAACGAGAGAATCACTGACATTATATCAGCTGTTTTTTTTTGAGGCAGGGCTGAAATGCAGTGGAAATGTTTTTTAGGGATTAAGTTCATTTTAATAAAAAAGTGTGACTGCAATTAATTGCAATTCATCTGTTCGCACTTCATAACATTCTAGAGTTTATGCAAATTGACATAATAAATACCGAGGCAGCAGACTTTGTGAAAATTAATATTTCAAAACGCTTGGCCACGGCTGTAAATGATGTGCGATTGATCAAATTAATGTTAAATGATACAGTATATGCAATTTAAATATACAAACATGACTACAAAGATGAATTTGGCTGCTGTATTCTCAGTTTTTATAAAGTGTACCAGTGTTGCTACTGGTAAACAAAACTAAAATGATTAAAAAGAATTGTTACACAAAATAAAGATTTTAAATATTAGATAAACTCTAATGAAAATTTTTAATACTGCCATGACAACATGCTGAATTACTAAACCTGAAAAAAAAAACATTAAAAAAAACAATTGCAATCAAAAAAAAAAAGAACATTCCAGAATGTTAATGGATTGTAATAGACCATTTGATGAGATCCAAACTGGTGGTGTGAAACTGACCCGGACGGCATCCAGCTCTTTGTTCTTCTGCATCAACTGTTTCTCAAGCTCCACGATTTTAGACATGGCCTCATTCTCGGTTTCTAACAGTTTGTCGGCCATCTGCCAACATGAATAACAGACAGAATGAGAATGCAGCATTCATATCACAACAGTGTTATATGAATTGTGTATATAAGTCAATTGTTACATATAATTGTTGTATGAGCAAATTGTGTATATAAATTAAGCTGAAAAATATGAAGTCCAACTAAAGTTATATGATTCAAATACCATAAATGAACTTGTGACTCTAATTATGTAAATTAATCATCAGTTCTGGAAAAGACAAAGGGGAAGGGGTGGTGTTTGCGCTTTCACTCACATGTGAGAGATTCTCCTCCAGTTCCTCCACACGTTCAAGGGCAGCGTTTTTGGTCTCTGCGTCTTCTAGAAGCGTCCCCACATCAAACAGGTTATCCAAGTATGCCTGGATCTGTACTTTGAGTTTATCACTTTCAGTGTGCTTCAGCCTCTATGGACAAAAACACACACACCAGAGGCAGTGGACATGAGTTTCTGAGTGTGTGTAAAGAGAATATACATTGAGCATTTTGATTAGTTTTATACCTCTAGATAGTCATCCAAAGAAAGCTTGGTGAAGTCGTACTGGAGGTGAACTCTGAAGTTCATGTCCTCTACTGAGTGCACCACAATATTGATGAACTGCATGCACGCCACCTGAGTCACGAAGAGGGAATGATGTTGAGATATGACATCGTAGTGGTGGGAGCACGTCATTTTAAAAAGCACCCCAGAGGACAGAGAAAGGACTCTGTAATTAAGACCCACCATGAAATCAATATTATTGTCTTCATTTTTGAAGTGTTCCATCAATTTCTCAAACCTTTGGGATTCCGAGCAGACCTGGGAAAGAAAACACACAAGTTATATTTTAATAACACACAATTCTGTGCAACATTGTGGATTTTAAATAGTTTTACAGAAGTTTGTCTTAAAACATATGATTAATTAAATATCTATAATGCAAATCAGCAGCACAAACATGTATAAGATTAGATCCATCAAGTATGGGGAATGTTTTATTGATTGTCGCAGATTTTCATTATTGCATTTTCTGTGCTGTTTATCAATATATTTATTTGTGTTGCTGTCAAACCTAACAATTAAACATCATTTTGTTTTGTTTTTGTTTAAAATAACTACATTAAATTAATTTGATATATTTTATGTAGTTAATTTAAATATTTTATAGCCAGTTTTGAGACTGAAATAAGTTAATGCAATATCAGTATAACAAAGCATAAAATACCGTTATTAGGGAGAGAAAAAAAACGAACAATTTAAATGCGCATGAGAGTGAAATAAATCGAATGAATAAATTATGGTAGAATATCCTTTCTTACCTCTTTGAAATGGTCAAAAGCAGCGAGGATGATCTCATGTCCACCTCTGACCAAACACACAGCAGCTAGCAGCTCCAGAACCAGGGCTTTGGTCCTGCACAATGGAGACAAAAGGACACTTGCATCAAGAATCCAAACCTACACAAAATACTTTGTGCTACAAACTCTGATTAAACATTCCAGGCAAAAATGAAAGATTCCAAATACAACCAATCAAGAAATCTCCAAGGGGTAGGTCAAGTGATCCTATTGGTTTTACAGTTGGCAAATTACAGAGGAATTATCCCACCTATACAAGGGACTATTCATAGATGTTTTGTTTAACGGCTTTGAAAGATTCTGTATCACAGTCTTTGGGAACAGTCTCAGTTACAAACGGTTATCTCCTATTGACCTTAATCAGCACAAATGATAGACAATTCATCTATTTATAGCTCAAGTTTCCAAAGTGCACCCCTTCCAAAAAAGGTCTTTGATCAAATGTAATAGCTTAACGGTTTGCATGAAAGCCTTGACAGATAAGAGAGTTCTCATCAACCATTTGAGAGGTTTAAACACAGAAACTAGAGAAAGAGAAACCAGTATATACTGGCGTGTGTATGGTGTTACCTGGGATTTTTGTTGTTAAGGCTCAGAGCAATTTCATTGACAGCATGGGGGTGGGACATGACCATGTTGAAGCCATACTTTAGACAAAGAGTGTGTTATGTAGACAAGGGAAAAACAAAATGAGATTTAAATAAATTTGAAAAACCACCTTTGACAATTTGACAAAATTCCATAATTTCATAATCTTCTTACCTGGTAGTTCATAATAGCTCTGAGACACATGATGCAGACATGAACATCATCTTTTTTACACACCAAACGGGAGTTTTTCAGAGTTCTGCGACTGGGCAAAGTATTAGACCTGAGACAGCAATAAAACGTTAAGGGCTGTAAAATAACACAATAACGGTGTTTTCAACACAAATGTGTTTGTTTGTGTGCATCTACCTTAAAGAGTGCCGTGTGGATCGTGGTATGCTACTGCCGCTAACTGGCGATGGTAAATTACTGTCGCCATGGAGATCTTCTATAGATCTGCTCCAGGGGGTGTCTACGGAAATCTCACCTGTGGCACTCTCGGTTACATCTCCATCAAACCTGAGAGAGAATAAGAGCATAAACAAACACAGGCCATACCATTTTGGTTTCTCAAATGTTCTACAAAACATTGTGTCCGCCAAAAATCTTGTTGAGAAAATATGCTTAGTTAATGGAGTTATTTTTGTTACCCATCAAGAACAATCTTCAAAATCTGTTGCATTTCACTGCTAATATCGCTTGCAGAGGGTATATTCAAGTAAAACAACAGTGGGCCTAAAATAGAACCTTGAAGCGTACCGTTTCTTTACCACTGTTTTGACAGTTGTTCTTTTACGCACAGACACACACGGTATCAATCCGACAGGTAGGAACTAATCCAGGCATATCCATGAATGCCAACAGGACACGTTTAAAATAGTGATTATAAAGTAAAAGAGACAGCATAGAATGATACATTTAGAAAACATGGCCTTGCGTTTTCATTTATTTGCATAATACTACATTTATCTTATGTAAATAAATGTTTATTTCATCCAGACCAATGCAAATTAATTTTTTTCCCTTTTTTTTTTTAAAGTTGGTGGAATGCAAAAAGAAATTAAAACGGTAAGTCTATAGCTCTAGTACCACAGTGGTTTTTAACCATGTGGCCAGTTGCATGAACTGTTTAGATTAGTCTTACAAGTTAATCATCAAAAAAAATTAAAGAATGGTTATAACTAAACTTAGTCAGTAGTATAGAAAAGTAGATCGGTCTAATTTTAATTTAAAAAGCAAGACTGATTTCCCCTGGGTTAACGGTCTTAATATACAGTGGTGTGAAAAAGTGTTTGCCCCCTTCCTCACTTCTTGTGTTCCTTTGCATGTTTGTCATATTTAAACAGTGGAATCCGGTTATCTCGACTGCCTCGGGGGTTGCAAAAAAGCATCGAGATCACCAACAGCCAATATGTCGATTTATTTCATGAAGCGATCGGCATGCTATAAAAATGTACATACACTGTATATGTTTGCTAAAAACAAAAGGCATATGTGCACCAACTAACAACAGAGATTTACCAGTATACAATAAAAACACCTTCGATTCTCAATACAAACCCTTAATTATATTCACCAACATTGCAAACACAATTGCGATCACAGCGTAAACAGTCACAACTTATTCGTGAGGTCATCACACTGTACTAGATTGCATACTTTCTTGCGTTCTGCCTGTCTAATGTGCTCTCAACAAATTCGGCTTCGTCCCGTCTTTTAATAACCGGGTTCTTCAATATGCTGCGGCGCAGAGCAGAGTGCACGTCAGAACAGAAGCAGGGGTGTGTTTGTGGGCGTTTATCTAAGCCTCATACTCATTGGTTGGTAACCGCTTGTTACCGACCAATGTCAAAATATTTGAGAAAACCAATCAAATCAGAGAAGGAGGGGTGGGCAGCACTCGCTGCTCGTTGAAAAGCGTAAGAACGATATGTGTTTTCACTTCAGAGAGTGCTGCGCGGAGTTTTTAAATGGGCCGAGTTTTAAATCTAGAGTTTGTGGACACCCATGCCAAGTTTCAGCAGACCCTGTCATGCCCGGATTCAGTCCTGGCTCTGCATCATCTCACACTTGAACACTCATAAGCGTCACTGACAGAGCGACCAAATGGACCGCGATCCACGTGCAACGCAAACTCAGCGCATGCGCAGTGAACTAGGTACGATCATTAGTCACGAGATAACCATGTGAAGTGCCGATTTTGTCCCTCTTTTGTGCTCGAGATATTAGGTTTTGGCGACATAGAATCAACATAACCAATAAGAAAATGCTAAAACAAATAGGGAGTTTGGCGGTTCAACTTCAAAAACGTCGACATAATAGGGTTGGTGAGTTAACCGTGAGTCGAGATAAGTGAACATCACTGTATTTCAGATCCAACTAAATGTATTAGTCAAAGATAACAAGTAAACACAAAAGGCAGTTCTTAAATTAAGGTTTTTATAATTAAGGGAAAACAAAATACAAACCTATATGACCCTGTGTGAAAGAATAACTTAACTGTGGTTTAATCACACCTGAGTTCAATTTCTTTTGCCATACCCAGGCCTGATTACTGAAATCACTTAAATAGGACCTGCCTGACAAAGTGAAGTAGACCAAAAGATCTACAAAAGTAAGAGATCGTGCCAAGATCCAAAGAAATTCAGGAACAAATGAAAAAGTAATAGAGATCTATCAGTCTGGAAAAGGTTCTAAAGCCAATTCTAAAGCTTTGGGACTCCCGCAAACCACAGTGAGAGCAAATCCACAAATGCCGAAAAACATGGAACAGTGGTGAACCTTCCCATGAGAGTGGCTGGCAGGCCAAAATTACCACAAAGGTGCAGCAACGACTCATCCCTGAGGCTACAAAAGACAACATCATCCAAAGAACTGCAGGTTCTGCTCCACCATGAGAAAGAATGGGCAAACATTTTCCAAAACCACTGCTGAACAAAAATAACATTAAGACGTATCTAATTTTTGCCAAAAACCATCTTGATGTAAAAAAAAGAAAAAGAAATCAGGAAGGGGGCAAATACTTTTTCACACCACTGTAGTGGTTGTTTATGCAACTGGCCCTTAGAAGTGCATTCACATTACTTAAATTAATTTTTTTCTCCTACACCTTAGGACGTTTCTCAGCTCCAGCCCCAAGAACCTACCCAATACATTAGCCATTTACACAGACCCTCGATTGGACTGGTAGCACAGTCATAATAAAAAAGGTCAATGTAACCACAGCAATTGGAATAAATTGGCCAAATCTTATTTATATTTCATTTAAATCTATTCCAAGCGGTTTCAGGACATTTGATTGGATTGAAAACAGTAAACTGGAAAGTTCTGGGCATACGCAATGACACAGAAATGGTATAATGTGACGCATGGAATAAGCAGCTGTTGTTGTTGAATATAGTGTAATAAATGACTATCGTGTCAATCTAAAATTCTCCTTCCAATCATAATTTGTGAGGTGCTGCAGGACAGCCTTGTTGCACTAGTCCTTTCTTCAAATTCTCATCCACAGATGCATTGTGAACCTTCTAATTGGACCCAGAATAGATAAATAAGGCTGCTTTTTTATGCAGCAGAAAACTGTATTTTTGCGCAGAGTGAGCATGTTAAAAGATAAAATTAGATCTGAAGCTTATCACATACAGTCATGCTCAAAAGTTTGAATGGCTGAACCCTTGTCCTCAGTGTTAACAGATGGATCTCAAAATCATCCAGTCATTGCTGGAAAGGGTTCAAATACGCAAAAGATGTTGGAAAACTGAAGAATCTGCAGGACCTGAAGGAGTTTTCTGAAGAACACTTGGCAGTTTAACTGCTTGGGACAAACAAGGGACTCAAGAACAATATCACATAACAAAAAAAATGATCGTAGACTATCCAGGTAACAAGACAAGCATTAAGAATCAATGGTATGTACATTTTTGAACGAGGTCATTTTTATAAATTCAGGGTTTTTTTTTTGTGTGGAATATATGTAAACATTTTTATGTAAAATTTGCACAGCACTACATTTTTTTTTAAAATTATAATCCCTCTTATTGCCCATTAATAAACATTTTCACAGATTCTGAAAAGGGTATGTAAACTTGTGACATGAATTGTATGTATGTGCACACAACCCGATCTCTATGTAGCGTTCACGTAAACACCATGTTCAGATTCATCAATTGTAATGATTTCTGACTGAAACAAAAGTTGTCTATGTAAACAAAGCATAGACAATGTAAGTGTAAAATGTCTCCCTATTCCACACATTAAGAAACTTGCATTTAAAACATTCTGGGCTGGAGGGCTGGAGTTGAGAAACACTGTCCTAAGAAATGGAAGCATGTTACAGCGTTTAATAAAGGACGGATCAATAGTCCCAGCCTAAAGAAAAATGAAGCAGGATTAGTAGCGGACTACGGGGATTTAAATATAAGCCTGGCCGAGTTTCAAGTCTAGAGTTTGTGGACACCCATGCCAAGTTTCAGCAGACCCTTTCATGCCCGGATTCAGTCCTGGCTTTGCATCATCTAACACTTGAACTACAGCTATATTACATTTAACTACTCATTAACTGGCAAGTATTATGAAAAATACAGTAACAAAATTAATGTTTATATTTTCGTATAAAGTACTTTTTAAGCTTCAAGATGCTGAAATTACTCTAATTGTATATTCTATATTGCTTTCACACTGATCTCAAAATCAGGGAAAAAAAAAACCCACCTCTGATTGGCCATCACATTCATAAGCCCAACGTGTGTGATTGGTTATAATGTTCAACGCTGTCAAACGAAATCTAATGGAATTAATGTTAAGTATTGTACTTTAAGCAATATGATCAATTAAACATATATTCTTAAAATATAAATATTTTGGCTTTTCCCAAAAACCCCAGGGTTTATTTATTTTTCCAAAACTTTTCCAGGCCTGAAAATGGCAGTTTCAAAATTGCATAACTTCTCCAGGTTTTTCATGACTGTACAAACCCTGAAAAATACACTGTGGCAAGCAGCACAAGGCCAAGAGCAATGAGAGAATGGTGTGATTGATAATGAGCATCACCTGCGCCCCGCACCAGCCTCATATCTCACGGAGGAGCGATGACAGTGAAGGACGAGAGTACCAGGCCTGGACTTTTTTACTTTTTACTTGGCCCGTGAAGGGCTGGTGCTTTTACTTTTGTGTTTATTTATTTATTTATATATTACAATCCCGCCTCCTCCTTCCCGTAACAACTAACCTCGTTACATACACATTCCCATCCATCAAACCCTCTGTCACTGCTAAATGAGGCACTTATTTAATTCATCACCCCCTTTCATTTGCCAGAAGCAACTGTGACACAGCAGTAAAGGGCCAGTCACACAGCGAAAACGCATGAATCACGCACAGATTTTCGTTTCTATGCGGAGCATGCGTCGTATGCGTAATTGGTCAGTGGAACGAACGTGGACCATCAGTGATTGTAAGTGGATGTGCGTCGAAGGCGGTTTGTGCGTGATTTTGAGTTTTGAATGATTCAAAAAATTTTGAATCGTTATTCGCGAGTAGGCGTGCGTAGTTTATGCGTCGAGTATGCGTGACTATGATACGCGTCGGCCGTCAGTGCTTATGCGTCGGAACTGGTTCGAAACCGCGCACGTCCACGTCCGTCCACTGACGCCCCACCTTCATATCACGCATGAATCGCGCACGTATCACGTTCATTCCACTGACAATGTGGATTCTGAAAGTGCTTGTACGTGGAACGTTCGCGAAGCGTGTGTGTTTGGACGCGCTCCGTCAGTGATTCATGCGTCGGGCGTGCGTCGAATGTTCGTGGAATACTTTGGTTAATTTTTCGACGCACAAGCAGGCACAAACCCAATCTGTGCGTGATTTGTGAGTGATTCGTGCGTGATCGGCTGTGTGACTGGCCCTTAAGGTGACGATTTCAGCAGCAACAGTCGACTGTTGTGTTCTGAGATGCTGAGCAGTAAGCTTAAACCGAACATAAAAAGTCAAAAGAAAACAGAAGACAGCTGTAAAGACAAAAACAGAGTCCAAAATTAAGTTTGACAAGAAAAAAAGACTACTTACGTGACAGCATACTGGGCAAAAGACAGGTACTCCACCAGCACATCAAGCCCTTTATTCTCCTCATTGAGAAACTCTCTCACCCACCTGTGAAGAACAAAACATTTAATGATCTTTTCCTGACTGAATACCTCAAAAGAAACCATTCACAGGCCTGAAATTAACTTAATTCACTGGGACTCACCCGATGTGATTGGTCCTAAGAGATATCTCCAGCTCTCTGAGCACCTGAGTTGACTCCTGAACTCGCCTCCTGAATTTCTGTGAAGAAAGAGGAAGAGATGTCCATTTCTGAGTAATCTCCTTAATTTGTTGCAAAAGTCAGTTGCAGTGTGAAACAGTTTGCATATATGCTACAAATCCCTTAAATGTGACAATCCTCTTTGGCAACCCCTTCCAGAAATAAAGCCAGGTATATAGTTTCATGTATGCGTGTCATTTTTAATGTGAAAAAGTTACATATATTTGTGTAAATTATTTACTTTGGAGGAAAAAAAATTCAAGTGTGAGTCACACTCAGAATTCAGAGTTTTTCTGAGAACCAAAAGGTTGTACTTTTTCATGAAATTAATTTCATGAAATTAAAAAAAGGAAAAAACTTTAAATCAGTTGAATTTTTAAAGAAATTAAAAAGATTAATGCACCAAACAAGGTTAATATGACAAGAAAGCAACCACATGACAAGTAAACAACCTTAATAAACTACATTATAAATCATTTTCTTTCAAATGGGTTATGCCAACTTATTAGGAAGTATATATTTTTTACACATATTTATACTTTTTTTTACATTAATGGTATAGAAAATTATAACTTTAACCCACGCAAGAGCACTTACAGATTTAAAAGAACAACAAATTAATTTTAGCTTCTGTACTAATTTTTTAAATTTCTGAATATATAGTTTTATTTCTCTCCAAACTTGTACACATCGCACCTTAAAGACCGATTATTTAGTTAATTTTATTCTGATGGCATTATGCAAGTGCTACAAAAGTTGAGTTTGGCCACGTGTGTACAGAACAACTAATTCCCAAAATTTCGATGATTGACACAATCGTAACCAAAGCAATGTTATGGGCTGTAGATAACAGTTATTTTGATAATATATTAATCTCCCAATTATTTTTTCTAATAAACGGATCTGAGGTATAATATTTAATTTTGTTGTAGTAAGCAATATCCACTCCTGTGTGTGAACTATGTGTGAACAGAACAGAATTAAGCTCAAAAAGGTGGAGTGCCAACCGAATTTAGCTGCAGTGTGTACATGCCCTTTAAATTCAATGAGGACTTCTGGGTGGGACATTAAAATGAAGAGGTTGGAGTTTCTTCCATTACTGAAATGCAGTTATAAAATATGGAGGAGATGTTTCTCTTTGTAGCTATTGCTCTTCTGCATACGCTCAGACCTATTTGCATATATTATTAATTCAAGGCGTCTTTACACATATACATGTCATGCATGCTATCTGCAGATTACTCACAAACTTTAAGTGCCTTGCTTAAGGGCACAATGATGATCCCCCCCCCCCCCCCCCTCCCCCTCCCCCCCTTGCAGAACCTGAATCTACAACTTTTGGATGCCAGGTTTGGATCTTTAAATCTTAGTGGTCTACATTAATATGGCAGATGGAAATTCATGGAGGCAATGGGTGTAACATGACAGAACTCACCTTCCTGGTGACGGCAGGGTCCAAAAAGCTTCTGAGCTTCTGGATGTACGTATGGGGAGGATTCTTCACTTGGAAGCGCTCCTGATAGACACACGAATTATGTTATATTTCTATTATTTATATTTAACACTCCTCTTAATGCAAGTTCAAACCTCGCCAAGACCCCAACTTCAACATAAAACATTTACTAAGCAAACCTCCTCTTCTGTTCAGTTATCCTCTGATCTAATTCCCAATATTCAACTCCTCATAGAGTCTTCCAAACACTTCTGAACCCCATTCAAGTCTTGAAATCATCATGGCAATCACTCAGATACGACCATTCATTATTTAGACAGCAGGCATTTCACACGCTTTCACCTCAACAAACATTTCCATAGTCAGCCATGCTCTCCTTCGCTTGCGTCAGTGTAGCCATGGTGACATGATAGGGTGGATGTAGAGAGAATGTATTAATAAAGAATCTGTTTACTTAGTGGTGCTGTTATGATAAAAGAACTTTCCTCTGTTTACATACACTTCAGGACAATTGTATATCTGCACTCATTATAAGCTTGGATCAATTTAAAGTGTTGCAGACTCACAGGAAATACAACATAAATTACATTTAACCAACTTTACAAACATTTACGGACAATTAAATACGGTTTCTCTCATTCTGTGACATAGAAGTAAGATATTTGGTTGTAAAGAAAATGACAGTTTAAAGGGGTCTCTTTGAAAATAAACCCATAGAAGGGATATGGGCAGATAAACATGAGATCTCAAGTATATTCCAGTGGTTGTTTATATAATTGGTACCTCTTGTCTTTTTTCCGTTTAATAAAAACCCCAAGGAATGAAAACAGTGCACTTAGTACGACTAAAAAACAACAACCTCTTGCTCCAGAGATTCTTGTGATATCAATGTCACATTAAAATACCAAACATTATAATAATACACTGAGCAATGTATACACATGGCAACTGGAATTGTTAAACACATTATAATCTATTTTTTTTAAACTTTTCAATTCAAAGGGAATTAGGGGGTCGTGCACAAGGACTGTCATTTTTACATTTTGAAGTATTAACCCTGTAAAGTTGGACATGAAATAATGGTACAATTTAATTGTTTGAAATGGAAACATTTATTGAAACCTTAGACAAAATGAAGAAATAAAATATGCAGATATGCAGTTTTTTTTTGGTCAAGTATAATTTGATACATCAAGCTTTATGGCTCAAATAGTATGCTATAGGAGAATATTAAACACGCTCAATACTAATATTCAGAGGCAAAAACATGCAATTTGGTACAGTACAGTACAGTAGACCACTTCCACAAAATGCATATAAATATAGGTTTTCACTCTATATCTCCCAACAATGTCTTCGTAAGATGGATTCAAATGCTTAGTTTTATGATCAAAGCTCTATAGTAGTTATTGCGCAAGACAAATATACCAAATAAACGTTCCCCAAAAGCCTGACGTATCATATTAAATATGTATAAAATATACATAAAAATATATATAAAATACCCGCCTCAGTATATATTCTTATAAACGCAGTCGTTTATGTCTGAAGAGAACAAACAGTTGAGAAAGAAATCAGTATACTGGATCCGTGCATTCGGTCTTAAAGTGACTGCAGCCTATAAATACCTGCTGCTGTCCATGTTATTAATGTTAATCAAACATCTTTAACAAATATGAATCTATATTTCATTTATTCAGTGAACACTACAGTGCTATTTCACATTAAATTACATTTCTGTACCTAAATACTACTGTTGGTACAGTTACTACTGAATACCTTTATTTCAAACTGTTATACCTTTAATTGTAACAGTTATATTGTATTTATGTTTATGCCTTTGGCACATGCTTTTATCCAAAGCAGTTCTTGCTTTCCCTGGGAATCGAACCCCTGACCTTGGCGTTGCAAGCGCCAAGCTCTACTGTTTGAGCTACAGGAAAGTATTTATCTATGCTTGTAATAAGTGTACTAATACCTGAAATTTAGTTAAGCTGTTAGTATTGACTGTAGTATTGAAATACTTGAAGTGTGCTTTAAGTAATAAATGAAAAGTAAAGTTACGTTGCATACAAAACGATCCGATTTGTAACTCAAAAACCGTAATATGACCTGAAACATTACTTTTGTGATCTGTTGCACCATTGCTATTAATAACTAGCAACTAGTTCTTTATAAAATTGCTTTGGCTTTTTATAGACTTATGCAGAACGCATGCAAACACATTCTCTCACCTGATCGCATATCAGCTCCCATTTTTTTTCATTGTCATACTGTCTAAGGAGCCTCACTTTATCCGGAGGAAGGTTCATAGAGTTCTGGGGAACAGAGAGAAGAGTTAACATTCTTCTTTATCATGCATGTGAAGTCATTCTTTACATACCAATTCATCAAAAATGCAAGACATTGAAATTCCTGAGATACCATGAACTTTTCTTTATAAGTTGTTCAAAAACAAAATGTCACCAGCGATGGATAACCTATTTACACTTTTGTCCAATTCTTTGATCTGACTTCGAAGCTGGGTTCAGTCTAAACAGCTTAAAAATCTTCAGAACAGCCACATTATCTTCTTGAACTTCATATAGAATATCATGAGAATACAAAAAAGGAAAGATATTAATCAAAATGTCAGTGCTTTCTTAAAACATGGAGATTTTGGAAAGGAAGCACAGTGTGAGAGGTGCTTTCGTATCGGGTAGTTTTAGGAATTAATCACTAGGGTGGTCGCTCAAAATTTTCCCAGTTACATTCCCACCACTAATAGGAACTCTGAGGTGATGTAAGCTGATAGACAGCAATGTCATTTAAGCACCGCATTCAACAATGTCAACATCTGGAGGATGGAGGACTTGATCAGTTGAGGATTATCAGTTAAGAAGGGCCTTGACTTTGTCATCGGTTCATATAGCGCTGTTTTCCATGTTCGTGAAGTATATGGAAACTGAGTGTTTACATGGTGTTTAAAATATGGCGAGTACTGATGTTTCATATGGCATGCGTTTGGACTATTTACATATATATTTGTCATTGGTAGTTCCAATTGTGCTGGGTTAGAACCTACTCTGAAGTACTATAGGAGCTAATTTAGTCTCCCCAAAAAACATTCCTATAAAATAAAATCGTTCCCAGTTCATGTGGTGCGAACATTCCAAAAAGTTGGTACGTCTACCAATAATTGTAGAAACTATGAATGAAAATGTTATTCTGCTGTGAAAGACCCTATATTTTATATCCACTATAGAGAAAAAAATTAATCCATAGTGGTTATTATATGCATATTAAACACTTGGTCCATACATTTATTTTGTACAAATATTAAGTAATATAATGGATTGACAGTTTAATTGCATGAATTTAAATTGAATGTTCAGTTCATCAAAAATAACCAACTAAAACACAGTTATTTTTCCCTTTTACTTTGTGTTCTTCTATTTGGGAATTCGATTAGCTGATTAATAAGAGAATAGCTCTGATTTCAGTGGAAATCAAAGAGTCTGAGCATCAAATGAAAACACAAGAGCAATGCCCAACATGTGAAAGAGGGTGAAGAGACTCGGGCCGCACAAGTCAACTCTGCTGGGACAGAATTTGTGATGCAAATCTGAGAAAATGAGGCACTATTAACTGATTTGCATTCTCCCATACACCCCCACTCCATTTCTCCAAATCGCAGACATGCCCACACACATGCATGATGCACACATAGAATGAAGCAGAGACTTCTGACTGATTAAGTCTAAACTGTTCTGAGGGTCACTAAGTCTCTAATGTAAGCAAATAACATGTGTCTGTTTGGAAGACAATGTGTAAATCAAATCAGGGAGATAACAGTAACAGATGACCTATTCTAAGTGCATTGATTAAAGACCCTTGAGAAGATGGAATGTGATTTTGAGTGTTCACGTTAATCAAATCACTGTAGTTACAGTGACCACCCCAAATGTAGTTTTAATAGACTCCAAGCTGGATTCTAAGAGAATTATATCACCGAATAGATGGCATATCTAATATGTAAACAAGTTATATGTATATAAGAACTGATTCTATGTGTTCCTTGAGTGCAATGTAAGTCACTTTGGATAAAAAAAACATCTGCCAAATGCATAAATGTAAATCACTGGAGACATTATCTTGAAGACCCATTCATTACTGACTGATGCATTTCAGACCCCCATCACAGACAACAATCAGACAGGTTGTGCCAATGTCTGACACATCAACCAACAAGATCGTATTGACTCTGCAGATCCATCTGCATCTAAATAAGAGCAAGTACTTTATATGCCACACGGGTTCTTGGTCCTGTTAAGTCCAGCATCTAAAACAATCCTATTTAAAAGCAAATGCTGGGAATACGGTGGCCTACAGAGCACGCAGAGATGACTGGATTAAGGACAGACTCCTTGAATCATACATCAGAGCGTAATCACCGCAATATGAAAGACCGAGTCCGAGCTCACAATTCTGATGACGCCAAAACAGAGAAAACCCCAAATGGATTCCACAATAAAGCGCCGCGCGCCTGCAATTAGTAGCCATCATGCACGCGCAAACAGCATCAAAGCATCGCACACTGCCAACCGCACACAATAGAGGCGTGTGTGCTGGCGTGGGCTGCCAGCTTCCATACTACTGGTGCACATGACACAATTACATCGATATGGCTTTTCACGATTTCAGGATAGAAGAGAAAATTACCAGTGCGATTGCAAATCTCTCCTCCAGTTCGGCCGGATCCGGCATGGGCAGTTTAGGGGGTTTGTTGCCCCTCGCCCTGAAATCTGTGAGATGAGCATCCATACTTTCAGCGTTCCCCATGTTTTTTGTCTGATGCCCAGCGACGGTAAACCGGTTCGAAAAACGTCTTCCGCTCCAAAATGTAATAAAGAGGTCAAAAGCAACCGAAAAGATAAGCAGGTTTTTATAAGTGACTAGACACCCTCTCCATCGATGCAAACCCGCAGAGCACTGTATCAGATGAGAGACTTCGACAATAGCATCCCTACATTGTTAATCCGTATCTGTCGGGCCCTCCGCTCATTCTTCGGAGCTGTTGAGCATCGCTCACTCAACGACAGCGGGTCTGAAGCTGGGCGCATTTATCAGTATCATGCACAATAAACGCACCGCTGGAGGTTTGCGGCATGATAACGCGCATGGCTCGGACTCGGGCAGGCCAGTTAATCCGCGCTGTGTGGATGATAACAGACGGACTTCGACAAAACGCAAACTCCCCCATTCAATCCCCGACACAATGAAGCCTTTCAGCACCAATCCCCCGCTGGGGAGTGCCAAAAAGCCATGCTGAGGAGTCGAGGGGGAGGCAATGTTTTGTTCTGTTGCATGCTGGTATTTGTAGTTTCGACAGCGTGTGAATTGCCATTTTTTTTTGTACAGCTGTGAAATGGAATATATTTGAGTTTTTTGGTAAATCTCTAAAAATACAACTCAGAAATAATACAACTTAATTACAATTACGAAATAATTACAACTCAAAATACAACTTTTTTATGACTCATTTCCCCCAAATTAATTCCAATTTCATTTTATTATCCTACTACAGTGTCTCCAGTTTGTTTCTATTTTATTAAAAAGTGTGTCATTTTTATCACCATATGACCTTCCATTGCATCACCTATGTGATTTTATGGTAACAAACTGATTTTAATTGCTTAAATATTTTGGTATACGTTAGTATTAGCTGTATAATATTATGTATACCGTTTATTAAAAATTCCTCTCCAATAATTATAAGTTCACTAAAGGCTAGAATTAAGTGGACATTATTTAAATGTGAACTGTGGACTTATTAATGGGTTTAACTATTTCAATAATTCTAGTGAAGACAAATTGTGGAAACTATTTGGGGAGGGTAATCTGGTACCCACATATCATACATGTTGTAGCTAACATATTTTTCTTTTAATAGTAGCAAATTTTACATGGTTTATTGTTGGACCAAGATCATTTAGAAGCTGATCTATATGATAGATGAGCTGGACTATTGAGCCAAGATTGTCCTAGTAGACCTTGATCAAGAAGCTACTTTTACAGCTAATAGACTAACTTCAAAATCTCCCAATTTATCAAAAAAAGTTCATGTGACAACCAGTGTCATCTTAATGGTAAACTATAAAACTTTTTACCTCTAGAGTGTGAAAAATAAACCCGGATGCATTTAACAGAAGAACATTGTTTTGTTTGTATTTCGTCACTTCGTGACTGTGCGATTGTGCGACTGGTGATGAATATCACCCAAACAAAATAATGATATGATAATGCTTTATGAGCACTATGTCTGTTAAAAAAAAGTTTACTCACCACTTGAGTAATAAAAACGCCATCTCTGTGTTGCTTTTACAACCTTCCAAATCCCTCACTTCTCGCCATCTCCGAAAATCCAAGCCTACTATCATGTCTAGTTTTGGTTCATGTTTTCATGGTTTTTATGTATGCCTCCTGGTTCCTTGTTATGTTATTCCATGTCCTGTGGTTCCCTAGTCCTTCCGAAACAATTATGACGTAATGAAGCCTTATTTACTGAAATCACATGACTTTGGCTGTTTGATACATGTTTCGAATCACAAATGTTCGTAAAGGTTTTGAAGCTTCATGAACTTTTGAAGCTTCACTACTTCGAACTTGTCTTCAGTGGACTCAGTTACACCTTTGTTGGTTCTTGTTTTATTTCAAGCTATGTCACATTCTCTTTTTCCTGTAGACTCTCCTCTGTTTTGAATTTTTTTTTAAACGAGTAATTCCCCGATGGTTGGAGATTTAGCTACAACATGTGAAGCTTTCTTGCTTGTTGTGACAGCTAATCTATGCCACTCCCACACAGAGTGACAGGGTTTTAATAAACTGAATTCTGTAGTGTGAGGGAAATTGAAATTGATATGTAACTGGATTGTTCCATTTAAGGGTGGTGAATGGGCCAATATATCTGGGACTTAGCTTTTTTCTTAGGGCAAGCGCATATTGATGTCCTTGCTAGACAGCCAGACCTACACTGTGGCGTTTGATTTGCGATGATTGCCTGTCAGTTTGCACCTGCACAGTGCTCGCTGTATTTAATGGTGGGCACTCTTGCTCTCCTGGGAAACAGTAATCCACCGGAAGTGATCTTTAAGGAGTGAGAGGGTACTATTGGGCTCTGGGTAGTCAGAACCCAATGAAGTGTGTGTGGAGTGAATAAGGGGAGTACATTGTACTCGGGGTAAGTACTGCAACCCTGGAAGGCAGCTCAGTGGAGCAGTGATGGAGGCATTGGAGGGGTTGGAATGGGATTGATGAACAGTTGGATGGGTAAGATGGGATCGGGTTCTTCGTTGCTTTTGTCTTGAGCATGTAAGCAGAAAAGTGCATACGCGTTTACATATTTGAGACCTGGATAGTAAGAAATAGTAGAATTGAAACAAGTGAAGAATAATGCCCAACGAGCTTGATGGGGATGGAGTCTCTTGGCATTTCTTAAGTATTCTAGGTTCTTGTGGTCAGTGAGCACTATGAAAGGATGTTGGGCTCCCTCCAGCAAATGTCTCCTCTCTTATAAATTGATAGTGAGGAGTTCCCTGTTGCTGATGTCATAATTCTTCTCCGCCATGCTGGTTTTACAGGAAAAGAAGGTGCATGGATGGAGCTTGGCTGGAATCTCCTGCTGCTGAGACAGCACCACTCCTACCCCAGTAGTAGTGGCATCCACCTCGACCAGGAAAGGTGTACAGGGGTCAGGATGGGCGAGGAGTGTTGCACTGGTGAATGTCTGCTTGAGGGTGTTGAAGCCCTCTGTGGTCAAGAGAGACCAGGACAGATACTTGAGCTTGTCTTTCAACAGGTTGGTGAGAGGGCTAGCAATAGATCCATAGTTGTGGATGAATCACCAGTAGAATTTTGAGAAACCCAGGAAGCGCTGAAATTCTTTGAGATTAGTGTGAATGGACCAGATCTTATTGGCTTCCACCTTCCCCTCCTCCATCTGTCTGGATACCACTGTGGTTGATGTTGTAACCAAGGAACTGCACTGAGGACTGATCGAATGAGCACTTCTCGGCTTTAAGGAACAGATGGGATACCCTCAATAATTTCAGGACCTCTGCAAAGTGGTGGCGATGTTCAGCCAAACTCTAAGAGTAGATGAGAATATCATCAATGTAGACAAGTACAAACCAATGGAGATACTCCCGGAAAACCTTGTGCATGAAGTCTTGGAATATGCAGGGGGCATTGACCAATACACACGGTATGACCAGGTATTCATAGTAGCCTGTTGGAGTCATGAAGGTCATCTTTCACTTGTCCCCCTCTCATATTCTGCTGGGTTTATAAACGCTGCGGAGGTCCAACTTGGTCCGCTATCGCTCCGCCCACGGAAGAAAGGAGTGTCGCACCGCATGCGTGATCGTGCAGGTGTGTGTGATTAATACTCTGGTGAGGGTGTGCGCTGGAGATGAGTGGTGTTTGAGCCTTGCCGATCCGTGACAGTGGTAACTATGCAGGGAGTAATGCTAGACAACTGAGTAGCACTACGTTATGGAAACAAGATCAACTAAGCAAGGAATCTCAACTTTAGAACTGAGATAGTTCCTAATTAAGTAATGAGATCAGCCTCATTATTAACTATAACAAACTATGAAAAATTGGAAAGACTTATTGGAAAGACCAATAATTACTAATCACAAAATTATTGTGTGTCTGAGATGTAATGAATATATATTTCTTTTTACTCTGAATGTCATAAAATTCCTCTTATTTATCTACGTGTTACCTAGTCACTCTGCAGGAACCTCTAGTGATCTGGATCATTATTTTAAAGTGAAAACATACTTGCCAAAAGTCATGCAAATAAAGTTCATTTGAAATTTAATTTTTTTTGTACATTACATCCTGCATAGTTATCTATTAATGACAGACCATTATAAAGTGTTATGCAACTTTTTTTTACAGATAAGATGAGACTTGCTTGAATGAGTGATATATGCACATAATTTCCTGTGAAAACCACTCTGACAGGCTTAAAATATAAACAGGTAAAATAGGTTTTCCGCAGTGAATCAGGGTAAGACAAAAACACATTTTGTAAGCAGAATTGATGATGCATTGACTCATTATTTAAATATATTTAATTCTGAACAAAAAAAGTTACATAGTGTACCTTCAAATACTCATGCTGTGCTTTGAACAGCCTGTAAAGAAATTGCAGTTGCATGTCAATAAACCATCTTTACATAACTAATTCTGACAAAAAAAAAACAAACATAAATGTCTCAAAAGCACAGAAGGGAAACTCTTTACTATGACCAGTGTTCAGATGCTCATTGCAGTTGTGCTGAATAAACCTAAACTAACATACAGGACCACTTGGATTTGTTAATTTTTGTCAAGTTATAATAAGCTACCTCTGACGTGATGGGAAATCTTAAAGCATTATGTGTTCAGTGGAAAAACGAAAGAAAAGACAAAACAAGCCTGAGTCTTAAATCTATGATTAATTCATTCTCAGAGAATAGTGCCAATACCAAAAGGCAGAAGAAGCCTGTACAGGGTCATAAATATCAAATTAAGCTTTGTATTTCACGTTGCAGCACAAAATTCACCTCATTGTTGTAATGCAAGTGAATTAACAAAAAAACAAAAAAAACCAAAGTGGAAACAGCACTGAAAGTTCTTTGTATTTGAGTAGTCTAATGCTAGTAACTTCTGCTAGTCACTTCCTTCTATCAACTTCAGTTTCTAAATAATTGACAATAATTCAGAAACAATAATTCTTATAACAATGAAATAAAACAGTAATATAATCATTAAAAAATTGCAAAAATTTAGCTAAAAAGTTAATCTCTTCATACAGTAAGGTCTCCACCATGATCTAAATTGTCTTCATATTGATATTGACACCATGCTAGACTAAATAAGTGTTATTTAAAGAAAACCATTGCTGTGTTTCTACCACTAGAATGCACTGCAGTGCAAACTTAAAATGTGTGCACAAATGTATACTGACGTTGATGATATCAATGTAATGTGATCAGTCTGATAAAACAAGCGCTTTTTTTTGTCCAGTTGTCCCAACATCATGGGGGTGCTATACAGGGATATTCAGTTTTTGTAGTCCCTTTTATTAAATCAGTTGGGATAATTTTCTGGACAGACACAAGCAGGAATGTCTTTGATCTTTGCAAACACTTTTACTCAAAAACAGTTTTCTTTTTCCAAACTATCCTAGGCGGTAAGAAGAAACATAAAGATAGTGTAAAAAATAAGAATCGAAATTGTATAAATGTTTAAGATATTCATAGTTCCTGTGGTATTTAGTCACTTTCCTCCTCTTTCTCATACCGTCAATCTCTTTTCCATCATTATTCACTTCTCTTTCTATAAGTATTCAATCATCCTCCTCTCCTTCACCATCTGCTTCCTCCTCCTGCATAAACTCCACCAACAGCTCAGCAGTGCAGCTTGCTTCTCCCAGGCTGTTGACGGCTTTGCAGGTGTACTTGGCATCATCATCGGGGCAAACCTCAGAGATCACCAGGCTACAGTGGCCGTCCTCTTCATAGTCGATCTGGAAGTGACGGGTTTCCTTAATAGGCTGGTCGTCCTTGTACCACACTACCTCGGGGTCTGGGTACCCTTTGAGTTTAGAAAACACAGTAAATCAATATGAAATAAAAGATTTCAAAGCAGGTGCAAGTGGACCACACAACAACAGTCATTTACCTTTGACCTACCAATGATTCACAAAGCAGAGCATTTAAATATCAATATATGGAGCTCAATATACCCAGCTCAAGTTTGTTATTTTTTTGACTGATGATGATCGTATCTTCACCCAAATCTATAAACTTCCTCATTGTTTGTTTCTTTTGAACTTTTCCATACTAAAGGGAGAGCAGAAGGTAAAAAGAATCCTGACAATATTAATAATTAGGAAGTGGTTAGGTAGAGAAAGGGATATGATTATTACAGCTATTTTCATTTTAGAGACCCTAAAATAGATTAAAAATGGTTGATAGGTCCTAATAATTTAAAGGTATAGAGGCCAATGATCATAGCAGATAATGTTAGCACATACAAAAAAAAAGGAGGAAAAAAAAGAGAAACTATTTTTTTATTACCTCAGTCCCTAAGATGTTTAGACACTGGAAAAGCGCTTCTTTTTTAGCATTCGACCTAAACATTAAGATTTACCTATGGTTTACTTATGATTACTTAAGATTTACTTATGGATGTCTCTAAGAAATAAATCATAATGTATATTGGGATGATTTCAGAAGGATCATGTGACAGTGAAGATGGAAGTAATAATGAACAAAATACATTTTAAAATATATAATAGAAAACAGTAATATTTGACAATGTTAAGGGTTCAGGGCAGAGAAATTATAACTCAGCACTAAAAGTATAATAGCCTTTGAGGTCAAAGGTCATTACCCTCAATCTTGCAGTCAAAGCGGGCAGCACTGCCTTCCACCACTTCCACATCCTGTATGACAGAGGTGAAGGTGGGAGCCTCAGGGTTGCGGTTTTCATCCTCCATAATCGCAAGGAATGGCGCAGGAGGCTCTTCTAAAAACACACACGTTTATTTTACATTTATATGCAAAACTATATTTTTTTACATATATGACATTTATTATACAATAGAGTGCAAAAGTTGGGCTCCAGAAATGAAAACTCCATTCAGTTTCTCCAGAAATAATTGATTTTGAATGACACCTTATGAAACATTTAGAGAACTTTACTGTGAGTTATGAAGTTGTTAATTGATGGTATTTGCTTCTGTTGAAAATGTCATCCTACAAAATTTCAACGTAGTTTTAAAATATCATGTTTAGCAGCAGAATTCGTTGTGATAAACTACATTACCAATGATGCTGTAAAGGAAATTCCACCAATAACAGTTGAAACAAGCAAAATGTGCGGCAAAAGCACAGCAATTGACTAATCAAGTCAGTTTTCCTATTCTTTCAAAATACTTAAATATTTGAATACATATTCATATTTTATATATAATCAACATTTTTAAATGAGTAGTTTCATATTTCTCCAACGTTTTTAAATTTGATTATACCGTTCGCAACGCTTCATGGGTTTATAGTTTTTTCTTTCACTAAAGATGTTCAGAATACAGTCTTATACCTTTGTTTTTTATCTGATTCTCTGATACCTTTTTGCTTCAAATCAAAGTTTATAATGTTGACCTGGTTCAATACTTCTGGAACCAGTGCTGCTGCACTCAAGCCTACATGCAACAATGTGAAAATTGGTTGGTTAGCCAATACCGTCAGTTGGAGAGCTTTTCTTTGGTCCAATCCCTCCTAGCATTCCCATAGAGCTGAACCTGGAGATAGCTCGCACTGCATTCCCTGTTTTCTGCACAGACACTCACAAACATGAAGTCTAGAAACTCTGCCACTTCCACAAGAAAACAGTTTCCTTTAAATCAAATGTTTTGTTGAATGAATAAATCAAAATAAAATTCAGTTCCCTCACCTGCCAGCGGCGTCTCAGGATGTACTTCTTCATCCTCTCTTTGGACAGCTGTTTGGCTTCCATATTTTTGGTGTCCTGTTTGAGCCAGGAGTGCTCAAAACACTGAGCACAGGTCAGCCTGGCCCTACATTGTGGCATGAGGCTCTCAGAATCTGCTCAAAATGTTCTTCTCAACATTCATCGTGCACTAATAAATTTGAGTGATAACTAACTTTGTCAATTTACAACAATGTACATTTTACTGGATTCTTTGTTAAGGATCTTTGCCAGGGGTGGTGAACGTCGGTCCTAGAGAGCACCAGTACTGCAGAGTTTTGCTTTAACTCTAATCAAAAACACCTGAATAAGTTAATCAAGGTCAAAGGTTACAAGAAAGCTACAGGTGAGCTTTTATCAGGGTTGGAGCAAACTCTGCAGGACTATGGCTCTCCAGGAACGACATTTACCACCCCTGGTCTATACCAAGATCTCAAGAAATTAGCTTCATGTACATCTAAAAAGGAGATTCATGCATTTGACGAACTTGGAACGATGTTGGTGTTACAACAAAAGTGATCTTTCTTCAACAGTTTCTTACTAAGTAATCTTACTTCATGTCCTTCTTCAGGAGACTGCTGATGAAGTCTTTGGCCTGATCTGAAATCTCATCAAAGGCCTCATCCTCAAAATCCCAGGTGGCTGAGGTGACATTGGCTAGGGTTTCATTGTCATTATCTCCCATGAATGGCGAAAGACCACTGACACTGAGGGTAAACAAGAGGAAGGCTATCAGGTAATATTCTTCAACCAAAAGAAGATGAAGATGAAGATGTAAGATACAAAAGGACCAAAAGCCTTTTCTGAAGGATCATGAAGACTGGAGTAATAGTTGCTGAAAATGTAGCTTTAAGATCACAGGAATAAATATAATTTTTTTAAACGATATATTGAAATAGAAAACAGTTTTTCAAAATCATAATAATATTTCACAATATTACTATTTTATTGTATTTTTGATCAAATAAATGCAGGCTTGGTGAGCTTGAGAGACTTATTGTACCAAGACTACATTGTTGAACAGCAGTGTATTCCTTTTTATTGACTATGGTGTAACATATTCAATGAATTATTTTGTAAAAAGAAATGTCATAGAGCCAATAGTATAGTCATATAGTTTATAAGTGATATTTATAGATATAGAGGCTATATTTTATGGGGATCTTATTTTCACCTTTCAAATTACTGATTTAATCACCTTCAATAAAACAAAAAATCATGAACTATTCTTTTATCATAAAATATATTTGATATGTTCAGGCATTCTCATCTACAAAAAAAGATTTTTGTATATATATAATATATATATACTATATATATATATATATATATATATATATATATATATATACTATATATACCTATATATATACTTTTTTATTTTTAATCAAATTACTTTAAATGACATATTTTAACTACATTCATAACAAATTAGTTTTTCGAATGCAATTTAGTGTTTTGAAATTTTTTTATT
The DNA here is from genome assembly GCA_037043235.1 of Rhodeus uyekii. Lineage (NCBI taxonomy): Eukaryota > Metazoa > Chordata > Actinopteri > Cypriniformes > Acheilognathidae > Rhodeus > Rhodeus uyekii. The sequence goes on from JAWRVZ010000032.1 coordinate 5,205,387, forward strand.
AATTTAAAAACCGCCTTACACTACAGGGAGCCATTAGCCATGTTGTAACCTGCAAATAAAAGTAACTGACACAAGTCAGTTTAAATATTTATACTCTACCTCCAAGGTATCAAAATTGTGTTTATATGATGAATTGAAAAAGCAAGCTTGGAAAGCAAGTTGTCCAAAAACTAATAATGGCCTTAAAAGGAAATGTTTCAGTCTTCAGCATTGATTACTTTATGTGTACATGCCACGGTTGTTAGAGACAGCTGTATGAGTGATAACGATGTAGCGGAGATTTGTCACTCACAGAATGTAACAGATGACGCCAATACTCCACATGTCTGTTGGGTAGCTGATAGCCTCATAGTTGATCACCTCAGGAGCTACAAACTCAGGAGTTCCAAACAGAACCTTCAGAGAGCCAGAATCCTCTGAAAACAACGACAAAATCACAACTGTGCCACACAAAAACAGATACTGTGCTTGTTTTTACAGTCGTTTACCTAGCCTTCGAGCAAGTCCAAAGTCAATAAGTTTGATTTTGCTTCCCGTCTTGTTGATGCACATGATGTTCTCAGGTTTGAGATCCAGATGGACAATACCCTGCTTGTGGATAAACTGGACTCCATCTATGATCTGCAGCATGTATTTAATCACCTCTCGTTCAGTCAGCTCGAAATCCTCGTCAACGATTCGCTCAAACAACTCACCTCCAGAGATCCTGCAACCAATGGGGCACCACAACGACATCATCATTCAGTGACGCTAACCAATCACCGTCGGACTGCAATCTCACTGCACTAGAACTGTTTATGCACATTCCATTTGACAACCATATGAACAGTGTCTGTGCCTGGAGTGCTAAACAATTCTCTTACAGTCAGGGAGATTTAAATCTATTTTCCATCATGGCTGCCAAACTAAGAAAGAGAGCATCCATGCTCTGTCTACCCCACCCCGCTGTTTCTCCATCTCACTATATAAGGACATATGACACACTTCTCCAATCACATGGTGCTGGATTTTACATTCCACTTTCGCCATAAAAAGCTAAACCAGTGGATTGAAAAAACAACTACCAAACATCACACACAGCCTATTCAAAGACACCAGGAAACACAAGGTAGGTTCTCCAAGTTGCCTAGTGTAATCATTGTTTTTACTCAGTCAAACTGTGTTGTTACCCTGCTGAAAAATCCAGCATAAACCAGTATGAATTCCATGCTGGTCCAGGCTGGTTTACGCTGGTGTAATGCTGGCATAGAGCTTGTCTGGTGGAAAAGCTTAGTCAAGCAAAACTCGTTTGGTGTAGCTGGTCCACTGGCCCTCCTGCTTCCCATGCTGGGGACCAACGAACCAGCATTCCAAACTGGTTTTTCAGCAGGGTAGCCTTTCTGCTTGGATAACATACGATAGTTTAAGGACTCACAACTCCAAGACCATGACCATGTCAGATTTTCCCTCAAAGGCATCCACACACTGCACCAGTTTGGGGTGATGGAGACTGTTCATGACGCCAATCTCCTGTCTTACGTTCTCCTTGTCCTTTTGTGAGAATGCCTTGATGAACTTCCCTGCCCATACCTTCTTGGTGGACTTCTCCACTAATTTGAAGACTTGACCAAATTTACCCCTTGTAGAGACAATAGAAAGTTCATGAGAATTTGAAAAGGGAGAAAAGAGAGAAAAGAGAAAGAAATGTGCTAAAAGTGCAAAATGTTATATTGATAATATTGATGACAGACATAATATATGCATATCTTACGTTCCTAAGCGGTCCTCTATATCATAGAAGTCCTTAACGCTACAGTCTTTCTTAATGACCACATCTCTGTATTCTGGTTCTTTCTCTTCATCTGGGAAATGAACAGGATATATATCAGACTGACCATGTGGGAGTCTTGTTAGTAAACCTTGGATTTAGAAGGAGTGGGTAATTAATCGAACTTCATACCATCATCAGACACTGTGGCTCCAACTTCCTCCCCTTCCTTTTTCTCTGGAGAAAAATGTGATTGTTTTAAAAACATAGTTTTTTTAAGTAGGCCTAGTGCATCAGATTATCACATTTATACTTAGGGGTTCAATAGCCTGAAACCAAATTTCTTTATTTCCATCTAAACCTGGACAAAACTTAAACATTTAGGCCTTTTTTACAGGCAATGCTTAGATTAAGTTAGGATTAGGCCTTAGTTCAATTAGGTCTGTTAAGTAGCTTTTATAAACATGCCTTAGAAAAATATTACTGGTTTACATCTTGAGACAAAACAATGACACTGACATAGTGCAAGTTGCTTTCATTTAGAACAGTACAAACATGCATTTTAGTCTGAGACTAGGCTTAAGCCTTGTCTGTGAAACCAGGGATTAGACTTTTGAAAATTGTAAACAACAACCATTTTAAACAATCCTAATATAAATGTATTTGTTTCCAATGAAGTACACAAGATGCTCTCTAGAACATTGTCACATCATGCTGAATATTGTGACCATAGAGTCTTGTTTAGAGTCTTGTCTTATCTTGTACATTTCTCAACCTTTCATTCAAATAGATATAATAAAATTTGTCATGAAAATGTTTGTATTACATAAGAAAAGAATACAAAATAAAGAAATTTTCACAAGTGGCTTTAGAGCCCACTGATTCTTTCTCGATCAATCAGTAGTAACAGAACGTTTCTCACAATAAAGCACTTATTTAGTTGTTTATTCTCACCTGTTATCTCATCCACTCCCACTTCAATGGGCTCAGATTCTGCACTGGGCTCTCCAACTCCATACACATTAACAGCTCGAACACGGAACTTATACTGACGATCACTGAGAAGGTTCTGGACATGGTATGAGGTGCTGTTACAGGAGGTCAGGTCATTCCATGTGTTGTCCATCGAGTTCCAGATCTCCAGGTTGTATGACTGGACGACGCTGCCCCCATCATAAGTGGGGCCATACCAGGAGAGGGTAAGTGAAGACTTGCGGATGTCGGAAGCTGCAGGGATGCCGGCTGGGGGATCTGGCTTGTCTGGGACACAGATTTACATTGGATAGGTCATCAATAGTTAATAAGGTATGCATAGAAAGATAGGGAAACTACTGGGAAATGTGCTTTATGTCAATATGCTTTATCCAAAATGCTAATGAACTCATATTCACATTCTTTCTCACATTCATACATTCTTACTGCTGAAATTTAGTGGAGATAGTCACAAATTATTATAATTTTTTTCCCCAGAAGAAATCTATAAAGAATAAAGTGACCACATACACACACACAGAGAGAGACAGACAGACGCAGAAACACACAGTGATCTGATAGAGTCTATCATAATTCCATCTGCTTCCTTCCCTTCTTTCATTATGTGTCGCTTCCTGTTTTTGTTTACTCTCATACCTACGATGGTGAGATTGAGTGAGGCCTGCTTGGTGCCAAATTTATTTTGCAGTTCCAGAGTGTAGCAACCACAGTGATCCTGGTCGCTCGCTGTGATTGTCAGCTGACTGCGGTTCTCTGTGGTTTCTATGGAAATGCCCCCACTTCCTGGCTGGATCTAAACAGGAGAAGAGTATATAATTGATTCTATAATGTAATATAGGTATTTAGGTCTTTTTAGACCTTAATTTTCATAGAAATTTTACAGCATTTTGAATTAAAACTGATGCACGTGTCACGTCGTCAATGCAAAAATGCAACTTAATTAAAAGTCATGAAATGCATTAACTTAAAAATAAATTATTCAATATATACTTTTGATATATAACTATTAATAAAATGACATACATACATAACTAAATGTAATATTTTAAAAAGTTTATATGAATAAATTTGTTACTACTTTGTATTAATTCAGATATACCGATGGCTATAAGAAATGGTATCTGGATCTGTATCGGCCGATCAGGATGAAGTGATCAATATTGGCTGTGAAAATTCTGATCAGAGCATTGTGTTATGCAGAATGTGTGTTTTTTAAAAGTGCATATTTACAATTAGTATTTGTGCTGTAAATGCTGTTTTTTGCCGTCAAAAAATCCTTATAAAATGGTGACTGTTTCAACATGTTCGGGAACCACTGATCTGTCATCTTAGAAACTCTCTGTCCTCTCTTCCCCAATTCTTCTTACCGGCTTTTTAAATTTGAGCCAGGTGCAAGTTATTGGTGCCGACCCTCCAAAGTTCCCCAAAAGTTCCACCTTTTCTCCTGCCCTGATCTTCTGATCTCCAGAGAACTGCAAAAACTGAGGCGGAGAACCTGCATGACATCATAAGCGAACATAAGTTCACATTCAACACTCTTATGATAAACAGTTATTCTGTTTATTCTCTGTTTGTCTGTCTACTATCAGAATTTTGCAAGACAGCTTATTTCACAAGAAAACATCTCTGTACATGGCCTTTAAATATTCCTTAGATAAGTATGATTATGTAAGGGTTAGTAGGAAGATAATCTTACCCTGTTTGGCGGGAGCTGGTTTCTTCTTTATTCTGGCTTCATCTGCAGAAGATATAGAGAATATATTAGTATATAAGATAGAAAAACAGAATCTATCATATATATCTTTAGAGAAAAATATTGAATAATTACTCAAATAAAAATTTTAAAATAAAAATTCTGTCATCATTTCCCTTATTTTCCCGCATATAACACGCGGGTTACACCAGATTTTACAAACCCTGCAGGGGGGTGCGGGTTATATAAGGGTGCGGGTTATATCACACATTTTTTACACACAACAATATTTTAATATATTTGTAACGTCCCTAAGGACGTAAGTGTTTTGTTTGTTTTTTGCTGTATTTTGCTGTATGATAGGCTGTCTGACCTGTCAATCATGCAAAAAGACGTGATTGGCTGTGCTGCCATGAGGGCGGGCTCTTCTCATCTCATCCGATGATCAACACCTGTAGAATCGCTTCTTAAGGGACGTGCTGCTGCACAGCGGGAGAGACTGCTTTTTATTTTTGTTCTGATTCTGTCCTGTGTTTGTTTTCTTATTGTTTGAATTTCACGCACAAGCACTGTGTACCGAGCCTGAACAGTTATGGATAATTGAAGTCATGCGAGCAACATTCGAAATGAGATCTTACACACAAAAAGTTAATCAATCTATGGGTGCTCTCCATTCAGAAGTGTAAGACAATCCACTAATCAAACATGTTTACATTACTGACAATTTATTGCACCATGTAAAAGGAAACGGATGATATTCATCTGTGGGCGCATCTGCAAATTGACCAGAGTTCTGAGGAAACTGCCGTTCCTGATCAGCATCCAGAGAAAGAGTGTCTGTGTAGACACTGTGTCTTGCTGGAATTCCCCTTTTATGGGCATGCTAAATATAGGGTCTCCAAGATCCAGGAAGCTGAGTGTCTCTCTCTCCACTATTTATTTAAGGTTTGATTGCCGTCAAGAAACAATGCAACATGTAAACCCCACTAATACTCCAGCACTCACCAAACAGACAGAGTGGGAGAGAGTGAGAACAGGGGTAAAGAAGACAGTGAGAACAGTCAGATCTTTATATGTTTCAGCTCACAGAAGTCTACCATTTTAGGCCTTCTCTTCTATCTCCAACTGATTCTCTTCTATCTTTCATTTCTTCTCTTTTGCTTGGACACACCTGAGTTGACACTGCGGGAATGCAATTTACTCTCAGCCGCCTGTCCTGGTATTTGCCTGTAACTTACTATTTGTGCCTTAAAATGTAAATCACTTTGACATTGTTTGTTAAGAACATAACAGTAATGATATTGTGAGCTACATTGCTGTCTTAAAGGCTGCTATGCTTGTGAAATACTAGAAGAACAAATGGTTGCCTAATGTTCCAAAACACTATCGGCTGAGTTTATTTTTTACTCCACCATAATCACATGGATTAAAACGCAGGATCTAGTGTGACAGTGGTGTTAAAAACTACTGTACAGGCAAACTGTTTGAGCACCACAATCTGATACCTTGGGATGAAAAGCCTCTATGGATAAAAAGCCTGTGATGACCTATGGGGTCATCTTCTCAAATGACAAATGTTTTTGAAAGGGAAATCTGGACTGAATGTTCACTAAATGTGTAGGAGTAAATGCTTCTACCAACCTTTCAGAGGATCAAGGACAACAAAAATAGAAATGGACTTCAATGAATTATTGTGGTTTCTGGAAGGTTACTGAAATATTCACTACATATGGTCAGCCTCAAGAGGGGAAAAACAAACACAAGGCCTATTTTCTGTGTGCCAAGTCCGGATAATTGCTGTAAATGTTTGTTGCAAACAAGAAAAAAAAAAAGATTTCCTATGCAGCTTTTCAGACCATGCATCCAGCATTTCGATATATGGACATGCAAAAATGTGCATAAAATTGTGTACAGAGTTATATTACATTAAATGGAAAGTCCACCCAACAATTTTAATTCTGTCATCATTTACTCAACCTCAACTTCTATGACTTTATTTCTTCAGTGGAACATGAAAGAAGATATTTTGACAAATGTTGGAAACCAAACAGTTTAGGTTCCCACTGACTTCCATTATATGGATAAAAATTACAATGGAAGTCAATGGCAACCAAAACAGATTTTTGTCTTTTATGTAAAGAAATACATTCAGGTTTGGAACAACATGAGGGTCAATAATACATTTTCATTTCCCCTCACAATTTTCAAGGTACTCAAATATGAAAATGTTGTCATTGTTTACTTATTCTTATATTTAAATATGTATTACTTTCTTCAGTGGAGCAAAAAAGGAGTTCTTTATAACTGAATGTCCCAGCTGCTCCTTTTCACACACTGATGTGATTGGTGACCATGAAGCCCTGAATTATAGCCATGAGTAACATGGAGTACTTTTATTTACAACTTTTGGAGCTTGACAATCCTTTTTGGGTGAACTATCCCTTTAAAAATAAACTAGAAACAGATCAAGTAAACAAGCCACAGCAGGTGTCCTTACTCACTTTCTGTCGTGGGAGTTGACGAAGAGCTCTTCCTGTTCTTTTTATCTGCTGATGGGTCTGAAGGATCTAGAGGAAAGGAATACAAATAATATTTTCCCTCTTTTTTCCCTCTCGTTACAATCAAAAATTGTAACAAATAAATTATAATTATCAGTTTTGGGAGTAATTTGTTATAGTTGCACTCTCACTCTATGAGCACTATGTTTCCAGTGACATGGAGAAAGAGAAGTCTTGGAGACAAAAAACTTACCATCTACAGTGACCATACAGGAACACTCTGCTTTACCATGTGCATTCTCTGCTCTGCATGTGTAGCGTCCTTCGTCCTCTGGTAGAGCCTTGTCGATTGTAAGTGAACACTTTTCACCTGATGTAAAAAGGAGAGGTAGAATTGAATGAATGTGTTTTGTCCTTGTACACATGTAGCTGTTCTTAGCTGACAACTAAATTTTGTATTCGAGTCCAAGTTTAGATTGAGATTTTAGCTCAGCTGTTTTTTTGACTTACACAAATTATTAATATGAAAATATCACCACAAATGCCTTCATAACTGACATTTTCTAAGTTAGAGTTATACAAAATTAACAATATTTTTCCACTTTCTACTAACTATGGACATTCTATAAGCAACTAATATTGGCTAACACTTTATTTTGATGGTACACTAACAGACAAAGTCTACCATTACTCTATTGAAAGTTAGCTGACATGTAGTTGCAAAGTTACTCATAGTCAGTGGACCATCAAAATAAGGTGTAACCATTTTGTATTCCCAAAAACATCCCTTAATAATGTTCTTTTCTTTGTTCTTAAGACTGTAGGCAAAACTTAAGACAATTTTGAATTCCGGAAAAGATTGTTCTTAAAAAAAACATTGTAAATATCCTCTTAAAGTTCTCATCAGATGTTAAATTAATTTACCGGATTGTTATTGTCAAATATAAGGCTTATAATTTTCTACTTAAAAAATGGATTTCTGAAAAGATGTTTTTCTTCAGAATTGCACTGCTTCACAGGAACATTCTTGGACATTTGAGAAAGTTTTGAATCCGGTCCTTGCTGAACAAACATGAAACCCACCAGAACAACAGAGAGCATAAATCACTGGATAATGCATTAGTTTAGGGGATACCTATCACATCCCTGTTTGATTTAGACTCAGAGGGAATCCTCTATTGCTATTTCAGAACTTCAGAACTAATTGTGACCCAGATGATCATTCTGTCTCATGTCTGTGGAATGGGATAGGGAGACCTTAAACCCTCAGATCGAATTACCTAATGTGAATGAGCTCAAAGAGCCAAGATAACATTCACTGAGTGCTCCAGTTGGCCATGAATCAGCCTCAGCTTTATGATTATGACTCTCGGTATGTGATTTACAACACAGAACACTAAAGTAGGGAATTTAGGAAGAGAGGGTTTAAGCTTGTACACATCAGTGAATACAGTCTTGAAAGTAAAGCATGAAGACCCTTTCATATCCATGGAACTTTTCCATTGGAGAAAAGGTTCTTTACTGTAGAAAAAGGTTTTTAAGATTAACCAAATATTCTTAACACTAAGACAAAACAGTTCTCTTAAGAAATGTTTACTGAAAGGTTCTTTGTGGAACCAAAAAAGCTTGCTCAAAGGCATCTGTGAAATCCACTTTTTGGAATCTTTGTTGTAACTTTATAGACTGAAGGTTCCCACATTGGGATTCTCACATTTAAACTTCTATTATCAAGACATGTTCAGAAAATACAAGATTAATAGTCATTTTAAAATTGTCGTCAAGTACCAACTTTTATACCTTCCCGTGAGAAGACAATGAACTTGGATGGCTTCACCGTTTTCCCATCAAGTATCCAAGTGATGACAGCTTGGGGGTCAGAGGTCACCTTACACTCTAATCTCAGCTTCTCTCCATCCACCACAGTAATGTCACCGAGAGACTGTGTGAAAACAGGTGACTTTCCAGCATCCTTCTCTCCTCCGTTCACAACTTTTGCCTTTTTATCGTTTGTCTCTGTTATTTGTCCATCATTTGTCTTCTTCTTGGGATTGGCTTTCTCCTTGTTTTCACTTGTCCCTACATCGGTGCTGCTGGCTTTTTTCTCTGTTGTTGCGTTTTCCTTTACGTTGACCCTTTTATCAATTGCACCACCATTTACGCCATTGACACCACTTTGCTTTTCCTTTTGGGGTGTCTTGGGTGCTGGTTTTGATGAATTCTGTTCATTTTCCTCAGTCTTCTCTGGTTCTGGTGCTTGCTTTTTGTTCAGGAGGGACCTGAAGTCTGAAGGTGCGCTGCTTGGAGGTGGTGTGGCAGCAGGTGCTTTGGATGAACCATCTTTCTTGTTGAGCAATGATCTGAAGTCAACCTTAGCTGGGGTGCTTGTCTTGATCTCAGACCCTGGCTTAGGCCCCGACCGGGGCTTGAGAGCTGCCCTAAAGTCTGTCATCTGTCTTCCTTTGCTAACCTCTAGAAAATAAAGCCAAATATAAGAAATTTCCTTTCGTCAATCCCTCTCGACTCCTTTGGTAGGGGTTCCTTGCGGTTCCACAAGCTGTAAATGGATATGGGCATCCAGTTGTATCAACGTTCCTTCAGGATCCCACTGATCCAGTGACAATGTGGAGGTCCTGCTCTGCCTGTGGCTTCCAGTCACTGCGCAACAATCTGTTCTCTCCACTCAAACTACCCTTGGGACAACCCCTCTGGACCAGAATGAAAGAGGGAGGAGAGAACAGAGAGTAGAAAAAGGACAGAGGAAAGGAATGAGATATGTGAGTGTGGGGTGTGGAATTGGATTGTTTAAGAGCTTAGACTCCATTCTATAATAGGTTAATTGGAGACAGGAGCACATTTCATATCTGTGTGGCATCAAAGGGGGTGAAGGGGGGGAAGCGCCATTGCCTTATTAGGGAAACGCTTCCAGTGCATGGGCATCAACACAGCAGAGCAGAGTTAGGAGGTAAACAGATGGCAAGATAGCATCAGAATTTGTTTCATTATGTTAAGGACAAAAATCTTCTGTATATCATCGTTGCCTGATTTAGAATTACTTTTATTAAACAGCAAAAAACTTTTCCCTGTTGAAAGTTTAATAATAAGAAAAGGAAAAGAATCTCAGGCTCATATATGTTTAGAATACTGTTCCTTTGGTGCTTGGACAGAAACCAGAAAAGAAGTGTTCTGGTTATTGCGTGGGTTTTTCTCTGGATGTGGTTAACTTTACAACCTCTCTATAAATGAAGGGCCCTCATTGGCCCATTTTTAAGATGCATTTCCCCAATCAGAGTTGAGTAGCATGTCTCTCAACAGTTTATATTAAAATGTTACATGGGAAGCCTTATATGGCTATGAACCTCACTGTTACTCTTACTCGTTGTGCGTGTGTGCTGAAGATGGACACAACATGTCTCCTAGATAAAATAGCTTTCTGTGCTGTTTTGCTTCAGCACAAGGTGAATTGGTGACTGAACTTTCCATTGCTGCTGGTTTGAAACAGCCAAACTCATCTTGAAATTGATCTCCTTTATATTCTGTGGGAGACTGGGAGTCCAATCCTTAATCCTCAGTCTTACAAATAACCATAATGAGGAGATTGGATGTGTTGTACTAAATCATGCTGGACAGAGCAACATTTGACCTGGTACAACCACTGACATCTGATGAAATGTGCTCCACTAGATGTCCACCAAGAAAAACTATTTCAAATAGTACATTTAAAAAACAGTCATTGTTTAAGCAAAATGCTTATGAACAAACAAAAAGAGTGAGCATCTCATTTTTAACTGCCACCCATTTAGTTATTTCAGCTTTACTCTGCTGTAAACATTGCTCTTGGCTTGGAATCCAAGCTCACGTATGTGTACCTTATGTATGCACTTATGTATACCATGGCTTTTAAAAATGCAAAAAAAGGGAGAAAAAAGCCAACTATCAAAACTAAGGAAATAGACCTGTAACTTTACTAACATGAACATCACTTTTATTAACCATTTAATTCACATAAGTGTTAAGCTTTATAGTCACATACTTTTCCAGAATTATTTGCGCAGGCCACAAATGTGTCAACTGTGACACATTTATATAACCAGTGCTTGTTGTAATCTGTTTTGCTAAAGTTACAACAACAACAACAACAACAAAACAGTCCAGCAATAATGTTTTGCTATAATGCTATTCAAGAGCAAGCAAAATGTCATTACTCTTTCTTTAAAGAGTAATAAAGTGAATAAACACAGTATCACGTTTTCAGAAAACTTCCAAAGACACAACATAAAATATATTAGATGTTTTAAGTGCATGTTCTGATTACAAGGATTTCCTCGCATCAGAGGAATAACTGGATGAGTGAATATTAGGGTAGGAATGTTCCAGAACAAAGAACAAGTTGGGTCAAGATGTGTTGTACCGTAGATGACCACATACAATACAATAGCAATAAACAAGCCCAAACTGGAGTACATAAGTCATACATTTCTTATACCACCTCATCTCCTCCTTGCATTTGAATTATGACAATACTCCTAACACATTCTGAAATAGTAAAACAACTGTAGGTGTGACAGAATAGAAGGGACATCCCTTGATATTCATGCATGTCCAGAGTGGTGTGAAAGGAACTTTTGTGTTTGAGAATGGAGAGGCTCTCATTTGGGGCAGACAAGCAAGGGGACACTGTTTACAGAACAGCTTGTGTGGTCTTCTTCTTTTGAGACCAGAACCTTATATGTCCATGAAGACTTGGACCTCCAGATCAATCACCACCTCTCGTACCAGTCGTGAAGCAGGGCTTCTGCGTAGTTCAACAATGGTTCTTTACATTACGTGTGGTGCTTCATGGTGAAGCTGGCACATTTCACTTTGAAAGATGGTTGTTAGTAATATCATAAGTTTAAGATTTATGGCTGTTTCACGTCACATCTAAACTTAGTAGATGTAGAATACTGACAAAGATTTTTTTTAACCCTATAAAGCTGGACATGAAATACGTAATAGTTTAAAAAAAAAAAAAAAAACAGTTTATTTTAGACAAAATCCTAAAACAAGTTTGCATATGTATTGCATATGCACACTTGAGCAGGAAATAACTAAAAATCGTATTCAGAGGTCTAAACGGAGCAAAAAAGATTTTCATGTGCTCACTTGTTTATTAATGATCTGCTCTCAATATTCAAGATAAGTAATTCTCCTGGAAAAAAAGTGACGTATATTCTGAAATGTTTAGTCAACCCGTTATTAGACAATCTGTGTTGGATTTAAAATTTAAGTGCGTATATGAACTCTGGGTTTACTGATACTAAAACATACTGATAGTGTTTCCAGCAATCTACTCTTCTAGATTCTAGTTTCCAGGCAGAAACAGGATTAAGACTGTTATAACTTAGAGGGGAAGAGAACTGTCTGAGGACTTGAGGACCAAAATTGTGGTAAAATATCAACAATCTCAAGACTACAAGTCTATCTCCAGATATCTAGATGTTCCTTCGTCCACAGTGTGCAACATTATCAAGAAATTTGCAACCCATGGCACTGTAGCTAATCTCCCTGGACGTGGACAAAAGAGAAAAATAGGATAGTCCGGATGGTGGATAAGCAGCCCCAAACAAATTTAAGCTGTCCTGCAGGCTCAGGGTGCATCAGTGTCAAAGCGAACTATCCGTCGACATTTGAATTAAATGAATCGCTATGGCAAGAGACCCAGGAGGACCTACTGCTGACACAGAGACTTAAAAAGGCAAGACTACAGTTTGCCAAAATGTACTTGAGTAAGCCAAAATCCTTCAGGGAAAAACATCTTATGGACAGATGAGACAAAGATAGAGCTTTTTGGTAAAGCATCTCATTCCACTGTTTACCAAAAACGGAATGAGGCCTAAAAAGAAAAGAACACAGTGCCTACAGTCAAATATGGTGGAGGTTCAAAAATATTTTGGGTTGATTTGCTGCCTCTGGCACTGGGTGTCTTGACTGTGTGCAAGGTATCATGAAATCTGAGGATTAACAAAGGATTTTGGGTCTCAATGTAGCTGGGTTTGTGTCTGAGATTGTGGGTCTTCCAGCAGGACAATGACCCCAAAATACTTAAAAAAGCATCCAGACATGGATGGCAACAAAGCACTGAAGAGTTCTGAAGTGGCCAGCAGTGAGTCCAGATCTAAATTTCATTGAACACCTGAGGAGAGATCTTAAAATTGCTGTTGGCAAAAGGGGCCCCTTCCAATATGAAAGATCTGGAGCAGTTTGCAAAGGAAGAGTGGTCCAAAATTCTGGGTGAGAGATGTAAAAAGCTTAGTGATGGTTATAGATAGCGATTGAACTCAGTTATTTTTTCCAAAGGGTGTGCAACCAAATATTAAGTTAAGGGTGAATTTGTCCAGCCCATTTTTTTTTGTATGAAAATATGTGAAATTTCCCTTTTTCCTTCTTTTTTTTTCTCCAATACACACAAAGGGAATAACATTTGCAAAACATGTGTTAAAATGATTATGTGTAAATACATATAATAATAAAATAATAAATAATAAATACCTATAATAAATTTCTACTTTTCATGATCTCAGACACCCTTTATTGTCACTGCAGGTACCATTAAACACATGAAAATTATATACAAAAAAAGACTAAACTCTGGAAAAAATATTATTATGCCATCTTGTGGTCGATCATTTGACCCGTCTGTCCTCGTGTGAAATGAGGTAAGAGGAACAAAATGAAGAATGTTTTCTGTTGTCTGTCTGTATGAAAATAATGTCGGATTTGTATTATTAATTTACTTCTGTTTAATGCTTGTTTGACCTAAATATGGAACAACTGGACCAACCTGTACATAAGCCGACCCATTTCTCCTCTAAACAATATCAACCCAAAACAAACAACCAGATTGGGCAATACAGCAGATACGTCACAATGGGCGGGATTACAGTACACTCACTTCCGCATTACTGCACTGAATGGATTTAATAAAACTGCTTTTACAGTAAGTTTCGCGTTGTTAGGAAAAACTTCACTTTGAAGCATTAAAAAAAATTATTAATAAAACCATTCCTTTTCTTTAAACCTTTTACATAATCAAATAAAAGTGGCCGCGATATAATCTTATTTTAGCGGATTAAATCATCAAGAGTGAACAGCATCATAACTGAAAGATGTTAAAAGCCGTTATCCTAATTGGGGGACCTCAAAAAGGTAAGACTTTATTTATTATTTGAGCTGTAATAATGTTACAGTGTCATATTATGATGACGTGGCGCTAAGGAGGTTGGATAGCGTCCGATATAGGATGACTTAAATCAGTTGAAGTTACCATATTAACATAAAAGTAGTAAATACTTGGAAATATGGAGATTAAAACTGTATAGAAAGCGCATTTCATTTAAATGCCCTGCGTTCAGGTACCAGGTTCCGCCCCCTGTCGTTCGAGGTGCCAAAACCGCTGTTCCCCGTGGCAGGAGTTCCCATGCTGCAGCACCACGTTGAAGCCTGTGCCCTAGTAAGACACCGCTGAGTGTTGATTGTGTTGAGATCACATATAAAGGACATTCAATTGAACGTCACATTCCTAAAAATAAATATATTCTTTATTGACACCTATGGTTCCATGAAGAACCTTTAGATTCCGTGGAACCTTTCCATTGCACAAAAGTTTTGTGGACCCACAAAAGGAGTGAACCCAAAATGGTTCTTCTATTGCACCCCATTTTGGAGTCACAGTGATCAGTGTCTGTTTTGAAAGTCTGCCGTGTTTTATTCTCTTACAGGTTCCTGATATGAAAGAGATCATACTAATAGGTTTTTATCAGCCCAATGACGAGCTAAACCGCTTCATTTCTTGTGCTCAGCAGGAGTTTAAAATCCCAATTAGGTAGATACGACTTCAAATCAGTGGACTATTTAATTAAAACTTCTTTTTGTATTACATGATTGCTGCAATATTGATATTTTGTCTCACATATCTGATAGTACTGTGATTTAAAACCTAGTCAAATATATAGGTTGAATTTTTTATTTATTTTTTATCTGAAGGTACCTGCAGGAGTTTACTGCCTTGGGTACAGGTGGTGGGATCTATCACTTTCGTGACCAGATCCTGTCTGGGGGTCCGGCTGCGTTTTTCCTCATGAATGCTGATGTATGCTCCGAGTTCCCCTTGCTGGAAATGCTCCGGTTCCATCGTCTACATGGCGAGGATCATTGTGGAGTCTTACTTGGAACTACGGTAGGTTTAAATTTAGTAAATGAGAGAGAGTGGATAATATGTTTTTGGGACTGGGAGTTTAATCCAAACGTCTTACTATGTCTCTCAGGCTAATAGAAAACAATCTCTGAACTACGGCTGCATTGTGGAAAATCCTGAGACAAATGAGGTACTATGAATAAAGATGTACAAGATTGCTTCCTTGTACAATAATTCAAATGAAGGTCAAACATACAGTTTAATAAATGCTATTAAGAAGATGCTAATTATCACTTATTTTCTTACAGATGCTCCATTTTGTGGAGAAACCCAGTACGTTTATAAGTGACATTATCAACTGTGGTATCTATTTGTTCACACCAGATATATTTGGCCATATTGGGAAGGTTTTCCAGAGAAACCAGCAAGAGAAGGTCCAGTGAGTGTTACTGACATAATTCAGCCCCTCAGCCACATTGCACCCTTCACTAGAGAGATTTACATGTTCAATAATAGGTCGGTCTGACCCGTTTGCTCTGAAATAAGTTATTTCTTTCCACAGAGAAGAGCTCACCTATGGCAAGCAGATGCCAGAGGTGATTCGGCTGGAACAGGACATCTTTACAACCCTAGCAGGACAGAAAAAAATCTTTGTCTACAAAACACAGTATTTCTGGAGTCAGATCAAGTCTGCAGGGTAAATCTGTCTTTCTTTTGATTGCGTTCTGTCATCCCTCCCCTGCCACAGTTCCTTATATACAGTACATGATGATTTGTAATATAATACAGGTCAGCAATATACGCTAGTCGTTTGTACCTCAAGCAGTATCATCACACACATCCTGAGAGACTGGCCACAAACCAAGTCGGAACTCCCAAAGTAATAGGTATGTTGCAGAAAGTGTTCTCTCTGAACAAGCTTATCTTCATAAAGCTGTCACTGAAAATAAAGCTGTAGAAACAGTTTTCAGTCAGATATTGCTAGTAAATTTCACAATTAATTACAAGGAAACAAAATTGAAGTAGAAAGATGTATAAAATGACTTTACGTAAAGCTACAAAGTCACCGAATATGGTTGGTTTTTGCACTTTCAGGAGATGTTTATATCCACCCTACAGCAAACATTGACCCCTCTGCTGTGGTAAGTGCATGGGTAAAAGCTTATATAAGTATATATTTCTGTATTGTACTCAATTTTTTTCTCTCTGTTCAGCTGGGTCCTAATGTTTCTATCGGCAAAGGAGTGACAATTGGAGGAGGCGTGAGAGTGAGGGAGTCCATCATTTTACATGGAGCCGTGTTACAGGTTAACTGGGTCACTGCTCACATTTGCAACAAAGGCAATCAGACGTTATAAATAAAATGAAATTATTAATTAAATATCCGGGTCTCTTTCAGGACCACTGTTGTGTGTTGAACAGTATTGTTGGGTGGGACAGTACAGTAGGGAAGTGGGCAAGAGTAGAAGGAACTCCAAGTGACCCCAATCCCAACGATCCTTATGCCAAGATTGACAGCGAGACTCTGTTCAGGGACGGAGGCCTAACCCCATCCATCACCATCCTTGGTATGAAGATCTTGCTTCTATTACAGTGGGAACATGGATAACTCATAATATTATTAGGGCTGTCAAATCGTTTTAATCAATCATTTTAATGAATCGCATCTAACATAAAGGCTTGTGTTTATATACTATATATGCAAGTATAAATGTATGTGTGCGTATACATATATATTTATATGTACACACAGACATGCACACGCGCATATATATATATATATATATATATATATATATATATATATATATATACACACACACACACACACACACACACACACGTATGTAAGCGTGTATGTTTGTGTGTATATAATCACATAAAAGTTTGTGTTTATATATATATATATATATATATATATATATAATATGTGATTAATCGATTTGACATAATATCAGAATATAATATAACATTAGAGTTCTGTTCAAAAACTTAAAGGATTTCTGAAAGAAGTCTCTTATGCTCACCAGGTTTTTTATGTTCATTCAAAAATATACTGGTAAGAAAACATTAATAGTATGAAATATTATTACATTTTAAAATAATGTTTTCAATTTAATAATATTTTAAAACATAACTTTTTCCTTTGATGGCAAAGCTGAATTTTCAGCATTATTACCCCAGTCTTCAATGTCACATGATCCTTCGAGTCCATTCTAACGATTTGGTGCTCAAATCATTTCTTCTCATTATTATCTATGTTGAGAGCTCAAAAGAACAGTATTCATTTGAAAATTTTGTAACAACGTGAATGTCTTTATTGCAGCCTTTGATCAATTTATTGAATCCTTGCTGAATAAGTACTAATTAATTTAAACTGCAATTACTGATGATAAACTGAAGAGTGTTAGATGTATTGGTAGGTGCAGTCCAGAAGGTGGCGTTGTTTCTAAACTATTATAACAATGAATCCTCTTGCTACTGCGTTCCTCCCCAACTTGTCTGACCATCTGTACTCTCTATGTTTTCCTTGTAGGCTGCAATGTGAATATTCCATCAGAGGTCATCATTCGAAACTCTATCGTCTTGCCTCATAAAGATCTCAACAGGAGCTTCAAAAACCAGATTATTCTATAGAAGACACTTTCCTCTTTTGTCTTTCTGAATAAATATCGTACATTGGGTCATGTAGAAAGTATTTTAGCCTAAAGATTGCGCAATGTTTAATGTTCATTATTATTTAATGTTTATAACCACTTAGAGAAAAATACATCAAATTGTATTGCAGTAATAGTATGAATAACAGGTTTAACAATGGGACATTTTCCTGATAATTTCAGGACTGGAAATTTTGTATTCAATGGCTCACTCTTTGCTGATGCACCAGCCTTATCCATACAGTAACATAATAACATAACACTAGATTTTGCTTGTATCGCCTTGTATCAAAATGAGGAGTGAGCAGTGAAGTATTTTTCTAGAAACTGACAGATTTGAAATCACATAGTTTTGGTAGAAACAAAAAGGATGGAGATAAGTTTTTTTTTTGGTAATTATTCCTGTTTCCTGTTACAACCATTTATTAAAATCATCTCAACCTCAGAAACATCAGAACATGTCGAGATTTATTATGCCAAAATGACGAGTCCACTGAGAGCACCGAATGAACCTGATGCTTTTATATTTTATAAATATGTTGGCTTCTCACTGCAGAGCAAATGGGAGGAGCTTACGTCTAGCTCCTCCTCACTAGACACCCACAACTCTATCTCTCCACCCCATTAGATGTCCAGAGAGGAGGAGCTGGACATCATTTGACTGTAGCGAGTACCAGTTGTGTTCAATCCAAATAATAATACATCGTACATAATTTTTATTAAAACTTAATGAACAATGTTTGTTCACAAATACCTTCTACAGTTTCTGTTATTGAATGTTGCGATTATCATTGTGCTGAAGAGTAGCGCTTGTGCTTGGGCTGTGGGTACTCATTCTTCCATTACACTTGTCTTTCCTTAGTGGATCATTGTCAGTATTGTTTAATGATGAATATTACTTGCTTGAAGATTTATGTAAAAAAATATATCTGTAAGCAGCAATGATGGACTTAATTCCTGGCGACACTGGGACCTCGGTAACTTCAGGGCAATTGTGTACAATGGGCAATATGCATTTAAAGTGGGTAAATAATTCAAAGATCATTCCAAAGATCATGCCAGCTGGTGCTGCTATGACTGTGGACCACAACAGCCACATCCCACATCATGAGATCATTTAATTTTAGATAAACTGCATGTGAGAGGAAGTCATAAGTCAATTTCAAATGATTGTAAATGTCTCATTTGCATCTCAAAATATTGTACTTCCGGAAGCGCACATACACACACAAACACACGCTTTGCAAGTACAGATGTATCTTATCTTTAATTATTTTATATTTTCATGAAAATTATTATATAGAACTATTGTACGTGCATGTATTAATGAGTCATTCAAAAACAGAAAAAGATTAAAGACATTTCTTATCCTGAAATGCAGGAAAAACTACACAGTACCAAAGGTGAAGGGAACTATTCCGAATCGACTGCCGCTTCAATATATATTATTTTGAATGAGTTGTGATGAGTGAATTATAATCAAGTTATTGATTTATAATTTATTACTTTTTCAAATTTATGTACACTTTAGTATATCGTCTATGTCAGTGGTCCCCAACCTTTTTTGTGCCGCGGACCGGTAAACGTATGATCATTTTGCCGCGGACCGGTGCCCGCTCGAGATTTTTGACAGGGGGGGGGGGGGGGGGGGGTTGTTGACGCAAGCGAGACTGTTCAAACGCCTCCATAGTCACAGCGCCACAGCCGCTTGCAGCAGCTCACGGACCGGTCCGCAACCACTGGTCTATGTAACCAATTATTAGTTAAAGCATTTACTGGTACTTTATTTTTCTATATTCAAACACTAGAGAATAATAATGAATATTGAATGTACTTCTCACAGAGAGAAAGAAAAAAGGTTATCAGAATATTTTGGGGAAAGTTTCTTGTTTTCGAGCCAGAGCTTGACCAACTTCAACCTTGAAGAAGCTGTGTATCTGTGTGTGTGTTAATATGCTCTGTTACAGATCAGGATGGTGAGATGATCAACTGGCACCGTAAGGAGACAGAATGACTTGTTTTTCTCAACAATCTGATGCTTAGAAATGGATTTATACAACCTGGAAGGTCACTTGGGGCCTAAACCAGAGGCCTTGTTGTCAACCGTTTGATCGGCGAAGATACTTCTACATTGGGGGAATTCTTTTAATGCTTAGTTTTTAAGTTAGAGCTTTAATTTTACTTATAACCAATATATACTTATCTTAAATGTGCAGTAAGTGATTTCTGGAAAATGTTCTTTCAACACAATTAGCTGTAGGGGGCAAGAGATGAAATAGAGATGGCAGAGAGACAAAAAAAATGGTAAGAGGAAAATCACTACAAAAAGAAGGGTTATGATCAGGCAAGAGCTTTAGAACCCACATTAATATTAGAAAACCTTTCTAGCGCTGGAGAGCGGTCCTAAGCAGGAAGGCCTGTCCGTTAATCTTCAGTGTTTTTTCCATTAAATATTAATTTCAGAGAGTTATATTTGGAGTCTACAATGAAAAGAAAATGCTGTTTTACTAAGGTGGTCAAAAACAGTTTTGCAAGTTGATCTCCCTACACTCACATATTGCATATACATATGCTTATTTTGCAAACTTAATTATATATATATTTTATAATTAAAATGATGTTGTTTGTAATGCTTTATGGGACTGTAGTTCATTTACTGTAAAAAAAATAAAAAAAATAATTCATTATGTTTTGTTTCTTTGGGACCTCCAGGATGAAGTCTCAGCTGCGTTGACCCCTTCGGGGATGGTAATGCTGTTCAAATTCGACCTAGAGCTGTCCTGAATGCTCAAGACTGAATGATTGGAATATCAGGATGGCCCACACTGGTTCTCAGTGCCCAGCCCCAAAGCCATTTTTTCCAGAAGTGCACAAGCAGGTTACCAGTTCATGGAAGGCACTTGTGTCTGCCCAAAACCGTTGATGGTGGGGTGACCAAGGGGTACATGGATATCTCCCTGGTGGAGCACATGCAAGCAGTTGTGTCCACAAAGTGCTTCTCCGTGATTACGGCCAAGGCTCCTCCTGCAAGAATATCAGGTCAGTGCCCTTAAAGAACTGCACAAGTGTAGCTTAATGCAGGAACAGTCCTCAGTGATCTTGTCCTACATGCCACGAAGTCACTGCGTGCTCTCTGGGTCAGGTGATGTTCACCTTAGTGGTTCAGGAACGCTATCTCTGCCTGAACTTGGCTGAAATGAGGGATAGCAACAAATACTGCTTTCTTGACTCCTCTGACAAATACCGTTTTATCGACTCCTTTATCTCCCTGACCGGCATCTTCGGAGATGTGGTCGAGAACGTTGCCCAGCTGTTGCTCAGCTCCTCAGCAAAAATACCCGCTTCACAGGTGTAACAGAGGGGACTCACAGGCAGAGATCCAATCGCTGTGTCTTTATTAAGAGTGGTCGTACAGGCAGATGGTCAGGACAAACAGAGACCATACATGAACAATAATCCAGGCAAGAGTCAGAAAGGCAAGCAGACAGAATCAGGTACGATAATCCAAGTGGGGAAGTCAAGACGGGCAGATAACATTCAAGAGTAGTGATGGGACATCTGAAGCGAGACTCCGGAGCTTGTGTCGGGAAAAAAGGGGCGTTCCAGATGAAGCCCCAATTTGAGGTGTGTATCGTTTCCGCGAAAATCACGTGACGATGACAAACGAGGCCTCGGTTTTTGTTGAATATGTCATTGCTTCATTCTGAGTGTCGCTTCTGGATAAAGGTGGTTAAAAACCTCGCGGCTCTTGTGCAGTGTTGCCAGATTGAGGGGGTTCCCGCCCAATTGGGCTCCTTTTGGTCACGTCCGACCAGGGGAGCTCCTAATTATGAAATTTAACGGGGTTACGGAGCGATCTTCTTGTCTTCTTGTATTGCTATTATTAGGGGCCAAGCACCGAAGGTGCGAAGGCACCTATTGTTTCTGTTCCGGTTCTTATTATTAGGGGCCAAGCACCGAAGGTGCGGAGGCACCTATTGTTTTTGTTCCGGTTCTTATTATTAGGGGCCAAGCACCGAAGGTGCGAAGGCACCTATTGTTTCTGTTCCGGTTCTTATTATTAGGGGCCAAGCACCGAAGGTGCGGAGGCACCTATTGTTTTTGTTCCGGTTCTTATTATTATTAGGGGCCAAGCACCGAAGGTGCGGAGGCACCTATTGTTTTTGTTCCGGTTCTTATTATTATTAGGGGCCAAGCACCGAAGGTGCGGAGGCACCTATTGTTTTTGTTCCGGTTCTTATTATTATTAGGGGCCAAGCACCGAAGGTGCGGAGGCACCTATTGTTTTTGTTCCGGTTCTTATTATTATTATTAGGGGCCAAGCACCGAAGGTGCGGAGGCACCTATTGTTTTTGTTCCGGTTCTTATTATTAGGGGCCAAGCACCGAAGGTGCGGAGGCACCTATTGTTTTTGTTCCGGTTCTTATTATTATTATTATTATTATTCTTCTTCTGCCATTGAAGTCTATGACAGCCCATAGAACCGTAAGCGGGAAAATGAAAAAAAGTTGGCACACTGATAAAGGAGAGTCCAATCATTGACCATAGCAAAATTGAAGTCTCTAACTCAATCTCTCTAGCGCCACCAACTGTCCAAAGTTGCACTCACGTTTACGTAAATAACTTTTGAACCGTATGTCCTAGAAACAAAATTCTTTTGTCCACTGATTCCTTGGCTCAAGACGATTCGATTGCACCCTATGACGTCATTTTCCGTCATGAAGATTTTCCCGCCATTTTGAATTTTATGAAAAACCTACTTTGTCGAACTCCTCCTAGGCCGTTCGTCCGATGTTCACGAAAATTGAACCACATCATCTCCCGACAATGTGGACAAAACGATATATAAAGAAAGTTGATTCGTCAAACCGTTTACGAATAACTCGCGAAAGAATCTGAGGTAAAAGTCGCCAAAATGAAATTGAGGCTTTATCTCCCCAATGCATTAGCCTTTTCTGACCAAACTAGGTGTGTGTTATGTCAATCATGGTTTGAGGCTACCTGCAGAGTTTTGGCGCTGTGCCCCCTAGTGGTCAGGAGTTATCAAAAACTGACTTTTTTGCTTATAACTTCTGAACCCTTTGGCCAAAAATCATGAAACTGGTCTCTTTAGATCCAGTGGGTCATGCCGAGTCCTGTGATAGCAAATATTCCCATATCGGGCATTTTGAGCGTCTGCCATTTCGATTTTTCTTATAAGATGCTATGTTTAACAAACACATGACTTTAGTGCTCTGTCAGCCATGGTTTACCCAATTTACCCAATGTACCACATGAATTGACACTACAATTTGGTTACAGCGCTGCCTGTTGGTCGAACGTGATAAACCATTAAATCGAACTACTAAAGACCGTATTGTTGATTTTTCAGCCATTTAGACTTAAGTCATATTGAAATGTCTTTAGATTCTTACTGCCGTTGGTCTGATGATGCCAGCCATGTCGGCATGACATTTAATGCCCTCCTTGCGCTTGGCCCCGTGATGGCTGCTAGCAGCTATATTTATTAGGGGCCAAGCACCGAAGGTGCGGAGGCACCTATTGTTTTTGTTCCGGTTCTTTATTATTATTCTTCTTCTTCTTCCGTCATTGAAGTCTATGACAGCCCATAGAACCGTAAGCGGGAAAATGAAAAAAATTTGGCACACTCATAAAGGACAGTCCAATCATTGACCATAGCAAAATTGAAGTCTCTAACTCAATCTCTATAGCGCCACCAACTGTCCAAAGTTGAACCAACGTTTATGCTAATAACTTTTGAACCGTATGACCTAGAAACAAAATTCTTATGTCCACTGATTCCTTGGCTCAAGCCGATTCGATTGCACCCTATGACGTCATTTTCCGTCATGAAATTTTTCCCGCCATTTTGAATTTTATGAAAAACCTACTTTGTCGAACTCCTCCTAGGCCGTTTTTCCGATTTCAACGAAAATTGAACCACATCATCTCCAGACAATGTGGACAAAAAGTTATCCAAAGAAAGTTGATATGTCAAACCGTTTACGAATAACTGGCGAAAGAATCCGACGTAATGGTCGCAAAAATGAAATTTAGGCTTTATCTCCGCAACGCATTAGCGTTTTCTGACCAAACTAGGTGTGTGTTATGTCAATCATGATCTGAGGCTACCTGCAGAGTTTTGGCGCTGTGCCCCCTAGTGGTCAGGAGATATGAAAAAGTTAAATATTTGCTTATAACTTCTGAACGCTTTGGCCAAAAATAATAAAACTGGTCTCTTTAGATTCAGTGCATCATGCCGAGTCGTGCGATACCAAATTTTCCCATATCGGCCATTTTGAGCGTCGGCCATTTTGAATATTGTCATAAATTGCTATATTTAACAAAGATATTGACGTATCGTTACGAAACTCAATATGTGTCTTCGGCACCTAACCTTGATACGACTCCAAAAGTTTCGAGGCAGCACCCCCTTGTGGTCAAAAATTATAACCAAATTTACAAATATGCTAATAACTTTTGAGTGCGTTAACCTATGGTAAAACAAATTATCTTTATACGTTCCTTGGGTCAAACCGAGAACACAGATACCAAATTTGTCATAGTCGGCCAAACTTCTTGTCCACCATGTTGTTTTTCTTTGAAAACCTACTTTTTCGAACTCCTCCCAGACCGTTTGTCCAATTTTCACCAAAATTAAACCACATTATCTCCCGACCATCGTGACAAAAACTTATCCAAAGAAAGTTGATATGTCAAACCGTTTACGAATAACTCGCGAAAGAATCCGACGTAATGGTCACAAAAATGAAATTGAGGCTTTATCTCCGCGATGCATTAGCGTTTTCTGACCAAACTAGGTGTGTGTTATGTCAAACATGGTCTGAGGCTACCTGCAGAGTTTTGGCGCTCTGCCCCCTAGTGGTCAGGAGATATTAAAAAACTGACATTTTTGATTATAACTCCTGAACGCTTTGTCTAAAAATCATGAAACTGCTGTCTTTAGATCCAGTGGGTCATGCCGAGTCCTGTGATACCAAATTTTCCCATATCGGCCATTTTGAGCGTCTGCCATTTCGATTTTTCTTATAAGATGCTATGTTTAACAAACACATGACTTTAGTGCTCTGTCAGCAATGGTTTACCCAATTGAAAGCAAACTTTGCATGTGTCAATGTCACCACACTCTCAATGTACCACATGAATTGACACTACAATTTGGTTACAGCGCTGCCTGTTGATTGAATGTGATAAACCATTAAATCGAAATACTAAAGACCGTATTGTTGATTTTTCAGCCATTTAGACTTAAGTCATATTGAAATGTCTTTAGATTCTTACTGCCGTTGGTCTGATGATGCCAGCCATGTCGGCATGACATTTAATGCCCTCCTTGCGCTTGGCCCCGTGATGGCTGCTAGCAGCTATATTTATTATTATTATTCTTCTTCTGCCATTGAAGTCTATGACAGCCCATAGAACCGTAAGCGGGAAAATGAAAAAAAGTTGGCACACTCATAAAGGACAGTCCAATCATTGACCATAGCAAAATTGAAGTCTCTAACTCAATCTCTCTTGCGCCACCAACTGTCCAAAGTTGCACTCACGTTTATGTAAATAACTTTTGAACCGTATGTCCTAGAAACAAAATTCTTTTGTCCACTGATTCCTTGGCTCAAGACGATTCAATTGCACCCTATGACGTCATTTTCCGTCATGAAAATTTTCCCGCCATTTTGAATTTTATGAAAAACCTACTTTTTCGAACTCCTCCTAGGCCGTTCGTCCGATTTTCACGAAAATTGAACCACATCATCTCCAGACAATGTGGACAAAACGATATATAAAGGAAGTTGGTTCGTCAAACCATTTACGAATAACTCACAAAAGAATCTGAGGTAATAGTCGCTAAAATGAAATTGAGGCTTTATCTCCGTAATGCATTTGCCTTTTCTGACCAAACTAGGTGTGTGTTATGTCAATTATGGTCTGAGGCTACCTGCAGAGTTTTGGCGCTCTGCCCCCTACTGGTCAGGAGATATGAAAAACTGTCATTTTTGATTATAACTCCTGAACGCTTTGTCCAAAAATCATGAAACTGGTCTCTTTAGATCCAGTGGGTCATGCCGAGTCCTGTGATACCAAATATTCCCATATCGGCCATTTTGAGCGTCTGCCATTTCGATTTTTCTTATAAGATGCTATGTTTAACAAACACATGACTTTAGTGGTCTGTCAGCAATGGTTTACCCAATTGAAAGCAAACTTTGCATGTGTCAATGTCACCACACTCTCAATGTACCACATGAATTGACACTACAATTTGGTTACAGCGCTGCCTGTTGGTTGAATGTGATAAACCATTAAATCGAAATACTAAAGACCGTATTGTTGATTTTTCAGCCATTTAGACTTAAGTCATATTGAAATCTCTTTAGATTCTTACTGCCGTTGGTCTGATGATGCCAGCCATGTCGGCATGACATTTAATGCCCTCCTTGCGCTTGGCCCCGTGATGGCTGCTAGCAGCTATATTTAGGGGCCAAGCACCGAAGGTGCGGAGGCACCTATTGTTTTTGTTCCGGTTCTTATTATTAGGGGCCAAGCACCGAAGGTGCGGAGGCACCTATTGTTTCCGTTCCGGTTCTTTATTATTATTATTCATCTTCTTCTTCTTCTTCTTCTTCTTCTTCTTCTTCTTCCGCCATGGAAGTCTATGTAAGGCCATAGAACCGTTTGCGGGAAAATGATAAAATTTGGCACACTGATAGAGGACAAGCCAATCATTGACCATAGCAAATTTGAAGTCTCTAACTCAATGTCTCTAGCGCCACCAACTGTCCAAAGTTGCACTCACGTTTACGTAAATAACTCTTGAACCGTATGTCCTAGAAACAAAATTCTTTCGTCCACTGATTCCTTGGCTCAAGACGATTCGATTGCACCCTATGACGTCATTTTCCGTCATGAAAATTTTCCCGCCATTTTGAATTTTTTGAAAAACCTACTTTTTCGAACTCCTCCTAGGCCGTTGGTCCGATTTTCACGAAAATTGAACCACATCATCTCCAGACAATGTGGACAAAAAGTTATCCAAAGAAAGTTGATATGTCAAACTGTTTACGAATAACTCGCGAAAGAATCCGAGGTAATGGTCGCAAAAATGAAATTGAGGCTTTATCTTCGCAACGCATTAGAGTTTTCTGACCAAACTAGGTGTGTGTTATGTCAATCATAGTCTGAGGCTACCTGCAGAGTTTTGGCGCTGTGCCCCCTAGTGGTCAGGAGATATGAAAAAGTTAAATATTTGCTTATAACTTCTGAACGCTTTGGCCAAAAATAATAAAACTGGTCTCTTTAGATTCAGTGCATCATGCCGAGTCGTGCGATACCAAATTTTCCCATATCGGCCATTTTGAGTGTCGGCCATTTTGAATATTGTCATAAATTGCTATATTTAACAAAGATATTGGCGTATCGTTACGAAACTCAATATGTGTCTTCGGCACCTAACCTTGATACGACTCAAAAAGTTTCGAGGCAGCACCCCCTTGTGGTCAAAAATTATAACCAAATTTACAAATATGCTAATAACTTTTGAGTGCGTTAACCTATGGTAAAACAAATTATCTTTATACGTTCCTTGGGTCAAACCGAGAACACAGATACCAAATTTGTCATAGTCGGCCAAACTTCTTGTCCACCATGTTGTTTTTCTTTAAAAACCTACTTTTTCGAACTCCTCCCAAACTGTTTGTCCAATTTTCACCAAAATTAAACCACATCATCTCTAGACCATGCTGACAAAAAGATATCCAAAGAAAGTTGATATGTCAAACCGTTTACGAATAACTCGCGAAAGAATCCGACGTAATGGTCGCAAAAATTAAATTGAGGCTTTATCTCCGCAACGCATTAGCGTTTTCTGACCAAACTTGGTGTGTGTTATGTCAATCACGGTCTGAGGCTACCTGCAGAGTTTTGGCGCTCTGCCCCCTAGTGGTCAGGAGATATTTAAAAACTGACATTTTTGATTATAACTCCTGAACACTTTGTCTAAAAATCATGAAACTGCTGTCTTTGGATCCAGTGGGACATGCCGAGCCCTGTGATACCAAAGTTTCCCATATCGGCCATTTTGAGCGTCTGCCATTTCGATTTTTCTTATAAGATGCTATGTTTAACAAACACATGACTTTAGTGCTCTGTCAGCAATGGTTTACCCAATTGAAAGCAAACTCTGCATGTGTCAATGTCACCACACTCTCAATGTACCACATGAATTGACACTACAATTTGGTTACAGCGCTGCCTGTTGGTCGAACGTGATAAACCATTAAATCGAATTACTAAAGACCGTATTGTTGATTTTTCAGCCATTTAGACTTGTCATATTGAAATGTCTTTAGATTCTTATTGCCGTTGGTCTGATGATGCCAGCCATGTCGGCATGACATTTAATGCCCTCCTTGCGCTTGGCCCCGTGATGGCTGCTAGCAGCTATATTTAGGGGCCAAGCACCGAAGGTGCGGAGGCACCTATTGTTTTTGTTCCGGTTCTTATTATTATTATTATTATTATTCTTCTTCTGCCATTGAAGTCTATGACAGCCCATAGAACCGTAAGCGGGAAAATGAAAAAAAAGTTGGCACACTCATAAAGGAGAGTCTAATCATTGACCATAGCAAAATTGAAGTCTCTAACTCAATCTCTCTAGCGCCACCAACTGTCCAAAGTTGCACTCACGTTTACGTAAATAACTTTTGAACCGTATGTCCTAGAAACAAAATTCTTTTGTCCACTGATTCCTTGGCTCAAGACGATTCGATTGCACCCTATGACGTCATTTTCCGTCATGAAAATTTTCCCGCCATTTTGAATTTTATGAAAAACCTACTTTGTCGAACTCCTCCTAGGCCGTTCGTCCGATGTTCACGAAAATTGAACCACATCATCTCCAGACAATGTGGACAAAACGATATATAAACAAAGTTGATTCGTCAAACCGTTTACGAATAACTCGCGAAAGAATCTGAGGTAAAAGTCGCCAAAATGAAATTGAGGCTTTATCTCCCCAATGCATTAGCCTTTTCTGACCAAACTAGGTGTGTATTATGTCAATCATGGTCTGAGGCTACCTGCAGAGTTTTGGCGCTGTGCCCCCTAGTGGTCAGGAGTTATGAAAATCTGACTTTTTTGCTTATAACTTCTGAACCCTTTGGCCAAAAATCATGAAACTGGTCTCTTTAGATCCAGTGGGTCATGCCGAGTCCTGTGATACCAAATATTTCCATATCGGCCATTTTGAGCATCTGCTATTTCGATTTTTCTTATAAGATGCTATGTTTAACAAACACATGACTTTAGTGCTCTCTCAGCAATGGTTTACCCAATTGAAAGCAAACTTTGCATGTGTCAATGTCACCACACTCTCAATGTACCACATGAATTGACACTACAATTTGGTTACAGCGCTGCCTGTTGGTTGAATGTGATAAGCCATTAAATCGAAATACTAAAGACCGTATTGTTGATTTTTCAGCCATTTAGACTTAAGTCATATTGAAATGTCTTTAGATTCTTACTGCCGTTGGTCTGATGATGCCAGCCATGTCGGCATGACATTTAATGCCCTCCTTGCGCTTGGCCCCGTGATGGCTGCTAGCAGCTATATTTAGGGGCCAAGCACCGAAGGTGCGGAGGCACCTATTGTTTTTGTTCCGGTTCTTATTATTAGGGGCCAAGCACCGAAGGTGCGGAGGCACCTATTGTTTTTGTTCCGGTTCTTTATTATTATTCTTCTTCTTCTTCCGTCATTGAAGTCTATGACAGCCCATAGAACCGTAAGCGGGAAAATGAAAAAAAGTTGGCACACTCATAAAGGACAGTCCAATCATTGACCATAGCAAAATTGAAGTCTCTAACTCAATCTCTATAGCGCCACCAACTGTCCAAAGTTGCACTCACGTTTACGTAAATAACTTTTGAACCGTATGTCCTAGAAACAAAATTCTTTTGTCCACTGATTCCTTGGCTCAAGACGATTCGATTGCACCCTATGACGTCATTTTCCGTCATGAATATTTTCCCGCCATTTTGAATTTTATGAAAAACCTACTTTTTCGAACTCCTCCTAGGCCGTTTGTCCGATTTTCACGAAAATTGAACCACATCATCTCCAGACCATGGTGACAAAAAGTTATCCAAAGAAAGTTGAAATGTCAAACCGTTTATGAATAACTCACGAAATAATCCGACGTAATGATCGCAAAAATGAACTTGAGGCTCTATCTCCACAACGCATTAGCGTTTTCTGACCAAACTCGGTGTGTGTTATGTCAATCATGGTCTGAGGCTACCTGCAGAGTTTTGGCGCTGTGCCCCCTAGTGGTCAGGAGATATGAAAAAGTGACATTTTTCCTTACAACTCCTGAACGCTTTGTCTAAAAATCATAAAACTGGTCTCGTTAGATTCAGTGCATCATGCCGAGTCGTGCGATACTAAATTTTCCCATATCGGCCATTTAGAGCGTCGGCCATTTTGAATATTGTCATAAATTGCTATATTTAACAAATGGATTGGCGTATCGTTACGAAACTCAATATGTGTCTTCGGCACCTAACCTTGATACGGCACAAAAAGTTTGGGGGCAGCGCCACCTTGTGGTCAAAAGTTATAACCAAATTTACAAATATGCTAATAACTTTTGATGACGTTAACCTATTGTAAAACAAATGGTCTTAATGTGTTCATTGGGTCAAGCCGAGACCATAGATACCAAATATGTCATATTCGGCCAAACCTCCGATTTGCCATGTTATTTTTCTATAAAAACCTACTTTTTCGAACTCCTCCCAAACCGTTTGCTCAATTTTCACCAAAATTGAATCACATCATCTTCAGACCCTGTTGACAAAAAGTTATAGAAATGAAGTTGATTCGCCAAACTGTTTTCGATAAAATTGCAATCGAATTTGACCAAATGGCCACCAAATAAAGCGAGGCGTATATCTCTGCAACGCATTAGCATTTTCTGACCAAACTTTCTGTGTGCCATGTCAATCATGATCTGAGGCTACTTGCCGAGTTTTAGCGCAGTGCAATCTAGTGGTCCGGAGATATAAACAAAGTGGTGCTTTTGCTTACAGCTTTTTTGCTTCTCACTTAAGACAATAAAACTCGAAATGTCAACTACAGCCACTAAATGTCAGCAGAACATTACTCAACATGTCATTTGCCCTTTTCACATTGATGAAAATGATACATTAAGGAAAATTAGTCAATTAAACATTTAGTTTTATTCAAAAGTTCTGTTGTTGTTTTTACTATAACTATAAAAATAAACCTCTTCATAATGAATAAAAATAATTATACTTCTTATAATATATCAATAAGTTGCTGTTTTCTTTTCAAGAACTGTTTACATGAATTAAAACAGACTAATGAAGAAAATACTGATATGTTTATTATTGTAAATCAAATCATACAATGATTAATTTGACTTTAACTACATTGGATCTACAGGGTTTATTTTCCCCATTTTAAAAATGCACATAGTAAGTAGACTGTCAGTGTATGCTTAAAGTGAAATTATTTGATACAATTACATTTTAGAGACAAAGGGTTTTCTCTCCAGCCAAGATGAAGTGCTTTGATGTCAAAATGACTATAATGCTGTATTTCAGCAATGCTTTACCCAATTGACACCAAACTTTGCATGTGTCATTGTCATCTCTCTCTGGACATACCACATGAATTGACACATCAATTTGGTTAGAGCGCTGCTTGTTGGTCAAACGTGATAAACCATTAAATCGAATTGCTAAAGACCGTATTGATGATTTTTCAGCCATTTAGACTGAAGTCATATTGAAACGTCTTTAGATGTTTACTGCTGTTGGTCGGATGCTGCCAGCCATATCGGCATGACATTTAATGCCCTCTTTGCGCTTGGCCCCGTGATGGCTGCTAGCAGCTATATTTATTATTATTATTCTTCTTCTGCCATTGAAGTCTATGACAGCCCATAGAACCGTAAGCGGGAAAATGAAAAAAAGTTGGCACACTCATAAAGGACAGTCCAATCATTGACCATAGCAAAATTGAAGTCTCTAACTCAATCTCTATTGCGCCACCAACTGTCCAAAGTTGCACTCACGTTTATGTAAATAACTTTTGAACCGTATGTCCTAGAAACAAAATTCTTTTGTCCACTGATTCCTTGGCTCAAGACGATTCGAATGCACCCTATGACGTCATTTTCCGTCATGAAAATTTTCCCGCCATTTTGAATTTTATGAAAAACCTACTTTTTCGAACTCCTCCTAGGCCGTTCGTCCGATTTTCACGAAAATTGAACCACATCATCTCCAGACAATGTGGACAAAACGGTATATAAAGAAAGTTTATTCGTCAAACTGTTTACGAATAACTCGCGAAAGAATCCGAGGTAAAAGTCGCCAAAATGAATTTGAGGCTTTATCTCCGCAATGCATTAGCCTTTTCTGACCAAACTAGGTGTGTATTATGTCAATCATGGTTTGAGGCTACCTGCAGAGTTTTGGCGCTGTGCCCCCTAGTGGTCAGGAGTTATGAAAAACTGACTTTTGTGCTTATAACTTCTGAACCCTTTGGCCAAAAATCATGAAACTGGTCTCTTTAGATCCAGTGGGTCATGCCGAGTCCTGTGATACCAAATATTCCCATATCGGCCATTTTGAGCGTCTGCCATTTCGATTTTTCTTATAAGATGCTATGTTTAACAAACACTTGACTTTAGTGCTCTGTCAGCAATGGTTTACCCAATTGAAAGCAAACTTTGCATGTGTCAATGTCACCACACTCTCAATGTACCACACACTACAATTTGGTTACAGCGCTGCCTGTTGGTTGAATGCGATAAACCATTAAATCGAATTGCTAAAGACCGTATTGTTGGTTTTTCAGCCATTTAGACTTAAGCCATATTGAAATGTCTTTAGATTTTTACTGCCGTTGATCTGATGATGCCAGTCATGTCGGCATGACATTTAATGCCCTCCTTGCGCTTGGCCCCGTGATGGCTGCTAGCAGCTATATTTATTAGGGGTTCAAACGCGAAGCGTTGAAAACCTATTGTAATTGTTAGGATTTTTATTATTATTATTATTATTATTATTATTCTTCTGCCGTAATGCGTCTTGTGCAGACCAAACCGTAAGGTCTAGAGACTTGAAACTTTGTCAGATGGTAGGTCTCAATTTGGGGAGAACGTATCAAAATATGACGCAAATCGGGCTATAGGTGGCGCTACAGCGACTACAAACGCGTACATGTTCATAACTCGTAAACCGTTTGTCGTACACTCAAGTGTCTTATATCTCTGGAATCCTTGGCTCAAGACTTAAAAAATGTATATCTCCGATTTCATTTCCGCCTATAAAAATTTTCCGCCATTTTGAATTTTCTGAAAAAAAAAGTTTTCGAACTCCTCATAGACCGTTTGTCCAAATAACGCGAAACTTCACACATATCATCTAGAGACTCTCATGACCAAAAGTTATTCAAATAATTTTGATCGGTGATTCACGCTTGCAACGACACGCTAAAACGTTCGCATAAGGCGGAGACACTTTTGCTAAAATTGTAATAGCTCTGGAACGCAAAGAGATAATCTCACTAAACTTCACATAGTCATGTATAAGCTCAATTTGTGGTCACACCAAAAAAACTGCGATGATTGACCACTTGGTGGCGCTATATTGCGAAAAAAACACTCAATCACCTGTACAGGGTCACATGGTAGTCCGATTGACCTGAGACTTGTCATGCACGGTCTTTGTCCAAGGGTCCATGATGGTCTATGAGGACATTGGTGTATCTCAAAAAACATGACCGTCATCAGCCAATGAACTTTGAGCATCAATTAGACCAGCTTAACGAAGGTCGATCGGAACGAAACTCGATGGGCGTGTTTGACTCATGGCCCTAGTGGTCTGTCAGAATTTTGAAGAAAATCGGACACTAGTTGGCGCTAAAGAGTTTTTTGCGTCTCTACTCACGTGGTGTTTCACGCATTTACAAAATATTGACTTCATCTGATAGATCTCCTCATACTGAACAACTTTGCCTCAAGAACCACTGCTGTCAATCAAATTGTTTGCGAAATATTGGAGATTTTTGAAATTTCAAATTTTTCGAACTCGTCATAGGCCGTCAATCTCACTGTCTTGAAAATTCACATGCATCATCTAGGGACACTCAAGGCAAAAACTTGTCAAAGGATTTTCGATTAGTTAAACCGTTCAGCAGATACAATTTTTCATATATTTCTGATTTGGCCTATTGTGATTAAAATGTCTATATATCTTGTCCAAAAACAAGAAACTTCACAAAACTGTGTAAATGTTAAGAACCAGACATTATGAAGAAACTTGTGAGGTTTCATGTATTTCTGATGCTCGTACGGCTCACAATAAATTATAAACCATCTACATTTTAAAATCTTAGTAAAGCTGTAATACTAGTTTTGTCCACAAGAGAAACGTCACAGATCTGTGAACATGTTAAGAACAAGTCATTTTGAAGAAATGTGTCAGGTCTCATGTATTTCTGATGCTCATAGGGCTCACAATAAATTACAAATGATCTACATTTTAAAATCTTAGAAAAGCTGTAATACTACTTTTGTCCACAAGAGGCACCATCAGGCTAGAAAATCTTTTTATGTGGAGAACAAGTCAGATTGACATAGACTGACATAAACCGACAGAACAGTTCAGATGTTCAGTTCACAATATTAATATCATTTAATCCTCTCAGTCTGAACATCTTTGAAAGATGTCTATTCATTGTTTGCACAGAGTAGAAACTTCACAGAACTGTGCTCATTAGGAAAACTAGTCAGATTGACAAAAAAAGGTCATAACAGTTCAAATGATATGACGTGTAGTGTTAAACATATCCACATTGTTATCATTTGATAGATCTTCCCATACTGAAATTTTTTTGTAACGTCTATATATCATTTAGACAAACTAGAAACTTCATAAAGCTCTGTTTATGTGGAGAACAAGTCAGATTGACATAGACCGACATAACAGTTCATATGTTCAGTTCACAATGTCAATATCATTTGATCTTCTCATTCTGAACATCTTTGAAAGATGTCTATACATTGTTTGTACAGAGTAGAAACTTCACAGAACTGTGCACATCAGGAGAACTAGTCAGATTGACCACAAACCGTCTTGACAGCTCAAATGGTCTTGCGACGTTTGAACCCCGGTCATTGCTGCTTGCAGCTATATTTATTATTATTATTCTTCTTCTGCCATTGAAGTCTATGACAGCCCATAGAACCGTAAGCGGGAAAATGAAAAAAAGTTGGCACACTCATAAAGGAGAGTCCAATCATTGACCATAGCAAAATTGAAGTCTCTAACTCAATCTCTCTAGCGCCACCAACTGTCCAAAGTTGCACTCACGTTTACGTAAATAACTTTTGAACCGTATGTCCTAGAAACAAAATTCTTTTGTCCACTGATTCCTTGGCTCAAGACGATTCGATTGCACCCTATGACGTCATTTTCCGTCATGAAAATTTTCCCGCCATTTTGAATTTTATGAAAAACCTACTTTGTCGAACTCCTCCTAGGCCGTTCGTCCGATGTTCACGAAAATTGAACCACATCATCTCCCGACAATGTGGACAAAACGATATATAAAGAAAGTTGATTCGTCAAACCGTTTACGAATAACTCGCGAAAGAATCTGAGGTAAAAGTCGCCAAAATGAAATTGAGGCTTTATCTCCCCAATGCATTAGCCTTTTCTGACCAAACTAGGTGTGTGTTATGTCAATCATGGTTTGAGGCTACCTGCAGAGTTTTGGCGCTGTGCCCCCTAGTGGTCAGGAGTTATCAAAAACTGACTTTTTTGCTTATAACTTCTGAACCCTTTGGCCAAAAATCATGAAACTGGTCTCTTTAGATCCAGTGGGTCATGCCGAGTCCTGTGATACCAAATATTCCCATATCGGCCATTTTGAGCGTCTGCCATTTCGATTTTTCTTATAAGATGCTATGTTTAACAAACACATGACTTTAGTGCTCTGTCAGCCATGGTTTACCCAATTTACCCAATGTACCACATGAATTGACACTACAATTTGGTTACAGCGCTGCCTGTTGGTCGAACGTGATAAACCATTAAATCGAACTACTAAAGACCGTATTGTTGATTTTTCAGCCATTTAGACTTAAGTCATATTGAAATGTCTTTAGATTCTTACTGCCGTTGGTCTGATGATGCCAGCCATGTCGGCATGACATTTAATGCCCTCCTTGCGCTTGGCCCCGTGATGGCTGCTAGCAGCTATATTTATTATTCTTTTTCTTGTGCCATGGGAGTCTATGGCAGCCCATAGAACCGTAAACGGGAAAATGAAAAAAAGTTGGCACACTCATAAAGGACAGTCCAATCATTGACCATAGCAAAATTGAAGTCTCTAACTCAATCTCTATAGCGCCACCAACTGTCCAAAGTTGCACTCACGTTTACGTAAATAACTTTTGAACCGTATGTCCTAGAAACAAAATTCTTTTGTCAACTGATTCCTTGGCTCAAGACGATTCGATTGCACCCTATGACGTCATTTTCCGTCATGAATATTTTCCCGCCATTTTGAATTTTATGAAAAACCTACTTTTTCGAACTCCTCCTAGGCCGTTTGTCCGATTTTCACGAAAATTGAACCACATCATCTCCAGACCATGCTGACAAAAAGTTATCCAAAGAAAGTTGAAATGTCAAACCGTTTACGAATAACTCACGAAAGAATCCGACGTAATGATCGCAAAAATGAACTTGAGGCTCTATCTCCACAACGCATTAGCGTTTTCTGACCAAACTCGGTGTGTGTTATGTCAATCATGGTCTGAGGCTACCTGCAGAGTTTTGGCGCTGTGCCCCCTAGTGGTCAGGAGATATGAAAAAGTGACATTTTTCCTTACAACTCCTGAACGCTTTGTCCAAAAATCATAAAACTGGTCTCGTTAGATTCAGTGCATCATGCCGAGTCGTGCGATACCAAATTTTCCCATATCGGCCATTTAGAGCGTCGGCCATTTTGAATATTGTCATAAATTGCTATATTTAACAAATGGATTGGCGTATCGTTACGAAACTCAATATGTGTCTTCGGCACCTAATCTTGATACGGCACAAAAAGTTTGGGGGCAGCGCCACCTTGTGGTCAAAAGTTATAACCAAATTTACAAATATGCTAATAACTTTTGATGACGTTAACCTATTGTAAAACAAATGGTCTTAATGTGTTCATTGGGTCAAGCCGAGACCATAGATACCAAATATGTTATATTCGGCCAAACCTCCGATTTGCCATGTTATTTTTCTTTAAAAACCTACTTTTTCGAACTCCTCCCAGACCGTTTGTCCAATTTTCACCAAAATTGAACCACATCATCTCCAGACCATCATGACAAAAAGTTATCCAAAGAAAGTTGATATGTCAAACCGTTTACGAATAACTCGCGAAAGAATCCGACGTAATGGTCGCAAAATTGAAATTGAGGCTTTATCTCCGCAATGCATTAGCCTTTTCTGACCAAACTAGGTGTGTGTTATGTCAATCATGGTCTGAGGCTACCTGCAGAGTTTTGGCGCTCTGCCCCCTAGTGGTCAGGAGATATTAAAAAACTGACATTTTTGATTATAACTCCTGAACGCTTTGTCTAAAAATCATGAAACTGCTGTCTTTAGATCCAGTTGGTCATGCCGAGTCCTGTGATACCACATTTTCCCATATCGGCCATTTTGAGCATCTGCCATTTCGATTTTTCTTATAAGATGCTATGTTTAACAAACACATGACTTTAGTGCTGTCAGCAATGGTTTACCCAATTGAAAGCAAACTTTGCATGTGTCAATGTCACCACACTCTCAATGTACCACACACTACAATTTGGTTACAGCGCTGCCTGTTGGTTGAATGCGATAAACCATTAAATCGAATTGCTAAAGACCGTATTGTTGGTTTTTCAGCCATTTAGACTTAAGTCATATTGAAATGTCTTTAGATTCTTACTGCCGTTGGTCTGATGATGCCAGTCATGTCGGCATGACATTTAATGCCCTCCTTGCGCTTGGCCCCGTGATGGCTGCTAGCAGCTATATTTAGGGGCCAAGCACCGAAGGTGCGGAGGCACCTATTGTTTTTGTTCCGGTTCTTATTATTAGGGGCCAAGCACCGAAGGTGCGGAGGCACCTATTGTTTTTGTTCCGGTTCTTATTATTATTATTATTATTATTCTTCTTCTGCCATTGAAGTCTATGACAGCCCATAGAACCGTAAGCGGGAAAATGAAAAAAAGTTGGCACACTCATAAAGGAGAGTCTAATCATTGACCATAGCAAAATTGAAGTCTCTAACTCAATCTCTCTACCGCCACCAACTGTCCAAAGTTGCACTCACGTTTACGTAAATAACTTTTGAACCGTATGTCCTAGAAACAAAATTCTTTTGTCCACTGATTCCTTGGCTCAAGACGATTCGATTGCACCCTATGACGTCATTTTCCGTCATGAAAATTTTCCCGCCATTTTGAATTTTATGAAAAACCTACTTTGTCGAACTCCTCCTAGGCCGTTCGTCCGATGTTCACGAAAATTGAACCACATCATCTCCTGACAATGTGGACAAAACGATATATAAACAAAGTTGATTCGTCAAACCGTTTACGAATAACTTGTGAAAGAATCTGAGGTAAAAGTCGCCAAAATGAAATTGAGGCTTTATCTCCCCAATGCATTAGCCTTTTCTGACCAAACTAGGTGTGTGTTATGTCAATCATGGTTTGAGGCTACCTGCAGAGTTTTGGCGCTGTGCCCCCTAGTGGTCAGGAGTTATCAAAAACTGACTTTTTTGCTTATAACTTCTGAACCCTTTGGCCAAAAATCATGAAACTGGTCTCTTTAGATCCAGTGGGTCATGCCGAGTCCTATGATACCAAATATTCCCATATCGGCCATTTTGAGCGTCTGCCATTTCGATTTTTCTTATAAGATGCTATGTTTAACAAACACATGACTTTAGTGCTCTGTCAGCAATGGTTTACCCAATTGAAAGCAAACTTTGCATGTGTCAATGTCACCACACTCTCAATGTACCACACACTACAATTTGGTTACAGCGCTGCCTGTTGGTTGAATGCGATAAACCATTAAATCGAATTGCTAAAGACCGTATTGTTGGTTTTTCAGCCATTTAGACTTAAGCCATATTGAAATGTCTTTAGATTTTTACTGCCGTTGGTCTGATGATGCCAGTCATGTCGGCATGACATTTAATGCCCTCCTTGCGCTTGGCCCCGTGATGGCTGCTAGCAGCTATATTTATTATTATTATTATTCTTCTTCTGCCATTGAAGTCTATGACAGCCCATAGAACCGTAAGCGGGAAAATGAAAAAAAGTTGGCACACTGATAAAGGAGAGTCCAATCATTGACCATAGCAAAATTGAAGTCTCTAACTCAATCTCTCTAGCGCCACCAACTGTCCAAAGTTGCACTCACGTTTACGTAAATAACTTTTGAACCGTATGTCCTAGAAACAAAATTCTTTTGTCCACTGATTCCTTGGCTCAAGACGATTCGATTGCACCCTATGACGTCATTTTCCGTCATGAAGATTTTCCCGCCATTTTGAATTTTATGAAAAACCTACTTTGTCGAACTCCTCCTAGGCCGTTCGTCCGATGTTCACGAAAATTGAACCACATCATCTCCCGACAATGTGGACAAAACGATATATAAAGAAAGTTGATTCGTCAAACCGTTTACGAATAACTCGCGAAAGAATCTGAGGTAAAAGTCGCCAAAATGAAATTGAGGCTTTATCTCCCCAATGCATTAGCCTTTTCTGACCAAACTAGGTGTGTGTTATGTCAATCATGGTTTGAGGCTACCTGCAGAGTTTTGGCGCTGTGCCCCCTAGTGGTCAGGAGTTATCAAAAACTGACTTTTTTGCTTATAACTTCTGAACCCTTTGGCCAAAAATCATGAAACTGGTCTCTTTAGATCCAGTGGGTCATGCCGAGTCCTGTGATAGCAAATATTCCCATATCGGGCATTTTGAGCGTCTGCCATTTCGATTTTTCTTATAAGATGCTATGTTTAACAAACACATGACTTTAGTGCTCTGTCAGCCATGGTTTACCCAATTTACCCAATGTACCACATGAATTGACACTACAATTTGGTTACAGCGCTGCCTGTTGGTCGAACGTGATAAACCATTAAATCGAACTACTAAAGACCGTATTGTTGATTTTTCAGCCATTTAGACTTAAGTCATATTGAAATGTCTTTAGATTCTTACTGCCGTTGGTCTGATGATGCCAGCCATGTCGGCATGACATTTAATGCCCTCCTTGCGCTTGGCCCCGTGATGGCTGCTAGCAGCTATATTTAGGGGCCAAGCACCGAAGGTGCGGAGGCACCTATTGTTTTTGTTCCGGTTCTTATTATTATTAGGGGCCAAGCACCGAAGGTGCGGAGGCACCTATTGTTTTTGTTCCGGTTCTTATTATTATTATTATTATTATTCTTCTTCTGCCATTGAAGTCTATGACAGCCCATAGAACCGTAAGCGGGAAAATGAAAAAAAGTTGGCACACTCATAAAGGAGAGTCCAATCATTGACCATAGCAAAATTGAAGTCTCTAACTCAATCTCTCTAGCGCCACCAACTGTCCAAAGTTGCACTCACGTTTACGTAAATAACTTTTGCACCGTATGTCCTAGAAACAGAATTCTTTTGTCCACTGATTCCTTGGCTCAAGACGATTCGATTGCACCCTATGACGTCATTTTCCGTCATGAAAATTTTCCCGCCATTTTGAATTTTATGAAAAACCTACTTTGTCGAACTCCTCCTAGGCCGTTCGTCCGATGTTCACGAAAATTGAACCACATCATCTCCCGACAATGTGGACATAACGATATATAAAGAAAGTTGATTCGACAAACCGTTTACGAATAACTCGCGAAAGAATCTGAGGTAAAAGTCGCCAAAATGAAAT
Organism: Rhodeus uyekii; assembly: GCA_037043235.1. NCBI lineage: Eukaryota > Metazoa > Chordata > Actinopteri > Cypriniformes > Acheilognathidae > Rhodeus > Rhodeus uyekii. Next base: position 5,246,190 of record JAWRVZ010000032.1, read on the forward strand.
TGAGGCTTTATCTCCCCAATGCATTAGCCTTTTCTGACCAAACTAGGTGTGTGTTATGTCAATCATGGTTTGAGGCTACCTGCAGAGTTTTGGCGCTGTGCCCCCTAGTGGTCAGGAGTTATCAAAAACTGACTTTTTTGCTTATAACTTCTGAACCCTTTGGCCAAAAATCATGAAACTGGTCTCTTTAGATCCAGTGGGTCATGCCGAGTCCTGTGATACCAAATATTCCCATATCGGCCATTTTGAGCGTCTGCCATTTCGATTTTTCTTATAAGATGCAATGTTTAACAAACACTTGACTTTAGTGCTCTGTCAGGAATGGTTTACCCAATTGAAAGCAAACTTTGCATGTGTCAATGTCACCACACTCTCAATGTACCACACACTACAATTTGGTTACAGCGCTGCCTGTTGGTTGAATGCGATAAACCATTAAATCGAATTGCTAAAGACCGTATTGTTGGTTTTTCAGCCATTTAGACTTAAGTCATATTGAAATGTCTTTAGATTCTTACTGCCGTTGGTCTGATGATGCCAGCCATGTCGGCATGACATTTAATGCCCTCCTTGCGCTTGGCCCCGTGATGGCTGCTAGCAGCTATATTTATTATTATTATTCTTCTTCTGCCATTGAAGTCTATGACAGCCCATAGAACCGTAAGCGGGAAAATGAAAAAAAGTTGGCACACTCATAAAGGAGAGTCCAATCATTGACCATAGCAAAATTGAAGTCTCTAACTCAATCTCTCTAGCGCCACCAACTGTCCAAAGTTGCACTCACGTTTACGTAAATAACTTTTGCACCGTATGTCCTAGAAACAGAATTCTTTTGTCCACTGATTCCTTGGCTCAAGACGATTCGATTGCACCCTATGACGTCATTTTCCGTCATGAAAATTTTCCCGCCATTTTGAATTTTATGAAAAACCTACTTTGTCGAACTCCTCCTAGGCCGTTCGTCCGATGTTCACGAAAATTGAACCACATCATCTCCCGACAATGTGGACATAACGATATATAAAGAAAGTTGATTCGACAAACCGTTTACGAATAACTCGCGAAAGAATCTGAGGTAAAAGTCGCCAAAATGAAATTGAGGCTTTATCTCCCCAATGCATTAGCCTTTTCTGACCAAACTAGGTGTGTGTTATGTCAATCATGGTTTGAGGCTACCTGCAGAGTTTTGGCGCTGTGCCCCCTAGTGGTCAGGAGTTATCAAAAACTGACTTTTTTGCTTATAACTTCTGAACCCTTTGGCCAAAAATCATGAAACTGGTCTCTTTAGATCCAGTGGGTCATGCCGAGTCCTGTGATACCAAATATTCCCATATCGGCCATTTTGAGCGTCTGCCATTTCGATTTTTCTTATAAGATGCAATGTTTAACAAACACTTGACTTTAGTGCTCTGTCAGGAATGGTTTACCCAATTGAAAGCAAACTTTGCATGTGTCAATGTCACCACACTCTCAATGTACCACACACTACAATTTGGTTACAGCGCTGCCTGTTGGTTGAATGCGATAAACCATTAAATCGAATTGCTAAAGACCGTATTGTTGGTTTTTCAGCCATTTAGACTTAAGTCATATTGAAATGTCTTTAGATTTTTACTGCCGTTGGTCTGATGATGCCAGTCATGTCGGCATGACATATAATGCCCTCCTTGCGCTTGGCCCCGTGATGGCTGCTAGCAGCTATATTTATTATTATTCTTCTTCTGCCATTGAAGTCTATGACA